>JAZGLO010000268.1:600000-1063954 GCA_036873155.1 Biomphalaria sudanica | reverse complement strand
TTTTTTTTTCAAGCCCTTTAACATCATTTTTTGACACATTTTTATGCAACAAGTATTTTTATAAGTATTCCCACCTACAAAGTAAGTAAAGTTCCCCTTTCAGACCTTGCAATATATGGGGCAGATGATGTAAAGGTCCTCTATTTCTTTGGCGCACGTTAACTAAGGTGTCATATGGCCAGCACAACGACCAACAGCCTTTACTTTTTCCCCAACTAAAATCAGGTACCCATAAGAGCTGGGTGGACTCAGAGGCACAAGATCCCAAAATAAAAAAATCCCAGTCTTCATCAGGATTCAAACCTGGAATCCTCAGTTTAAAAGCCAAGCACTTTACCACTTAGCCACCTCATCTCCAAACTACAAAAGAAAACCAAATTTGTTTATGTCTCTATCCTAACACTCATTTCTTTTGAGAATCCCTAAACAATGCATAGAATAAGTTTCAGAAATCAGTTCTACACTATTTAGTTGAACCATTTTTGTAAGCTATGGTAATGGCCCAAGTTTATTATCATTATTTGATTAGAATACTTTTTGTTTGTATAATCAATATTTTGTTCTCAAACTTGTATTTCAAGATGTCAATTCAAACCTATTTAATTTTGATTTGGCAGACTTACTATTGATGAGACACTTGGAATACAAATGTTTGTGAATGGCTAAATGTCTCTATTGTTTACATATAAACTTGCTTTAAAAGAACAAAAGAAAGAAATGAAAATGTTCACTTCCAATAATTCAATAACAGAAACAAAAATGAGACCTATAATTGAGACCTACAATTCATACCTACAATTGAGACCTACAATGGCTATTGTTTTGCAACCACAGTAAAAAATCAACAGGTCCTAGAAAATGAAATTTGATTTATTTACAACTTAGGAAAAACATCTTTATTAAAAAGATTATGATAAAGTCTGCATGATACATCAATAAAACAGTTTATAATAGCCAAATTATACAGAAAGTCTCAGTTGCTTTGATTGGTCAAATATCTAAGGTCTCTTTTCCTTCACACTATCTATTTTCTAAATAAAATAAACGAAAATAAGCTCATTCTAAAAAAAACAACAACAAGCAAAATAAAAAAAAAAAAAAAAAAAGCTTATTAATATATTTAGTGTAGTTGTATCAATTAGTTTGGGGCAAGCATGTAATTAAATTTGTAATAGATCTAGACTAACAATAATAAATCTGTGCAATCAGAAATATTTTTACAAAGCTTTTATTAACTCACTCTGGTAAAAAGCTAGTAAACATTGTTTGTACCACACCCAATCTGAGATCAAGCTGCAATTTTGCACACTTATTTCTTTTACCTAACAATACAAGAATCAATTTAAAAAATTAATCAATAAGTTAACTGACTATTGGTAATTAATTATTTTGTTTGGTATCTTGAACAAGGGAAAGATATTGCACTTGACTGAAATTCTTGAAATGACTATTGTGTTCAGGAGTGTCCGAATGTAGGCACTATTGATTCAAGAGTATTATAAATTAATGTTCAGGAAAATTTTGGACGTTATATTCTAAGTCTTGATTTAAAGGCTTATAATTGGAATTATTCAATATTTTTAATCTTGCAGGTGCACCGGTTTGCACTATTTGATATTCGGCTAGAGCCGAGTCAGATACCTACATGTCTTGTAAATTGCTTGTGTTGCTGAACATTTTGCAAAACTTAACATACCTATATTCGTATTAATTTGCTTTCCTTTTATTTACCTCATTGTTTTAAACTATGTTGCTGATTGATTGATTAAAGTTTAACAGTATTTATTAACAGATAGAACTATCACAATCTAACCTGTGTATCATGAGTGAGTGTGTATGGCCACCAACTGTAAAGAGCGGTTGTGGGCTGGTCCGGCGCCTTTGACATTGGGGGTCACGGAGGTCATGGATGGTCTATGTAAATTTACATTGAATTAGTTAAATAAAGTGCAATCTGGGTTGTATAGTTGGTGGATGTATGTCTTCATGAAGTTCAGACCAACAATTATGGTCATCAGGCTTGTAATTTAGACCACTTCTGTTTCTGGCATCAAGGACTGAATGCTGATAGTAGTTGCCAGTTATAGCTTCAACTTCAGATGGTACCGAAGCATAGATTAAATTTAAGTCCGTAGGCCTATTATTGAGATCTAGATCTATATCTAAAGTTATATAAATCTAAGAGCATTCCAAAACACACCCTCCTCACCCACAAAAATAAATAGACCATGTGTCAGACGGATTTTAACAACCTCAGTCAGATAGGTGTAGTGGGCATACACATGTAGTCCTAGTGTATATCTTAGCTGATATAATACAGACGTTACTTCAAAAAAAGAAGATGATCATGTCCTACAGTCATGCATCTAGTCATGCATGTTAACTTAAATTCTGCCAAGTCACTGGTTTTCCTGGCTCGCTCAGGCAACCCTTTCCATGATCTAATAGCACTAGGGAAGAAGGAGCTTTTGTACAAATTTGTCTTAGCATATGGAACAAGGAATGTTATTTATCTTTGTCTTTCTGAGTATATTATTAGATGTTGTTTTTGTATTTGAAGATTATGGTTCATTGTTTTATGTATAATTGCTACTTTACTTTTTAGTCTTTTCTCCTGAAGGCTTTCTAAATTTAGTGATTTTACTAAAGATGTTACTCTAGTCAAATGTGAATATACATTTGTTATGAATCTCACTGCTCTATTTTGTGTCTGTACCAGTCTCATAATGTTTTCTTGAGTTGAGGGGTCCCAAACAGAGAATGCATATTCTATTATTAGCCTAACCAAGGTTAAATTAAATTTTAGTTTTATGTTCTTATTTGATTTATAATTTATGGATGTAAATTTTGTTCAAATTGTTAATAACGTGTAAATTTCAATCTAGATCTACATCTGGCTTCTATTGAGTCTAATTTAGATTGTTGTCAAGTGTAGGCCTATAATGATGATATGTCAAAACTATGTGCTATAAAAGTAGTTCGTTTTTTTAAATTTTCAACAAAAACGAAGTTTGTATTAAAATTATTTTTTTAAAAACAACATTTGAATTCGTATTCTATTCCATGAGTTAGTTAATAAATGGAAAATATATTTTATAATGATCTATTGATACTTTTTATATTGTGAACTTAGATGCAAATTTTTTTTGCCAATGCGCAAATCTATGAATGAAGCTTGATTTATTAATGAAGAAGTCTGTGACCTTTTTAAAAAAACTTACCTCCCCTGAAGTTTTTCATTGAAAAGTTGTGTATTTTTTTTTTTTAATCTGCTTGCATAGATAATTTTAAAAATTAGTTGGTTCACTTTCGGAAAAGAAAAAAGTAGACGTTGCATCAGAACTTTGAATGATCTAAGATATCATGATGTCTGATTTTCATTTTCTCTTCTAGTTTCTGAGATCTAAAAGGGATGGACAGACAGACGGATGGACTGAGAGACAGGCCACACAAAACTAATAGCGTCTTTTCCCTTTTCAGGGGCCGCTGAAAAATAGTAATAACAAGTAGTCACTTGACACTCCCAAATTATTAAGAATATCATTATCAAATCAAAACACTTAACGCAGGAACAACATACAAGTTAACATGTTACTAAAAGTAATTCAACCGTAATATTTATTTACAGTTACAGTGTCAGTATGCTGTCTTAACATATTGAGATTATCCATTCTGGCTTAAAAATGGTCAATGTCTATCAATATATTGAGTTTCAAGAAGTAAATAAATAAAACAAGGAGTAGGGGGTGTTTAGCTCTCCCTTTAAAGATAGCCCTGGTCGTGTCTTTTAGGCCTATACACAAATCTGTGCCTTTTACTTTTGTCTACAAAATAATTAGTTACTGGCTTACTGGGCTATGAAATCTTGCGGTTTGTGTTCTGTGTAGCAAAAGGTCACTTGTTTAGGTGTGTCTTCTTTAGTTTAGCTTCCTAATTGAGATTTACATCCAAGTAAGTAAATTTGGCACTCCTGTAGAGTTGTGGACTGTAGTCCAACCATGTGATTGAGATTTTTCTCCAAATAAGCAAACTCATTGTCTGGATATCCATGTAGAGGTGTGGCTTGAAGTCCAGCCGCCTAATTAAGATTTACTACCAAATAAACAAATTTAGTTCCCTCATAAGGTGTGACCTCTGGAGAGTGTCAATATGCTGACGTTAAAGCTACGTCCATCGTATTTGACTTGTGGTCACCTGTCTATCAAAGAAATCAATGTGATGGACTAAACAAATAAGAGGGGATGGGAGTTGTTTATCTTAGCCTCTGGATAAACCTGGTTACCCCAGAGGTGTGGTTTGAAGTCCAGCATCCTAATAAAGATTTACTTCCAAGTAAACAGACTCAGTTCCCTCATAAGGTGTGATGTGACCTCTAGAGAGTCAATATACTGACATCAAGCCTACGTCCATCGTAACTAACGTGTGGTCACCTGTCTATCAACTCAATATGATGGAATTAACAAATAAAAAGGGGTTAGCAATTGTTCATCTCTACCTCTGGAGATATACCCGCATAGCTAGATAGACGTCTGGTTAGTGTGACATAGTCAAGGAATAAACATCTTAACATGTTAACTAACCTACTCATAGGTCAAGACAAACAAAGGGAAAAAATGTGCCAGCTATTGCTGCTCTGTATGTAAAGCGCATTTATAATGTTAAGTTTCATTTCTATTTATATTAACACCTTGTCTTTATAATAAAAGATGTTAGGTGCATATTCATATAGGCCCTATTTTTAAGCAAATTATTATGTTTTAAATATAAATGTTAATACATTCTTTGACAGATATTAATAGAACGAGGTCCACTTTATACATATTAAATAGTTATAAGGTGCACTTTTTACTATCTGGCCAACTATCCTGCAGTGATATTTGGCCGGAGTCAAATATGGCCAGATAGTGAAAAAATGGCAAAATATTCAGCCGAAGCCTGATCTAGAATCTACATATCCATATAATGAATATACCAATAAATAATCGCACAAGTATGCCTTGCCTGTTAGTTGAATCAGAAAAATTGTAAATTTAAGCAGTTGACGATGTCACAGGTTCAATACCCTAATTGAATCAAATATTTTTAAAATTTATTTTTTTTAAAATTATTTTATTATATTTAAAGTTTAATAATGGAGGTATTCTCTTTTAAAAAATATATTAATGTTTAAAATATACATTTAGACTAGACATTAACCCTATACATTAAGATGACATTAATTTTAAATATCAAAAAATGACATTAAAATATAACATATGTAGAATATTGAATCTTACTCTATATGCTGTTTTAATTCCTCAGGTGGTCTTTTTGTATTGCCAGGTGATTTACTTCGACTGTAAATGAAATATTATTATTGGTTAACAAATTTTGCATTATAAAATTAGAGTCATGCAAAACTAACTAACAAAAATATAACCGTTTCATTCAATGAACAGCATTTAGTGATATAGAATGGGTCACTGAGACAATCTTCAACACTAATTACTATTTCATATGTGCTTCAATTGGTGACGATCATCCAAAAGTCTTTACCTTTTCATTTGATGAACTCTATTGACCTACTCTATACAAGTTTTCTTAAGTAGCAATTTTCCATCTTTTGTGCAGGACGACAAAAATATGATGTTGCAATGTTTTAAATCTTTTAATTGAGTATTGCAACAACTCTCACTATTCAGGCTCTCTACATGAAGCACAACACGACGCTACCAGCTCAAAGAACCTGATAACTCAGTGGTCCAAAATAAAGTAACACTTTAATGTCCAATAAATCAAAGCAAATACTGTTAAATATGCAAAATGTAACACTGTACAAATGCTTCCCGTTAACAGCTGCACTATAAAATTCTACTTGTGTCTCTGCCTCATCCCAGGCTTGCACTGGGCTCAACTGTTCCACACTGGGCTCACTGTACCAGACTTGATAATAGATTGTGACTTTGTCTTGTACTCACAAGATGTCTTGACTGTACTCAAAAACTGAATCATTGTTATGTGCTGTACGGAACCACTTTAAACTGAACCGCCATGACTGTGACACCTTAGCTCTTTAAAAGGATCACTGAAGGCCTTCTATAACCTGACAGAACATTGCTCGACCTTCTGAATGATCACATGACTATATCCAAGTCTATGTAGTATTCAAAATAGATCTTCCTCAAAGTGTCGCTGCACCATCAGTCACAACAGTTGACCATCGCCACTCATCACAGTTTACCACTTGTCACGGGTATTTTGTTTCAGCTGAATACACACACACCTCTACCCCCATCCGCGAAAGTTATAACAATATATTAGGCTAATTTAATTAATCTTTGTATCTCAACTAAAACAATTCAAAAATGTTTAATTAATATCTGTGTTTGCCTTTCTACTAATTATTTTCACAAGACTTTTATCAATGGACTCAAGACAGTAGCAAGTTATTGTAGCAGAGGTGTATGGGGTATCAAGGAGGGGTAGCAACTCTAGTGAACAGGCAGTCATACCCTCTTTTTGAGGGTAGCTTGGCTCACTCTTGGTCCCAAACTCTCACCTGTGGCTTCCCAAAAGCCGTAGCATGCGCATCGGCCACACCCTGGAAACGGCTTTGACCTGCCAGCTAAACCAGATAGAGGGTATCTGACGTGTCAATGGCACACAGTACACAGAGGTTCTATCAAACCTACCATGTGAAGTCTGGACTTGGCAGCCTGTGCCTAACGTCAAAAAACTAGACAAATAAGACAGAAAAGCAGGACAAGACACACAGAAAGTCTCTGGTCATCAACTGCACCCAAACTCGTCCCCGGACGTCTTGATCAAATCTTGCTTCCGGAAAATAAAGGGCTTTAAGGCGTGAGAGTGAGGTCAACGTGTTGCATGAATCCTCCTCACTTAAATCCAAATTCCAGCGCAAGTCACTAGTCATCCCCCCCCCCCCCAAAATACAACCTAACCAAAGCCCTGTGGCGACAGGCAAGCAGTGAAAGCGGTAGGTGTGGGCAAACTGGAAGCCGAAGCTGCAACCATGCACACAGGCGGCTCAGGCCATATTTTGTTCACAACTGACACAGAGCAGCAGTGGAGTCCGGCAGCCCCCTGAGCGGCTGAGCAGCCCTATTTAGGAGTGCACTGCTCACCTCCATAGCATAAGGACAGGGCTAGAAAAGGTGCCCCAAAAATTGCCTGCTCTAAGCTACCCTAGCCAGCCTAACGCAGTTGGCGAGAACCCTACAAAAGCGGGCGAAATTCAAAGAAAAAGAGGAGGATAGTTCCTCTTACCATAGGCGCATGGAATGTGCGCACACTACTTGACAACGACACATCTGAATGACCACAAAGACGAACTGCACTAGAAGCCAGGGAGCTCCACTAGACATAGCAGCACTAAGTGAAACTTGACTTGCAGATGAAGGTGAACTCTGTGAAAGAGGATCTGGATATACTTTCTTCTGGAGCAGTAGATTCAATGAAGTATGACATGAATCTGGAGTCAGCTTTGCCAGAAAAACATCATTAGTATCTAAACCAGTCGGGCCTCCTAAAGAAATTAGTGACAGGCTCATGACCCTAAAGATGCCTTAACAAAACGGAAAGAAACATACTTTCATTGTTAGCTGTTACCCTGACCAACCCAGATGATGTAAAGCAAAGTTCTACAAAGAACTAAACTCAACCATACTTGATATTCCAAAAACAGATAAGCTACTCTTTCTCTGTGACTTCAACGCAAGAGTCGGCTCTGATCATCACATCTGGAAAGGAGTCTTAGGCAAATTCAGGATAGGTCAGTGCAACAGCAACAGATTATTACTACCCCAGACCTGTACCGAACACAAGCTGCTCATATCAAACTCAATATTCAGTCTCCCAATGAGAAAGCAAACTTCCAGGATACATCCCCGCTCAAGACACTGGCACATCATAGACTAAGTCATCACCATACAATCTGACCATCAGGACATACATGTCACCAAATTTTGCGGTGATGCAGAATGTGGAACTGACCACTGCCTCATCATCACAAAACTAAACATTCGTATTCAACCAAAGAGACGTCCGCAAAAATCTAAACTCCTAAAAAGGCTTAATACGGCCAGACTAGCAGATGACAAAATTGAAAAGTCGCTAACAGATGCGATAGAGAACTGCCTCAAGTCCACCCCTCTAGCTGAATTAAATGTAGATAAAAGCTGGGAATGCTTCAAAGAAGTTAACCATAGCACAGCATTAAGCATACTTGGACCTAAGGAGAGAAAGCATCAGCACTGGTTTGATGAAAACTTTACTGAGATCAGAAAACTATTAGATGAAAAGCACAAGCTCCATAAATTGTATCTGAACAACCCAAAATCCCAGTCCACTAAAGATGCATTCACAAACATCTGCAAAAATGTGCAAAAACAGTTAAGCCAAATGCAAGATACTTGGCTAAGCAAGAAAGTGGAAACAATACAGGAGTTTGCTGACAAGCACGACATGAAGAACTTCTTCCATGCCATAAACGAAGTCTATGGACCCACAAAGTCAGGATCATCCCCTCTACTAAATGCTGAAGGGACAATCCTATTGACAGATAAGGAAGAAATCCTAAAACGCTGGGCCGAGCACTTTGAAAAAGGTTCTTGTAATATACTAAATCAATTCATAACCTTAGAAACAAGGCTTTATTTCAATAAAACACGGCTGAAACACACAATAACAAAGTACAGACTGGTCACGATTCACAGACTACGATAATGCGAACACGATTACAAATACTAGCACGATTACAAGCACGGGTAACACACAAGTTTATTTAACGATCACTCCAGTTCTCAATACACCTTCCATTATAAATGAAGCAGCCATAGACAGGCTACAGCAATTACCAATAAATGAAAAAATGGATGACCCCCCTCGCAAGAAGAAAAGCCCCAGGAGCTGACTCCATTCCCGCAAAGGTCTACAAAAAAGGTGGATTAGCCCTGACTGAAAGACTTCACGAGCTGTTCTTAATTATGTGGGAACAAGTGTCAATACCACAAGACTTTAAAGATGCCACAATTGTCCATCTATACAAGCGAAAAGAAAACAGCCTAATCTGCGACAACCACAGAGGAATATCTCTTCTCTCTATTGCTGGAAAAATCCTCGCGCGCATCCAACTAAATTGGCTCATGCAACACATAGAACATGGTCTACTACCAGAAAGCCAGTGCGGCTTCAGAAATGAGCCATTGACATGATCTTTGGGGCAAGGCAGCTTCAGGAAAAATGCCAAGAACAAAATACTGACTTCTTCTCTATATATGTCGACCTAACAAAGGCATTCGACACTGTTAGCAGAGAAGAACTCTGGAAGATTTTGTCAAAGTATGGTTGTCCACAAAAATTCATAACCATGGTAAGACTTTTTCATGATGGCATGAAGGCTCATGTCCAGGAAAGTGGAGAACCATCAAAGCCCTTCAAAGTATCTAACGGGGTAAAACAAGGCTGTGTCCTAGCACCTACACTGTTCAGTATCATGTTCTCTGCTATGCTGACAGATGAATTCACAAATATAGAAAACAGCGGGATAAATTTAACATACAGATTTGATGGTCGCCTATTCAACCCGAGGCGGCTCAAAGCAAAGTCAAAAATAAAATCAGCAGTGATCAGGGACTTTCTCTTTGCTGACAACTGTGCCCTAAATGCCTGCTCTAAAAATGATCATCATTGACTTCTCAAAAGCATGCTCAGACTTTGGCCTTACCATCAACACAAAAAAGACTGATGTCTTGCCTGCTCCTGGGAAAGCCTACTCAGATCCAAGAAACAAGATAAATGGACAGGATATAAATGCAGTGGACAGATTCAGATATCTTGGCAGCACATTCTCCAGAAACGGAAAGATCAATAATGAATTGACCTGCGTATCGCCAAGGCCAGTGCATCTTATGGCAGACTGTCTAAAAACATCTGGAACAGACGAGGTATCACCACAAACACAAAACTAGGGATCTATCGAGGTGTCATCCTCCCTACATTGCTCTATGCCTCAGAAACGTGGACAGTGAACAGAAAACATGCAAAGAAACTGAACTTCCACATGACATGTATAAGAAAAATACTGAATGTCAAATGGCAAGACAAAAAACCAGATACCGTAGTCCTTCGAAGAGCGGGTCTGCAAAGCATCCACACAATCTGATGCATTCCCAGCTGCGATGGACAGGACATGTCTGCAGAATGGAAATGGAAGACCACCGCATACCTAAACGACTCTTGTATGGCCAACTAAGCAAAGGAAAGTGCCCGCAAGGTGGTCAAAGAAAGCGCTTCAGGGACAACCCAGGCAGAAGAAAATCGCCAGAGAAGAAAAGCAAGGCCAACGACACTAGCTACAACTGGAATAATCTGCCCATTGTGCAGCCAAACATTCTGGGCTCACATAGGTCTCACCAGCAACATGAGGAGGCAAAGCCCTCAGCCCCCTTGAACCACGATAGACAAATATATTTTGTATTATCTTTCAAAAGAGAATAATTTAGAATGAAAAGTTTCTTGCAATAATTTTGTATATAAAGTTTCTATCAATAATTTTGTATGAAAAGTTTCTTGCAATTATTTTGTATGAAAAGTTTCTTGCTTACCGTCGTCTCCTTCTTTGCTTAGCTTCTCCTGCTGGAGCTGAATGTAACGAAGGAATAGACCTGCATCGATAAAAAAAAATTTCACTACAACACTACTATCAAAGTATGCTAATTTCAAATCACTGCTTAGTCTGATAAAGAAAATGTTATTCAAAATATTGAATATTGAATATAGACTATCAAACATCTTGCCAATTGTTTTATAGTTTATATAGGTCTTTTTTTGTGACGGTACGCACCTGTACAGCGTACAGACACCTTTTGAAAAATGATTACTTTTCTTGTATTTTTAACGTATATTATTAATTTTTAGTAGTTAAAAGTTAGGCAATCAACTACTGACTACTGGCACCTATTTTCTTTACAAAAAAAGCACTGTATATTTATATATATATATATATATCAATGCAACATTTGGAAGAAAATAACTAAATGACAAAATAAAAAAAATATACCCTTGGGAAAGGTTTTCTTTGTCATGGTAGGGATAAAACCTTTGAATAAAAAAATGATTAATATTACTATGAATAACAGCCAAACAAAATATAAAGAAGTTTTACTAAAGTAAGCTTACAAGAGCATTATCTATCATACACCAATAAAAACATCTGAGACCTTTGACTGTTAAGACATGAAGAAAAAAGTGACAAACTTTGAAAGACTTTGATCATTTTTCAAAAGGTTTAGATAATAGTGAGCAAATAGATGCTTTCTTACTAGATTTTTCAAAGGGTTTTGACAAAGTTCACCACCATAGTTTGCTTAAAAAACTAAAATATTTCGGCATTAATGGTCGATTGCATCAGTGGATTAAAGATTTTCTGATAGGGAGAGAACAAACTGTAATAATAAATGGCTCTAAATCAACACCAATAACAGTAAACTCAGGTGTACCACAAGGAACAGCCTTAGGTCCACTACTATTTTTAATTTACATAAATAATTTACCAAATTGCATTAGTTCAGGAACAAAAGTCAGATTATGTGCAGACAATTGCTTAATATATAGAACAATGAAAACAAAACAAGATACAGAAATTTTACGAAGAGAATTAGATGAATTACAGATATGGGAATCAAATTGGAGCATGTCTTTCCACCCAAAAAAATGTCAGTTATTAAGAGTAACCTTTCTTATTCATGGTAAACTAGTAACACAGACTAAAAACGCAAAATACCTAGATGTTATAATAAATGAAAATCTGTCATGGAATCCCCACATTGATGAAACTATAAAAAAATCAAACAAAACATTACGGTTTATTAGAAGAAATTTCTATAAATCAAATAAGAACATAAAACTAAAATGTTATTTAACCTTATTTATGCTAATAATAGAATATGCATCCTCTGTTAGGGACCCCTAAACTCAAGAAAACATTAAGAAAATGGAACAGACACAAAATAGAGCAGTGAGATTCATAACAAACGAATATTCACATTTGATTAGAGTAACATCTTTAGTAAAATCCCTAAATTTAGAAAGCCTTCAGGATAGAAGACTTAAAAGTAAAGTAGCAATTATACATAAAACACTTAACCATAATTTTCAAATACAAAAACAAAATTTAATAAAATATCAGAAAGACACAAAGATAAAGACACAATCCTCGTTCAATATGCTAAGACAAATTTGTACAAAAGCTCCTTCTTCCGTAGCGCTATTAGAGCATGGAATGGGATGCCTGAGCTAGCCAGGAAAACCAGTGACTTGGCAGAGTTAAGGTCATTGGTTAATTTGCATGACGCATAGGATGTAATCATCTTTTTTTTTTAAATAAGGTCTGTATCATATAAGATAAGATAAGGTGACTTTAAGACTTAACGACAACTTTCGCACTAATCTAATCTTTAAAACAAATTGTAAAAAGTTTAAGCAATCCTAATGAAACTAGGTATGAAAATTTCATAGATCATAGTAAAGGCAATAAGGCCACCTCCACACTTAAAGGCCACGATAGACTGTCAGAAGACATTGGAATAATCCTAGGATAGGAAAAAATTTGTACATATAGATCTACTTAAAAATTATTGAAACTAGACACAGAATTATTTAATAAAGCAATAAAAATAACTAGACAAATTCCAAGGAAAAATCATTGCTAGTAATTTTCAATACAATTAGCAGAGCTAGCAGGTTGCATGCACAAAATATTAAGTGCACTGGCACCACTGTTGAATAACTTTTTTAAAGTATGAAATTCAGGGATGTGTGACCAAGAGGCTTAAAATACTTGGGTGTGCATTGGCAACCTATCAAGGGGACCCAAGGTTCAACACCAGACTCGAGCAGAGTTGTGTTTACTCAGGACCTAACAACAGCATGAAAAACATTTTCCCAAATATTACCTCCCCCACTGGTCTGAAAAAGAGATTGAACTAAAGTGCCAGAGCTTGTCATAAGCATGAAAGTTGCACTTTATAGAAGCTATTCAAATTAAAAAAAAAAAACAACTCTTTACAGACTTAAGAAAAATAATAAGTCTACTCCATACAAAAAAATATTAGCAGATACAATTATTTCCTAAATAAATTTTTGTTAAGCTTAAATTTAAAAAAAATACATTATCATGTCTGATCTGTTTAATATGCTAATGTGTTAACTGTTAAACATGTAACACAACCATTAAAAGTGTATTAATTTTATTATAATTACATTATTAGTATAATTTCTTAAAGTAATAAGCTAATGCAAAAAAAAATAATTTTCATTCATAAGCATTTAGACTACAATACATGTTGATCTCAGCTTAATATTTAAAAAACAAACTAACAAACCTTCTGTATATATAGAGAGAGTGATGTTTACATTGATGTATTTTACTTACAAATTTCCATTACTTCTTAATTTCATATCTTTGTCACTCATTGTGTGGCGAATTTTTCTATTGTGTCCAGAATGAGGGAATGAAATTTCTGATCCACTGTCACTGTCTAACTCTCGCCTTTTAGAAAAGAAAGAAGCATTTTATTGTAACTTTATCTTGTAATTTGTTAACAGTAAGTACTAAATACTGTTGAAGCCAACACAGTTACCTTCTTCTTCTGGAAGCTGATGCATCACTTTCATTGTCAGAGGCTTTAGTGTTTGGAAAGTATCTTTCAAAACAATAGAAATAGAAATGAAGTAGTTGAAAATGATATCTTGAGAATTAGTTTGTACAATAGATCTCAAGTTTGATGAAACAAATACTGTACTTTCCTGCTTTAAGTTTGTAAAACATATTACTTGTTTGATACAAATAATCACTGCCATAGTTTTTACAATATAACCATTACTTTAATATCATAACTTTAATATAGGTATTACTGTAAAGTCGATCTTAATTTTTCTTTGAAACATAATTTTTTAATAACTATTACAGCCTCATTTGTTGATTTATATTATCTCTTGTTGACTTTTTGTTCTTTAGAATATTAATTATAAGTATTTACATTTATGTAGAGATTTCTAAAAAAAAATCTTTATCACAGTTAAGAAATTTATATAAATCTAAACTCTTTTTTTTTAAAATTCCTTTATGGATATGAACTTTCAAAATGTCAGGTGTGACATTTGTTAGAATTAAATAAGAAAACAATCTTCTTAGCAAAAAAAACCACCTCTTTCTCTGGCTGATACCACTTTGGCTATCACTTCCTGGATATTTGCTATCACTGTAAACTGATGGAGAGTCATGACCACTTGTGTAAAGGCCACTGCAAAATATATCAAATGTTATGAGAAATTAAATGAATGTGATATAACATTCTAGCAGTATTCCAATGCTAGTAAATCTACTAAGTTATGAGAAATGATGTGCTATCACAGGCTACCAGTATTCAAAAGTTAGGAAATCTACTTACTAATCTAACTTGGACTCCCATGGAGCAGATTTGATACTTCTTGGTGATTGTCTCCCCTGTAGTTCTGGAAGTGATCGATGACGAGGTCTAAATAAAGAAACAAGTTCTATTACAAAATCTAAATATAGAAACAAGTTTTATGACAAAATCTAAATAAAAAAACGTTCTTTGCCTGAGGTCTACATAAAGGATTGGATTTGGATTTTTAGCACATTGGCACAATTCAGGCCAAAAAGAGACAAATTCTAAAATGAAGTCTACATAATGAGACTAATTCTAAAATGAGGTCTACATAATGAGACTAATTGAAAAATGAGGTCTACATAAAGAGACTAATTAAAAAATGAAGTCTACATAAAGAGACTAATTCTCAAGTGAGGTTTATATGAGGAGACTAATTCTAAAATGAGGTCTACCTAAAGAAACTAATTCTTAAATGAGGTCTTAGAACTAGTTCTATGACTGTCTAAATAAAGAAATCAATTAGATGACAAGGTTTAAATAAAAAAAAACGAGTTCAATGATGAGGTCTAGAATAAAGAGACAAGTTTTTAAAATGAGATCTATACTAAGAAACAAGTTTTTAAAAATTTTTTTAAAACTAATTAACTGAACTAACAAAATCCCATCCCTTGGATCTCTATTCAAAAAGATTTCTAGAGATCTTAGACATTGAAAAACATCCTTTCAATGTCAACTTTGTCGTTTCACTGTGACAATACAAAAAGCTGAAATTTGTTGGTTCTCTTGATGACTGAATTCTAAAATAAAACCTAGCTTTCATAAAACCTGACTATAACTGCTGGCTGTGCAATGAGTAAAGTGAGTTTCATGTGTTAGTTTATTACAATGTTTTGTTAGTTGAGTTCTGTGAAGGTTTAATGAAGCATGCTATTGTTGAACACAGGATAATAAAGCTTATTAATGACCCTCCCCTTTCCATACTAAAAAGTATGCACGTATGTGCTTTACCCTCTCCTTTTTTTTTAGCCAGATAGTGGGGTCTTGTTTTTGTAATTTTGAAGTGTCTGACAGACATAAAGACTACACAAAACCAATAGTGACTTTTCCCCCATTTAAGGGCTAATAACAACTTGTCTAACTCCAGTGGAATATGACAAAGAATTTAGTGACAAAGAGTAAAGAAAGATCAATGTTTCCACTCACGCTCTAACTGGCTCTGCCTGTCCCATAACTGTTAGGACTGTTCTGTTTTTGTGGACATGCTGATCATTATGCCATTGTTCAGCTGCAGTTTAAAATGAAATAATATCTTACAGTAATTCATTTTCATATTTATATGAGTTGTATGTCAATACAGCTTTTATAACTGCAGTACTAACAAGCTAAAAAGAACCCAAAAAACTTAGTGAAAACCAAAATCAAACTAACCAACAAGCCTCGAGTCTGAATTGGATCTGCGTGCCTGCCTTCGACTCTGTGACCTTTGAACAGTAGGCTGCTGTCTAGACCTAGTTTCAGTGGCTGCAAGCCTTGATGATCTTCCACTAGAAAATAATCAATATTTACACTTGTTGAGCATCAATGTTAAAAGCTTAAACTGAAGTTTAGTCAAACCTAAGCCATTCATCTAATTGTGTTTTACCTGAAGAAAGCATGGTGCTCAATGCAACATTTCCACAAGTGTTTACATGCAGACTTGGTGGACAATTCAAAGCCATAGACATTTTCATCATTCTAAACAACAATCAGCAAATACTAACTCATGAATTCCAATGAATTTATTTCAAATGCATGCTTGTAAAAGAAAAACTACAGGCTCAGGAGAGTAAGCAAAAATGTTATTTACATAAAAACAATTACATTTACATCAAGGAATGTAAATCTAAAAGATGTTTCATTTCATACTACATTTTTTTTTATCTACACGCGCTTGGTTGTTAGCCCTGCTTGTTAACCATGGGCCAAAGAAATAGATGACCTTTACATCATCTGCCCTATAGATAGCAACATCTGAAAGGAGAACTTTACTACTTTAACTATAGACATTTTAGTTTTTACTATAAGAATCTTGGTCAATTTACTACTAACATTGCTTGAAAGAACTTTTAGGTCTCCCTTTTCTGAAATATCATCACCAAGAGGCTTTGTGTGGAAAAATTTGGAATTCGCAACATGTTATGATAGTTGATCAATGTGTGAACAAAATTAGAGAAAAGGATTAAAAAGAAGAGAATTCAGAGAATATTGTGAATTGTTAGATATGGAATATGGTGATATCAACATTCATTGAAAAATACATTGGCTTTCTAGAGGACGAGTTCTTAGATGATTAAGAAAACTAAAAATATTGCAAAAAATAGTAAAGTAGGGCATATGTAAAGGTCATCTGTATCTATGGCTGGTGATTAATGGGGGTGTCATTTGGCCAGAACAACTAACCGCCTTTATTTTCCCAAACAAATGTCAGGTACGCATTCAGTGTTCTAGCTAGGGTCCAAATTTTAAAATCCCACAGACCCACTTGAGCGGGGCCCCGAAATGAGTGTCCGAAATTGGTTTTTAAATTAAATATTACGCCATTATCTCTTGTCATGATGTCAAATGTCAAAATGCAGGGGCCTCAAAAGAGGTCAAGTCCCCCGGGCCACCAAATCCCTAGCTGCACCACTGTACTCATTAGAGTTAGATTTTCTAAGGTGTGTCCTAAATATTCCAAAAAAAAAACAAAAAAAACACCAATTTTCATAGAGTTTAAACCCAAATGTGAAGAGTTTATGAATGTATAAGATAACTCTTGAGCAAAGAAAAGTTAGTAATCAAGTTACTGCCAACAAATACCTAAAAAGTTATTATTTAACTAGTCGACCGGCAGCGTAGCTTACGCCACTATTTTGCAGGGCCGGCCTTAGGCCACTGCAACCTATGCGACCGCAGTTGGCCCCGCACTTTTATAGGACCCTCACTTTCATAGGACCCGCGCTAATTCAAGGTGTATAAATTATTAAATTAAATCATTTTATAACTTAAAACAGATTTCCCGGGCCCTCCTATCGATTTACCAGGAGCTCCTGGAAATCTCCCAAAATTGCAAAATATATGAAAAAGTCCTTAAAATATACGGAAATATATAGACAAAAATTGTCATTTTGGGGTGTCATTCAATATGGAAAATGCCAATAATACGCGCGATAAATAAAAATGGCATTATGCATTAGCCGTAATTGTGTAATCTGGTGAAAGAAGCTTCTCACGCCTCAAACTAATGAAGAATTACTTGAGGTCAACAATTCTCAAAGATAGATTGAAACATTTGGTAATTCTTGCTATTGAGCATGATCTATGTAGAAAACAATTATTATGATATACTGTATGACTTTGCTACATGCAAGGCTCGTTAAGTAATTCTGTACGTAGTAAAGAATGAATAAAATGCATAGACGAATGTATTTTCTAATACAAACTCGTAAATTTCACTTATTATCCGCTTCCCTACCCAAACTTGGCCCCACGAAACTGTTTTGCATAGGGCCAAACAATTATTAAGTCCGGCCCTGCTATTTAGTGACGGGTGAATATACATAGTAGATTAGTTGTTCTCTTTCCATGACTTCTTGGTCACAATGTAAGTCCGGCGCTGCTATTTAGTGTTTGTAAAATGTTTTACATGTTATGGATGTTCCTTCAGAGTTGAAGATAGTTTACTTCCTAGTCCAAACCTCACGCAGGACGAAGCGGGATGGGAGCGGGCAGGGTTGATAAATCCAAACGACAGTCCAGCGCGCAAATTGCACGACCAGGTAGCCATCCGTAGTGTTCTCCCCCCTCTCTTATTTTTTCGTGGGATGACTATCCGCAGAAATAAGAGAGTGATCTTTCCTTTACTTCTTCTTATCGTCCAAACTCTTGAGCGATGAAGAGAATTATATATATAGATACTGGACTTCATAAGCATGTAAAATTGTGCAATATTTAAAGCTTAGACTCAAAGAATGCCCTGTTATAGAAGAAATCTTGATCTTATTTTCTGCTCTCGTCATAATTATTTCTACTAATGGTTTAGTGTAGTGAGGGGGAGGAAAGGGGGGAGGGGGCCAATACCCGGGCACCACCTTTTGGGCGGCAGACGCCACAAGCAGAGGTATTTTAGATATTTATATTATTTATATCATTTTTAAATACTTTTTATTTATAAGTCTATATTTCTATGTGATGTTCATGGAAAATAGGGGGTGGGGGCGCCAATAAAGTACCTTGCCCCGGGCGCACGTTTTGATCACTATGCCTCTGTTTGTGTGTGCTGTGACTGCCTGGGGATTTTCTTTCTAGATTTACTTTGCTACTGATTTACCATTTTTATCTTTTTATGTATTCAGTTTTAAACCAGTATCAAAATGAAATAAAATCTAACATCATGTGACAGTACCAGTAGGCAGTGTAACAAATCGTGATCAAAATATAACAACCAAAAGACACAAAGCATGTTTTTAATGAACCAATGTGAAAGTTTTGTTTTTGTTTTGTTGTTGTATATACATTGAAAGTCTTGATCATGCTATAAAAAAAATGTTCAAATTAGATTGTAAGAATATTTGTTCTTTGATATTTACATAATATTAGGAAAACTACAAGATTTATTAAGTATCAAAATTTTTATAGAAATAAATGCCATGAAAACAAATATTAAAATGTATAACTGTAAATAAAATCACAACATTTCAAATAACTGTTAACATGGTAAAAATGTAGTGAAAACAACTTTATATGGGAGTGCTCCAACCTCTATAGCTTACTGCTACATCCTCTACATGAGTGCAACATACTTTAAATTGATTCAAAAGCGTTTATGACAAATTTTAGATCATTAAAAATAAATAAAAAAAATGAGACAAAAAGTGAAGATGAAAATGTTTGCCAAAGTGTGTTTATCCTGGTGTACAAAATGTATTAAATATAAAACAAAACAGAAAAAACATGCGAGTTTTAACATCCAAAGTTTTGTTTAATCTGTCACAAAACTATATTCAACATGGCACCTATTTGAGATATTTCATTATCATAGTACAGAGGGAGATTTTAACAAATAATGGTTGAAATGTTTTCAGTCAATTTTTTTCTCAAATATTAACGCAATAGTTCCCATTTCCAGGTTCAAAAATCCTTAACATACCCTAATTAAAGAATGGTAGCTCTGAATAAAAAAGAATTCTAAAAAAATAACAATATTCACAAAACAATAAAAGAAAAATAAGATCTAATACTAATAAACAAACACATGAATTTGAAAAATAGAGCTATGTGTCTAGTATAAAAAATGTATGCTTTTAATACCTTAAGAATATAAAAATACTCAATTTTCCAGGTGGAGGCATATACACTGGGGATATGGGCAGCGCCATTAAATAAATATTTATATAAAAATAAAGTAAAGCAATACACATCCAGTTTTCACTAACAAAAAAAAAAAAGAGTCACCACGCTCATGTTCTAAATGAGACATTTATGAGCCACTTCTTATAGTAAAGTTTATAAAACTATTGTTAGCATCCCAATACATTCTAACATGCTCAAGCTGTAGACACTGCATCAGACCAAGGTAGGAGCTATTAGGTTAATCTAAAACAGATTATTTAATTACTATTTTTTCAGGTAACCATAAACAATAGAAAGAGAAATATTGAATGTATGAAATTTGTATTTTTGTATGTGTAAAGAAAGTAAGTAAATACAAGCCAGATTGAAAGAAATTATTGTAATAAAATATTTCTCGATACAATTTTGAGAACCAATTCAGCTCAAAATATTCAGTAATCAACTTGATAATTTTGATGAATGTTTGACTCACATTGGTTCTGGTAGTTTACATAATCATGGTCAATTTATATTGAGTCAGTAAGAAAAAAAAATAAAACCTCCAACACAAGTCACATCTAATTAAAGGATACAAAATACAACGGCCTGTTATTATAAGCTAGTATATGAAAGGAAAAATTCAAGTTGATACTTACATTTTTATCTTTAACCCGTATGGTGAACATTTTTCCTTTGTGGCTAGCTTTGGTAACTCTAGGCCTTAAACAAAATGAAATTTATATCAAAATAGAATCAAAACTAATGGTTCTATTGACATAAATCCACATATTGTTTTAAATTAAAAATTAAACTAACCAGAAATAACTAGCAACTTTAGTTTTGTGTTTATAGACTACAACTCCAGTTGGTGTCAGACCTAGAAAATATTCAACATTGCTCTCCCCCTGAAAAGTGTACAATAATCATAAGTTACAAAAAAGTGAAAGCAGAATTTACTGAATTTACAATGTTACAACAAATTAATATCTATATGTTTTTTTTTAAAGATAAATGTATAAGATATAAATCTACCAATTTAGCAAAAATTGAACAATAATCTAAAACTTTTCCCACCTGGACTGGGTGAAGATCTACACCGTACAACTCCAGCCACTTGACTTTTTCCAGATATTTTTGCTCTGCCATAAGAGGTGTAGCTCCACTAAAAGAATTCAAAATCTTAGCTCATCAGCACTTTTAAATTGTTGGTGTATATAAAAAGACAATATTAAAATACAGAGAAACAATAACATAAAGAAGCCAGCTGGTGTCTGGATGGAGAACTGCAAACCAGTGTGAAAGAATTTGAGAGTTGGTCTATTTAAAGAAAGCTGACACATTAGGTGAGCAGCAGGTAGATGTGTGTTACAAGCTTCATCACTTTAATAGCCTCTGCAGTATCATTATGAGCACAAGTTAAAATGAGCTGGATAGCTCAGGGTCATAGCCTGGCTTTAGACAGCATGGCAAAAATTCAGCATCACTGTTTGTATCAATTATGTTCCTATGCCACATGTTCTTAACCACAATACTGTAATTTAAAAAATACTAGTAATTGTTCCTAACTCTGCCATAGAATGGTCCCAAGCCCGGCTGAGAAAGGTGGAGGGCTAGGCATATGGTTAGCTACCCTACCAAGTAGAAAACAGAAACACCAAACAGCCAATCAACAGTCATGGACCTGGGAGAAGAAAGACCTCCAGCTGGAAGGGCAAAAAAGACCGACTTTGGGTGATCTACTTTTATACTCAGGACATGAGCAGGAGACAACACACACTCAGGGAGTAGCCCTGATGCTGTCCAAGTGGGCTCAGAGAGCACTTACTGGATGGGAAGAACATGGACTACCGATAATAATAGCCTCAATCTGCACTGTCAAGAAGAGGATTAAATTAGATTTGACAATGCTACGCCCCAACAAACAACAGTGAAAAGGAGGAGAGGGACAATTTTTACATTAGGCTGAGTTCCATCATACATGACAGACCCAAGAAGAACATCCTCCTCATAATGGGCAACTTCAACGCTTAGGTTTGCAATGACAACAGAGGATATTAGATATTTGATATTTTGGATTTTTGGCACAATTTAGGCCATATCGTGCCCGAGGATATGAGGAGATCAATGGAAAGCAGGGACTATGTGAGATGAATGAAAGTGGAGAGAGATTGGCCAACATGGAAATCACCTGACCTATCAAAAGAGAACCAAATAGACCACATCTGAATTGTAAAGAAGATCTGTCGTCAAGAAGTATGTGTCAGATGAGGAGCATATGGTCGCCCAAGTGAAACTGAAGCTAAAAAGAGTTGGACAAGAGGGTCCAGGCAATGCCATAACTACAATACCATTACACTGAAAGACTGCACAAAACAAGAAGAGTTCAAGTTCACCCTTTCAAACAAGTTCCAGCTCCTAGAAGAGCTGCTAAAATAGAAAAAAAAAACAGAAAAGACGTGGCAGAAACTGAAAGAAACAGTGAACTCCACATGCCAAGATGTATTGGGTCCCAAATCATGTGGGTACAAGGAGTGGATTTCAACAGAAACTCTTCAGAAGATCAAGGAAAGAAGAGAGAAGAAAGCAGGCAGAAACAACAGTAAAACAAGAGCAGCAAAGGGAAAAGCACCAAAAGAATATTCTGATATAGATAGGAATGTCAAACGTAGCATTAGAACAGACAGGAGGAACTACATTGAAGCACCAAAGATCTGTACTCAGTCATTAAAAAGATATCAGAAAAATTTGCCAAGACAGAGAGACAAGAATGATGAAGTGATAACAGATGAAGTAGGACAAAAGAAGAGATGATCAAGCATTTCCAGGAGCTACTTAATAGACCTACTCCTGCAAACCCAACAGTGATACCACCAGCTGCAAGAGACCTACCTATAAAGAGCAGAAAACTCACTAAGGAAGAGATCCACAGCACAATCAAGCAATTGAAGAAGGCAAATCTGCAGGAACTGACAGCATCTCAGTTGAAGCGCTAAAGGCAGACATTGATCTGAAAGATATGGGAAACCGCAATCTGCTGAACCAAATGAAAGATGCCATGGATTCACATCTCCGTGACCAACAAGCTGGCTTTCGAAAGATCATGCTTAGCTCAGATAGTGACGCTACGAATCATTTTGGTAAAGTCTATGGAATTGAAATCCCCTCTCTTCGTCAGTTTTATAGACTATAAGAAGGCTTTTGACAGTGAGGAAAGACTACTGAGACACTATGCCTGAAAAAATTACAAATATCATTAAAAAGTCATATGAGGGGATGACTTGAAGAATCGTAAATAGCAGCCAACTGACAGATGAAGTCCAAACTGGAGTGAGACAAGGCTGTTTACTCTCTCCCTTCTTGTTTCTGCTAGCCATAGATTGGGTCATGAAGACAGCAACAGACCAGAAGCGAACGGTATACAGTGGACACTGTGGAAACAGCTAGATGACTTCAACTTCTTTCTCACACACAACAGCAAATGCAGATAAGCATCATTGTGGACAATTCAGCTAGGTCCAAGGTAAATCACTGGAAGAGGTGGAAAGCTTCACCTATCTCTGCAGTATCCTAGACAGCAATGAAGCACACATTGGCAAAGCTTGAGCAGCATTTCTTCAGCTGAAGAACACCTGGGGATCTAGGGAAATAAGCACCACCACCAGGCTCTTCAACACCTTTGTTAAGCCAATACTACTTTATGGAGCAGAGATTGGAGAGAACGAGAAGCTGCAGCCCATTGAAGTAGATATTCCTCACCTCAGAGATAGATCCCACCCTTCACAAGCCTGCATCCAACATAACTAGACAAGCCCTCAACTGGAACTTTGAAGGAAAGATAGAAAGTCCAGGAATATATAGTGCCATATGTCAAGGTGGGTTTTACAGGTTTAGCTAGGGGATGATATAATTAACCAGGTTCCCCACCTGGAAGCAGATGCCAAGCAGATGGGCAAGTCGTGGGGACAGTTGAAGAGACTCTCCCAGAACCAAGATGCCTGGAGGAAGCTGGTTGGTGGCCTATGCTCCAGAAGGGACCACAGTCAGAGATGAATAATTTCTCCTAATTTCAATAACAATAATGTTTAGAACCGTATGTTTCAATTAAATTTCTGACCTGGTTCCCTTTTCATAGTAAACTGCCTTTTCTAAAATCAGAATAAATTTCTTAGAACTTCTACTCCTTCCTAGCTTTTCCTTTACTTAGTTTGACTAGTCCAATTTGGAACATAGCCTCTGCATGACTATGGAAGTAATTCCCTTTTCCCTCTTGTTTCTTACCAAGACACATCCATTTGAGCTCTATGCTTGACTATGGAAGTAATTCCATTTTCACTAATTTCATGCCAAGCCTCAATCACTTGAACCTGTGTCAGCTTGAGTGTCAATACTGTATCAATGCTAAATGTATTTAATTTGGTGAAAAATGTAAATGAAAAGCTAGGTTTTTTAAACTTTGTTTTTATGGTAGCTATGCATTAACAACTTACACACATCTCCTATGAATGCCAGCTATTTTAGCCTCCAATTCTTCAGTTTGATTGGGAATAAAACAAAATTCAGAAACATATCCAGTTGTATGTAATCTGGGATCATAGTCACCTAGCTCAGCTAGAAATAACAAAAGAAGGATCACCATAGCAACATGAAAGCTAAATATTGTAAGGATATAAGTATTTATGAAATATTTTAAGTAACAAATTAACTCAGATTGCAATACAGTGCAGTTTTTTGGTTAACTTCTTATGCAGTACAATGGAATAGGCAATTACCATATTTTTGCGCATATAGCCTGCAGGTTATACAATTTTTTACAAACGAATGGCAGCTGTCTGGATTATACAAATGTGTGGGATTTAAAAAATTTATTTTACTCATAAACATACCATAACGGAAACTATGGACATACCGGTGGGTCTATCCACTATAGTTTGCTGTGTGAAATGTACATTGGAAAGATTTATGAATATCTTATTATAAACTTCAAGAAAACAAATAGTACTAATGCAGCAGAGAATCTTAAATATAAACAGTAATCAATTGTAAGCAAGCAATTAAACTAATTTGCCGTTACCATTAGTGTTGAAGTGTAGGCTTATATTTCGTGCATGTGTTGCACTCTGTATCGCTTGTCGGAAGGGACAGATGTCTGATAAGCAACAACTTTCATGCACCAGTAGTTTATTTTGTTTTTAATTATATTTCTAATTGTGCGGGGTATACAGTACAAGTATGCGGGTTATGCGCGAAAACACTGTACAAGCATTTTTTTTTTTTTTACTTTTTATTGAAAAAGAGCTCTTCCTATTCTATGAAAAGGAGAAGATAGACTTCTCAATTTTTTTTTATATGTCAAAATGGATGTTAATAGATTTTTTCATTTTGTTTATATACTTTTTTCACAAAAAAATGACAACCATAATAATTAAGTGTTTATGAGACTTTATTCAATTCTAAAATTATTGTAAGTATAAATTTTTAATTATTATAGATTTATTGTTCTATTGTTTACATTTTTTGGTAGGAAAATTGTTAAAAAAATTTACTTAAGAATTATATTCCTATAATTAGTAGCTCAAGGTGGAAATAGGAGTGAAAGGGTTAATATGTTTAAAATAAACATAATAAAAAAGAAATGAAACACAATCTGATGCCTTACACTGAAGGGCATAACCACAAAGTTCTGCAACTTCATCATAGGCAACTGGAAGACGACCTTGTAGAATGTCTCTTTTGATTTGCAAGAAAAATAAGTACCTGTGCAAAGTAAAAAGCTCTATTAGAAAGTAAAAAATACAAATCAATAGTTCATCATCATGGTTCAATGATGACCTATTTTGTCATCCAGGGGGCTGAGGGCTTTGAACTGGGATTTTGTGCCCCCTCATGTGGCTGATTAGACCTAAGTGGGCCAAGAATGTTCGGCTGCACACTGTGGCTAGTGTCACTGGCCTTGCTTTTTTACTCTGACATTTTTCTTCTGCCAGCGCTGTTCTCGTCCTCTGTAATTTGTGGGCCATTTTTACAGCATGATGCCTTGATGCTCTATCATGTGCTTCCATCTCCCAGGTGGGAGGGTCAATGTTGAAGGCTTTCAGAGATGCTTTAAGGGTGCCCCTGTTGTTTTTTTGTTAACCTTGTGATTGCTTTCCTTTCTTTAATTGACTATAAAGGTATCATTTAGGGATGTCTGCCATTCTGTTTTCGCCTGGCCAGTGTAATAATTGTATTAACATATTGTGAATGAGCTCCCTTTTGAGAGCTATTTTAAGTCTCTGTTTCATGTTTTCAATTACCACTTTCACTTGACTCTTTGAGATGACAAGTGTCCATCACTTTGAACTTTATTGATATAATTCTTCTGGTGTGCTCTGACATTGTTATGTGTTACTCAAGAGTAGATAACCTCATCTGTATGAGTTACACAGTTTTTTTTTATATTTATACTCTAATCATACTCTGATGACCAGATTAGGTTTGAATGTTATTTTGAGATTGAAAGTTTTGTTATTGAGATGCAACAATAGCATGTCTCAGTGGTGACAGTCATTTGATTTTTATGCCTGTACTTGTCCTACTATTTTGGATTTTCATTATTATATTTTATTTTGATGGCCTATGAGCATTCAGTCTTTATTTCCATTTATTTATGATCTTCAATTTTTGTTTGTTTGTAAAAAACTCCTATATAATTTGTTTAACTGCAACTATGTTAAGTCCATTATTTGTATGTCTCAGTAAAATATATATAGAAAGGCTATAATTAATAGCCTAGGTAATATAATTTGGGACCACTAAGTACCACTGGACTTACTTGCCAGTACAGAGGTCAATGGTCTATTACCTTATCCTAGTACAAGTTCACATCATCGCAGCTGAGACTGCATCAAGATTGTATAGATGCTTTGCAGGCCTGACTTCAAAGGACTTCAAAGGTATTTTTACTTGTCATTTAACATTCGATATTTTTCTGAGACAGATCATGAGAAAGTGGGTTTTTGTCATGTCTTCTATATACTGTGCACATTTCTGTGGGGAAGATGACAGCTAGATAAACCCCTAGTTTCATACTTGTGGTAATACATTGTCTATTCCAAAAATTTTCAGACAGTCTACCAGAGAATGCACTGGCCTTGGCACAAGTCAAATTCAATTGCTGGTCATTGTGGGGTTCAATCACTGTGCTAATCCTGTCTCTAATCTCTTCATTTGTGATTCTGTCTTTGTATGTGATAGCATCTCAATTCCATTGCTAGGTCCTTTTCTCTAGTTCTGCAGTCAGTGTTCAAGAATTATAAGCATGACCAGGGAGCACATCTGTCTGATTTTAGTGTTGATGGCTATGCCTTTGTCTTTCCATATTGTTTTGAGTTTTGCAAGTGCTGCTGTGGACTGTAAAATTCTGTGGCCAGTAATTCAGGTTTGATAACTTTTGACAAATTGACATGTTAAGAGATGTTTTTGGCTAGCAACAATATATTCCTTTCTGAAAATTTGAACATGTTTTGTATTAGAAGGAACAATAGTTTCAAAAGCTGCGTGCTTAGACATTATCGATTGAAATGAATTTTCTAAGGAAAAACAATTGAAGGCTATTATTGTCTTTATCGACTTTTAATTGTTTGAATAGGCTATCAAGAACCAATCATTAGTTGACCTCTTGTACCAAAACATCATGCACAGTGCAGTGCACTTTCTTCGCATGGTGGTGTCTTTGTCTTCACCCTTCTTTTTTTTTCCCCAAATAGGATGGCTTAGAGTGACCTCCAAGGCCACTAGTAAGCTATCAAGAACCAATCAATAGTTGACCTATGGTACCAAAACATCACACACAGCGTAGTTCGCTCTCTTCGCAAAATAGATCTAGTGTCTTCACCCCACCTTTACTAATTATTTTTTTCCCAATAGGTTGACTTAGTGTGACCCCCGTGACCACTTGAAAGCTAGTTTAAAGAGGAAAAGAAAAGGATGCGAAATGCGTAATGCTATGGGCGTACTGGTGGTCATTTTTTAGAAATTTTATGTAACGGTTTGCAGATCTGTTGTTTCCTTCATCGTATTTGCGTACTGGTGGTAATTTTTTCGAGATTTTATGTAACGGTTTGCAGGTCTGTTGTTTCCTTCATTTGAGACGATAGCTCTGAGGTATTTGAAACTACTGACAGTTGTCAGCTTTTCAACTCCAATACTGATGTCGTTTTTAAGCCTGTAGGCTATTGGTTATAATTTGTGTTTTTTCTGCAACTGATTTGCTTATACTGAAGAAGTCTTGTCTATGTGCATCTCTAAGTCAGCTAGCTCTTCTTCTGTCCCTGCCAGACCATCTATGTCGCCTGCAAAGTGCCAGTTAATAATTCTTCTTCCTTCAATGCTTTCTTCCTTCAATGCTTACATCTGTAAGCCAACAAGCACATCTTCCATTATCCTTTCAAGGAACTCCATTCAAAAGAGTTGGTGAAAGTAGGAAGCCTAGTTGTCTCACTGCATGCTTTAAACCAGTTCCCAATGTTGTTGTTGAAGTACACTGCACTAGTAGGCCACTAGAAGGGCGGTGTAAATGTAGCTATGCAGTAATAAAAATTTTTGTACTTAAGTTACAAAGTCAGATAAAAGTATAGGTCTCTTGTAATGTTTCATTTGTACTTGTTTCTAAGTTATAAATGTTTATCAATTAATTCTGCAAACACTGGAATCAGCTCTAATACATTAGTTTCTAAATAACTGTTTTGTGCTATTAGATTGTCTTCAGTAAAGGTATTTTCACAGCAACAAGCAACACAGAGAGCAACACAGTCACTGTGTTTTGTTTTATAATTATAAAAATAAGGCTAATTGCCATGTAGCTTTTAATCAGCAATGTGTATTAATATTATGTTTATGTCGAGTTTTTGGCAGTTCAGCAGGCCACATGGCCCATATTCTGCATATTGCCAACCTCTAATTTGGGTGATAATTTAAAATGGTGTGTCCTGTTCTAAGCTAGAAGATTATAGTTTGCTCTCTATAAGAAACAATTTCAATTAGACATAGATTAATCAGTCATTTAATTCAGAGAATAAAATCAAGACCAAAAACTTACCTGGTTATTTCATCACGCAGTTTGCAAGGATCAGCAGCATAGAATTTAACACAGAAGTAAAGTTTATGAGGCTCTGAACAAACTAAAGAATACAAACAAAAACACCCCCTTGGTATTTTAAGTTCTCTGCATCATAAACAAAATAAGGGGAGGGAGTGAGGAATCATAAATATCATACAAGTTTTAAGTCAGAGGGAACTCCTGTACTATAATAGGCCAATGTTAGTGTTAGGCAGTTTTAGGGTTAAGTAAATTCTAGACTATACAGAAGGTCACTCAATAAAAGTGCATATAAATATTACTTCTTGTTCTATTGTTAATTCTTTTCTACTTCAAATTCAATGAAAATGTAACTTAATATTGTGTTAAAATAAATGTCAGTAAGTGACACAACTAAGAATTAACTAATAGTTAGAAAGAATGAAAACTTATAAACCAAAGAATTGCTTGCTTGCAACAAATTTTGCCTACAGACTTTTATATAGATAGTGAAAAAAATAGCGCTAGATGAGTGGATCAGTGGGGACGGTCAGCCCCCAACGAGTGTCAACACGACAGTTCAGGAAGGATCTGTATTGTCAAAAGTACTCAGGCCAGTTACGTCAGATATAGTCAGGTGACCACCCAGTTCTAGAAGGGTATTAGGGACCCTATTAAAGAGTGATGGTATCAGAGTCGAGTCAGTTACAACTTCCCGATCTACAATTCAGTACGGAACGACAGAGTTCAACATGGTACAGAGAAGCTAGTAGAGTTCTTGCTACAACAGTACAGAGTATGGCAGTTCAGATATCCATGGCAGAATATTTGTTCAGTCAGTGTTACGTGCTGTCAATTGTACAGTATTGGCTGTGATTTATTGGACATTTAAGTTTTATGTTATTTTGGAGACCTGAGTTGTCAAGTTCTATGAGTTGGTAATGTCATGTGGTGCAGTTTCAAGAGAGCCTGAATAATGAGAGTCAATGAAGTATCATAAATTGTCATTTATGTTCAACATTTTAAACCTATTTTAGATTTTTTGATGTATTGTCAGTGTCTATTTGTTCTTCATATAGACCATCTTAAATATTGCTATTACTTCAAATACACCATCTAAAATTATGCTCTTAACATACAACAACTAGAATATTGTTACACACTAAACTTACCTTTTAATTGTGATGAAAGACCTTTAGATAAATTAAGCCAGTGCTAGTCAAAAAAAAAATTCAGAAAAATCATAGGTTTGAAAATTTCAAGAGAAAAATCATTGCATGAAAAATTAAGAAAGCAAAAAATATTTTTAGCATAAATGTGGTTTCAAATACTTAGCTGGAGAATCACAATATTTTTTTTAAAGTAATGGTGGTGAAAAAAATGAAGCTCTAAATATTCTCAAGTAAACCATATATTTTCTTTGTCTAGCTCTTAATGTTTCTCAAGTAAATTATATTTTTATCTAATCAATTACAGACGTTATATATAGTTAATACATCATGGTTCGATGATGACCACTTTTGTTATCCAAGCGAGCTGAGGGCTTTGCACTGGGGTTTTGTGCCTCTTTATGTGGCTAGTAAGAACTATGTGAACCCAGAATGTTTGTCTGCACACTGTTGATAAATGCATCTTTGATGAACTGGGAGTTTGGGTTGTTCAAATACAATAACACAGGTTACTTCAAAAGAAAAGATAATATGTCCTACATATATCCATGTGTCAATCTAGTCATGCATGTTAATTAGTGACTTAAAATCTGCCAATTCGTTGGGTTTTCTGGCTGATTCAGACAACCCATTCCATGCTCTAACAGCACTAGGGAAGAAGGAGCACTAATACAAATTTGACCTAGCATATAGAATAAGAAGTGTGCCTTTATCTTTGTGTCTTTCTGAGTGTTTTATTTTAAGTTCTGTTTATGTATTTGTAAATTATGGTTGAGTGTTTTATTATCAGTGCTTTACTCTTTGGTCTTTTGTCCTGAAGGGCCTCTAAATCTATTGATTTTACTAATGGTGTTACTATAATCAAATGTGAATATTCATTTGTCATAAATCTCACAGCTCTGTTTTGCATCTGTTCTAGTTTGTTTGAGGGTCCCAAACAGAGGATACATATTCTAATATTGGCCTGAACAAGGTTAAATAACATTTTAGTTTTAGATCTATATTCTTGTTTGATTTGTAAAATTTCTTTTTATAAACCTTAATGTTCCATTTGATTTTTTTAAAGAATTTTAGTCAATAGGGAATTCAGTTATAATTTTTCATTTTTATAACACTTAGGTTCCACCCTGGATCCACCAGTGGTGTGACAAAGCTGTATTGTTAATTGGACTACCTAAAAAAAAAAATGTGTAAACTCTGTAAAAAGGCCAAAAAGATACTGTGTATTTCCTAAGACTTTACTGCAAGTTACAGAATCAGAAAAATAACAAGAAGAGTTGTGATAAAAAAATGAGTCAAGCAAAAGAAACGACAGAAAAAAACATTAAAGAATGACTGCGTTTCAGGGTATTAGAAAATGTTGAAGACTGGAAACAGAAAATAATGGAGGAAACTTGTTTGCAGATCACTTGTGCCCCAAGAGCCTAGCTATGAGAGAAATAAGTATTCAAATAATGTAACACAGAGTAAAGATACTTACCGTTTGTCCTGAATAATCAATTAGTCGAAGTCCAAAATAATCTTTTTCTAACAGATTGATCATGGTACAGACATTGTCAAATATTGTCTGACCCTTCCAGTTTCCCTGAAACATACATTCATCCAAAATAATCTGTTTTTAAAAAGAGAAAGACAGAAAAATAGAGACTATAATATATGTATATATAAAAACCATAATCTTTGTTAGTACAATATAATAGAATTACCTTATAAGCAATATTTTTTTCTGCATCGTCTAAAAACACAATTAAACAAAAGGGCCCTTTGACTTTATTTGTGCTATTTTCAACTTTATCTTTAGCTTCACCACGAAATAACCTTGGAAACAAACGAGACAATCTTCCACTTTTTGACATCATCAGCTCAATTAAATATTGTTTTTTGAAAGTACCATCTTTAAAAATCCTAAAGTATAAAAGAAAAATATGATAAAAATGAATCCATCTAATCTTAGTTTGTCATTAAACTGGTTTATATGATTCCTAATTAAGTTTCCTTCAAGATTTAGCAGTTAATTGGGAAAATAAAATATCACCTAAAGTATTTGTGTGAGGAAGCGCAGTGGCTAAGTGGTAAAGTAATGACTAGAGGTCATGGGTTCAAAGCCTGGTGATGACTGGGATTTTTAATTTTGGGATCTTGAAGATAACTCTAATGGGTTCTGGCATTAGTTGGGGAAAAGTAAGTAAAGGCGGTTGATCAATGTGCTGGTCACATGGCACCATTGTTAACCATGGGCCCACAGAAACAGATGACCTTTACATCATCTACCCCATAGTATTTGTGTGGTCAATAGATTAGCAGTATGTTGTGACCATCAAAATAAACAACTGTTCACTCACTTATTACAAGTGTTCCATTCCAGGCCCATGCATGCTATGTGGGGAATTAAACATTAAATATTTTAAGTCTTTATTAACCCTCCCCATTCATATTTTCTCAATAACTTGCTTGTAGTGTACTTTGTTCATAAAAACTCTTAAACCTAGATACACAATTGGATACTCACTATTGAAGATATATCCAACAGCTAAAACCGTGATGATGACTTAGCATGAGATGAATACCAAGAAGGACACCAATGTTTGTCTAAAGACACCACATAATCAGCTGGTGCAGTGTCTTCATCATCAAACTATTATTACTCCTGCTTAGAGAGTAGGCCAGATAGAGCAGATCACTTCGTGTGAATTGTAAGCAAAGTTATGGAGCATTCCTGACATAAAACAGCAATAATACTGTAATACATATTTTGTATTAGTTTTTGAAAACATGTAAAACAGCTTGTCCATGACAAATGGACCACAAAATAGTGAGGGAAAACTGTACTTAACTATCAGTGGAGTTGGTTGGACTAACAAAGATTCTAAAAATATCATCTAGGGAATTTAACACAAAAACCTGGGTTTGGTTGCTAAGTATTTTACCTCTCCTACACCATGCCCCCACGTTATTTAAATCAACAAAATAAAAAAAGATAGAAGCAAAGTTGCTTAGCTAAAGACTAGCATGTCAGTTTCAGAGATATAGACTAACAAGATCCAGATCTACTAGTAGAGCTAAGACGCCTAAGAGCATAGTTAGTCTGACAGGGTCTGGACCTAATGAGTTAGATTTAGATTCTAGATCTATTTCTTTACTATTAATATCATTGATTAATGATGCTCACTCACTGACACTGACAATGAGACTGAGTGGTAATACTAGATCTAGAGTCTATAAATCATATATATCTAGATTAATATAGAATACATGATAGATCTTCTTATTAAATCTAATATATTAAAGACATTACTTTAAAAAAGAAGATAATTACATCCTTCGCATTTCATGTGTCAATCTAGTCATGCATGTTAATCCATGACTTTAACTCTGCTAAGTCGAAGGTTTTCCTGGCTGATTCAGGCAACCCATTCCATTATCTAATGACGCTAGGGAAAAAGGAGCACTTTGTATGAATTTGTTCTAGTGTATGGAATAAGAAATGTGCCTATTGTCATGCGCATCTTCTTTTGGTGTTTTCCTTTGTGTACCATAAGAGATTGTGAGTTTTGTTTTCTAGGAACGTGCTTTTGTTGATGTCATTTTTGCTTACTTGTTTTGCTTCTGTTGCGTGATGAGGCTAGATCTCCTGTGAGTTTCTCTTATGGGTTTTCTTCCCAAGAATTGGGTAAGTTAGTTTATGTTACTACCTTCTAATGTCGTAGATCTAAAATCGTTTCTTTTTATAATTGTGCGAATGGCGGTATCCAAGGAGTGTATATTTTTCTTATCTAGAGAGCCAGGCTGGGGACTCTGCTGGAGTTGAGTCTGAGTTGTTGGCTTGGTATTTGAATATTTCCCGTGGCGTTGGGTTGGGCGTTGTGAGCCCTGATCGACTATGGCACTAAGGTGAAGGTGTGCTATAGTTCCTTTGAATGTAATTTGTAATTGCTGTTGATATTTATTCGTAATGTATGCTTCATCATATCATATATTCATTAAATTGCTAAATGTACAATCTTTTGTTAAATAATGTACATTAACTTACGTTGTCATTAATATTGTTCACGTTGAACAACTGTTGGTATTGACTAAATGTTCAGTTGAATAACTTTTATTCAATGTGTGTATTTTACATGTTCTTGCGTTACTCTGTTCAGGTTGGGATACGGACCATAATATCACACCCTAGTTTATCTGAAATCCCACCCTGACACCTATTTCTTTGTGTCTTTCTAAATATTTCATTAGTTTTTTTTTTCTATATTTGAAAATTATGGTTTGATGTTTTATGTATTATATAGCTACTTTTTTAAATAAGTGCACCCTGTGACGATTACTGCTCAAACTTCCAGGTCAAAATTGAGGCAATTACCATAGCATTGCAGACAGTCGAAAACAAATTATATGAAGGAGTACAATCACCATCAGACGTTGTCTTTACAGACTCCCAATCCACTCTGCAAGCACTTAACAGCAGAACCTCATACAGCCCAAGAGAGTTGACAACACTCTATCAGATGATGTCAAAATTAAATATCACAATCACATTACAGTGGATCCCTGCACACAATGGCATCATGGGAAATGAAAAAAGCAGATAAACTATCAAAGGAAGGATCATCTATGGAACAACCAGATAGACCTGTTAACTACCTCACCCTAAGGTTAATGTTAGTCAACAACCACAAAGAGGAGTGGCTCAACCAGGCAGGCAGAACTATGTACAAAGAAATGACTATGCCAAACAAACTTGACAGTTTTAACTTCCTCCCAGGCAAAGAGCAATCTACAATCTTCCAAATAAGAACAGGACACACACCTCTGTTAAATTACCATCTTAACAAAATAAATCGCACACAACACCCATTTTGTAGACACTCCACCCACCTTTATGAAACCGTAAACAATATCCTCTCTGAATGCCACTTCCTAATCCACCCTAGGGAGACACTATCACCACAGTCCAACAAGACCTTGAAACACTTTACTTTTTATTCTTCTAAGCTGAAGTATCTCTTAAGTTTAGTGATTAATGGTGTTAATCTAATCAAATTTGAATATTTGTTTGTTATAAATCTCACTGCTTTATTTTGTATTTGTTCTAGTTTCTTTATGTTTTCTTGAGATGACGGATCCCAAACAGAGGATGCATATTCTAATATTGGCCTAACTTAAGTTAAATAGCCTTTTAGTTTTAAGTTCTTGTTTGATTTGTAAACATTTCTTTTAATAAACCCTAATATTTTGTTTAATTTTTTAATAATTTCAATGAATTTCATCAATATGGGGATTTCATGATAACTTTTCAGTTATGGGTTAGATAATTGGAGTTTGTGTGACTGATTTGCCATAAATAAGATAAGTAGTTTTTGTTTTAGTCTTTTTTGTTACTCTTAATAACTGGCATTTTCCTGGGTGGAAAGACGTGCTCCAATTTGATTCCCATTTCTGTTATTATTCTAATTCTTTTTGTAAAATTTAAGTTATCTTGACTTGTTTTTAAAACTGCTCCTTGAGCTACACCTGAGATCTAGATCTTTATTTAATATTATAGACTGACTATTGAGATATTATAATACTAACTACAGACCTTGATTCTAATAATAGGCCTACTTTTCTATAATACTGTACTACTAGTGTCTAGTCACTAAATTTGACTAGATTTAATTGTTAATATAACATAGATCTAATTCTATTATACTTAAAGATTAAAGATAGAATAGATTATAGATATCTATGTATTCTAGTCTTATAGTAGTTATAGTCTATAGTCGTAGTCGTCTTGGAGACTCGGGTGGAATGTAATGATCATCTTTTTAAAAGTAATTTTAAGTAATAAGGAAGCCTGGTCAAGACGCTAAGTACGCATGAACTTGGCTACCTATCAGAAGGGGGCTCAAGGTTTGACACCCGACCTGAACAGAGTTGTGTTTACTGAGCGCCTAAAGGCAGCATGGAAAACCTTCTCCCATACCCCCTCCCCCCACTGGTCCACAAATGAGAGGGTGAAAAGACATGTGAAACTCCTGATAGAGAAACAGAAAGTAAGGATGTCTAAATTGACTTTTACTCAGTCAAGTAGTATCCTTTGGTCCAGGGCAGTCAGTAGTATCTTTTGGTCCAGCACGGACAGTAGTGACTTAGAGAGTCAAGAGTAGTAATTTTGAGTTAAGAAGTATCTTTTGGGCAGTCGAAGCTAGTGGTCACTTGAGACATGTATTTCTAGTAGTTATTATTCTGTACTATTATTATTGAAGTATTTGTTACCCCCTGTGATGCGGACGTTACTTGAAGTCTATTTTGGAAAATTTGACATGTTGGATATATTTCATGCTGCTGTTATGTGGATGTGACTGTTTCTTATTGGATCATGTAACTGCCAAGAAGTGCGGTATTATTATTGTCATTAAATAAACTTTATATTTTGCTGCTAAAGTGGCGTTAAGTCAATCAGTAATATTTATGTTTGTTACATGTCAAGTGTGACTTCAGGAAGCACAAACCCAACATTCTACGACATTCGCGACACACTAATAGTAACAAGTCTCATGTGATATATATTATAATACAACGACTACGTCAACACACATTTAACGTTGACAGACCCTAGCGCTCTGAGCATGCTATAACCCTAACCCTAACTACATAACTAAATAGCTTCTGTTCATATATATAATTATATACTAATATTTAGTAATATAAATCTAGATTAGTAGATTGATCTATAATGTCTATTAGATATATATTTTTATAATATAATACAACTTAAAAATATTTTTTTAAACTATTTATCTCTGAGGAAATCAAATTACATATTTATAATCTGCATTTTTTTCTGCATATTGTTAAAATATAAGAGAAACCTGATTTAGCATTTCTAGTCACGTAAACTAATACATTATCTATGTCTTAAATAAAATCATTATGATTATTATGAATATCAGTATCTCATATTAGATTTTTATATTTATTATCTCATTCTCACACTTGACTGTGAATGTGATTTAATCATCCATTTTTTGATGATTGATCTCTATAATTTACTAGTAGATACTAGATTCTATTATATATTATAAATATATTTAATATTACAATAATTACATCTATATATAATAATAATTCATAATGATTTTATTTAAATTTTAAGACATAGAAATTATCATATATTATACTAATTATACTGATTTATAGTTAACTTATAGTATTATACTACTTACTTAACTTACACTACTTACAGATCTCATATTATAGATGATCATGATGTATTAGTTTACGTGACTAGAAACGCTAAATCAGGTTTCTCTTATATTTTAACAATATGCAGAAAAAATTGCAGATTACAAATATGTAATTTGATTTCCTCGGAGATAAATAGTTTTAAAAAATATTTTTAAGTTGTATTTCTTATTACCATATAAATTATAATATTGTCATTGGAAATACGCCATTTTGGTTTTAAAGCTTAATACTAGACTATCTCCCTTGAATTACTTGCCAACTTTTTTCTGTTGCTGTTTTGTCTTTCTTTCTAGCAGCTAGATCTGTTAGATCTAATACTAAAATTCATTTAAAATGATTGCATAAGAACAAAAAACTCTCTTTTAAAAAGTTATTGAAAAAAAAAAGAAACAACTTCATCAATTTATTATTAACATTTTTAGACCTTCATTTCAGTAAATGACATAAAAATGTATAAGTTGACAGCATAAGAACGAAAATCTCTTTTAAAAAAGTTATTGAAAGTTTAAGATAGATAAGGGAGATAAAAATACACGAATAATCTAGCTTGCTACTAGTAATATATATATATATATATATATATATTATATATATTATATATATATATATATAATTATATATATATATATATATATATATAATTATATATAATATATATATAGTATATATACATATACATATATATATAAGAGATAGATCTTGTACTACATGACTATCAACACCATGTTGTTTTAATCACTGGAAAAAAGTTTTGAGAAATCCCCAGATAAAACAAAAACCTTACCACAGTTTCTCAAACAGAGAGGACCACAGCGTTTCTCACACAGATAATCGGCCGGGGGGGGGGGGGGCCGTCCCGACAATAAAAAGAAGAAAATTCATTAAGACTTCAGCTGGACACTTTACCAATAGCGCCTTTACTTTAAATCCATTCCTTTTTTCTTTCATATCCGCCTTTTTTTTTCATAGTAAGAATTTAAGAGAGAATATCAAAAAGCCAATATTACATAATCATCAACATAAAGAGGCAGCTCTGGTCACTAGCGGATCCAGAGCTTTGAAGTGGGGTGGGGCGATTTTTTCCCAAACCCTAACCCTAACGCCGAGTAAACCCTAACCCTAAGCATAAACGTGCGTACAGCATATATAAAAATAAATAAATATATTTATTTATTTATATATATGAAAATAAAAGAGCAGTGTTTCTCGACTTTCGGCGAAAAAAACAAAAGTCATGTTGAGGCCTTTCTCTTGCAAGCTTGGGGGTCTGGGGGAGCGCTGCGAGAATCCCCAGTGTGGTTCGGGGCGAAGCACCGACGCAAAAAGCGTTTTCTTGCATTTTCATTGCAGAAACGCATCCTTCTGACATCTACAGCTGATTATTTATCAGTGGGGTTCGGGGCGAAGGTTTACTACGGAGATTATTTGCCAGTTTGCTGGTATCTTCTCTGCCACACATTAGCAAAGTATCACCATTCGAGACGCCGCCCGTACAGTTCTTGCTACACGCCATTGTGCAGTTATTAAGATTTGAGTTTCCCTCGAATGCACTGGCAGACAGACAGATCTTTAAGGTCCATAGCAACAGGTTTGGACGCAGACCCAAGTTGTCTTGATCTGTCCAATTCATTGAGGTACTCGTTGTGGGTATACCAGGAACAAAAGCTTCAGGCACATAACAGACTTCTCTAGTTTCTTCATTTGTCTTTTTCCTTTCAATTCGATACATCTCGTTGAGATCGTCGTAGCAATTGTTGTCACGTTTGTCGTCTTGAAAGTCAAACCCGCAAGATTTGCCCACAACACAGTCACAGACGGCGCTCCATTCCAAGTGTCTCCGTCACGACTGTTTGTGCAGCCACAGTCCTATTAACCATGCAACTTCTCCACCAACGAGCCTACAACCAACTGCTCCTTCACCGAGTCTATTCCTCCTTTAGCTTGCGACACCATTTTATCAATTCGAACTATTTGACCTTCCACTTGCAATGCACTTTCATCTAACTTGTTCTCCATCCTGTTAATTTGTTCATGCATCTTGCCAAGGAACTCAACAATCTCCGACTTATTTCAAATAGTTAGTCTCCGGATCTTCTTCTTCACTATTGACGGTTGGCGGAGACGAGCATGGGGATAGTATACTACAGTATGGGATCTTACAACAAGCTAGCTGAACAATTTAAAAGAACCCTTACTTAACTATAGGCAGCATTTTTACGTTCACTATATATGTAGGCCCTTTTTTACACTCATGTCCGTAATGTAGTCTTGTTCGACCCACCCATGGGAGTAACCAGGGGGGGGGGGGTCTGTCTCCCGTCCTCGCAAAATGATAGGGGGGGGGGTGGAATTTTATGACTGATTTTTCCTTTCATTTTGTTTTCTTAGGTAAGATTTTAATGTTAAACTTGCCCCAACCCACCAAGGGGGGTTATGTATATATATATATAACCGACAGTCACCAAATTCCATGAGCGTAGCCAAGGGGGATTTTGAGTTTAAACTCCGAATTTTTTTAAGATACTCCTCTTCAATAAAAGACTAAAGCATACAACAGTCACCAAATACTATGAGGGTAGCCAAGATGTGTTTTGTGTTTAAAACCCCCCTCCAGAGGGCTTTAAGTTAAAACCCTCTCTAGTGGAGTTTGAGTATAAAACCCCATCCAGTGGGATTTGAAGCTAAAAGTCACTTCTTCAATATTATTCTAAAGCAAAATACAGCCACCAAATTCTATGAGTGTAGCTAATTGGGGGGGGGGGGGGGGTGAATTTGTTTATAAAAAAACACCAGATATTTTTTAGTTTAAAAGCCCATAACAGATGGTTATGCTGATAAAACTTCCCTTTTCGATATAAATTGTAAAACAAACTACAGTCACTAAAGTCCATGAGCGTATCCAAGGGGGGGGGGATTACAAATTTCTACCATTAATAAAGTTCAGTGAATTGCAGATTTGGTTTTTGAACTAATTTCTTTTTAAAAGCAGGATAATGCAGTCTAGATACCTCAGAATATGCATTTTTTAAATACCGGATATAGTGATTTAGCCTTAACCCAGCGAGGTGTCTACAGTCTTTCCTCTACAGGAAGAGCCTATCCCCCCTGGAAGGTGATTTTAAACTAAAAACCCATTTGGTCGCATTCCAACACCCCCTCCAACACCCCCTCCCCCTGCGGAGAGGGATTTCATTTCGAATTTGCACACTCCCATGTGTCCAATACATTACATCATATGGGGCAACGTAGGCTATGAGATCTAGACTAGATTTGCAGATTTTATCAACTTTTGTAAACTTTCTATTTTTGTAGACCTATAACTATCTTCACAATAACTGAATGTAATATACTGGGATCTGCTTAGATCAGTTATGAATGCGAAATCAAAAACTACACTAGAATTTGATAGGTCTAGATCAGTGGTTCCCAAACTTTTTTGTCTCGTAGACCCCTTGTCATGTTTTTTGGTTATCCGTAGACCCCCTGCTTAATTAAGTTATATTGAATTTTTGAAAATTCATCAATTTTAAATTACACATTTTGTTTAAAATAATTTCTAACCAGTGACACGAGTAGTGAAAAAGTTTTTTAAACCTACATTTTAAGTTGAATTATTTTTTTAAAATAAATGTATTAACAAAATTCAAATTTAAACCATTATATAACAGTTAATATGTATCGTTACTATCACTATACACATTTTTTTAAAGGTTTCCAAAAGCGATTTCTTGCATTCTTCACCGAAGAAACGCATTCTCCTGACATTTATAGCTCATTATTTATCAGTGGGGTTCGGGACCTTTTGAATAATGTTGAAAAATATTCTAATATATTTTTAGGCATTTAATACATTGCAAATAAAACCGATTTGTTCCTTGAAAAGATAAGATACCCCACATCTTTAGATTAAGGCTTCGAGGATCGCCGCCGCAAAAAAATTTTTCGATTAATAATATTCAATAAAATTCAAGCATAAATTGTGAGTTATAGTCCAAAACTTATTTAACTAGAAAAATATCAGATTGAGTAAAGGTTGTAAAAAGGCGACTAGGAAAAGATTAGTCTAGAACTCATCTCAATCTTGACTTTTATACTGAAACATTTCGCTTGAATAATAACTTTTCCAAAGCAAAGTCTTTCTTAAAATAATTAAGATAAATTCATGTGAAATTACATAAACTCTGTCTGGAAAGGGGAGGGGGCGATAGAGTGAAAATGATTAATCCTCACTCCTTATTATAATTTCTGCTAAGGATTGCATTTGGCATTAAAGAATAGGGTTGGGGCGACTCGATATAAGAATTTAATTTTATAGCATGTATAAATTATATTAGTGACAGATTTTTTTTATTTTGTAATTTCCTAACTATAATACAAAAAGTATTGGTTTGTCCCATGGGGGGAAGGTGATTGCATGTATCGCCCCTCCCACCTGGTACAACCCTTTTTTATTTTATTCTTACTAATGATAAAATTTGAGGTTAGAGTGCGGTGCGACATAATATACAATGGGTTCACGTAGTTTATATTATATACATATTCAACTAATTTTGTTTACATACAATGATTTCTCCATAAAAATAGGACCGCCCCCCCCCACTCAGAGAGCTAGGGTGGGGAAGGCAGTACATGCATCGCCCCCCCCCCCCCCCCCACCAGACCGAATCGGAAAAAATACCTGAAGGAGAGCGACATAATATATAATTTATTATTAATTCAACTAATTTTGTTCACAAACTATGATTTCTCCGAAAAGTAGGTTCAGTTGAATAACTTTTATTCAATGTTCGTAGTTTACATGCTATTACCTTTAGGTTCTTGCGTTACACTGTTCAGGTTGGGAATACGGGACCGTACTATCATACCCTAACTAATCTGTTATCTTACCCTGACAGTTCTTCTAGTGCTAGATTTATTCTTCTCTGAAAAAATTCTGAACTCACTTTAAGACCAAATGGTAATTGCTTCCATTTGTATGTACCAAAAGGGGTTATCATCGCTGTCAGATTAGATGACGCTGTGTATTGCCTAACATGCCAGAAAGCTTCTTGCACATCCAATTTGCTGAATTTTTTGGCCTCATTCATATCTGCCAATATGTCATCTAAAGTAGCAAGATTATAGAATTCCCTTAGTAAACTTTATTCAGGGCTTGTGGACCTTGCAAATCCTATTTTTTTCATTAGCGTTTTCCACTATGGTCATCTGACTCACCCACTCTGTAGGCTCTATCACTGGTTCTATTATTCCTATCTCAACTAGGGTCTTTAACTCCTCCTTATCTCTTTCTTGTAAAGCAATAGGGATCTTTCTACACGGTGTTAGTGTTATTTTGGGTACTTAAGATTTAAGCTAACTTAGTCAGCTTAGTCTGTTCTTAGTGAATACAAATTCTAATAGTAAGGTACTCATTACTAAGGTGTTCTTGTTTTAGTGTTAGTGTTATGGGTTGGTTATACTAGTAGAATGTTGTAGATCTAGACTAGTTTATTGTAGTGTGTCTGTGTAGATCTAGGTCTAGTGTAGTAGTTGTCGTGATTTAGTAAGATAGTTGGTTTGATCAGTTTGTGTTAGTTGGTTTGGTTAATTTGTTGGTGTTTGTAGTGGCGTAGATTTAGAGGGTTTTACTTAGTTGCTGGGTTCAGTTGTAGTGGTTAGTGTATATATTATATTTTATTATTGATTTATTTTTTTGTATGTTAATAAAGTTGCGTTTTGTTTATTTTTCATTAAGTAAAGTTTCGTTGGTGCTTTCATTTAGTTTAAGTTAGTATAGTCTAGTATGTCTGGTTGCTAAGGCGATTCTAGCCCCTTGGTCGTAGACTGAGGTGTCACAGATGAAACCCACCCAGTAGCGCTAACATCTGCCTACTGTTATTAAATGTAATGTTGAGCAGAGAATAGGTCTACTCGCGTCTCCTGACCTGCTCACATTTATTTTCAATAACATACATTTTTTATTCGCTCTTTCTAATATGCTATCTGCTGGCAGACAAACTTGGTATTGAGTTAGTGCTGCCGAGAGTTTGCTGTCAATAAACACAGCTAGCAAAAACCACATGTTTGGTTTTTGAGAGTTATTATAGAACAAGGCTTTACATCCGTATCTTGATTCTTTAGTCTTTTCATTAATGTCTTGTTTTCCGGTCATTAATAATGCTCAGTTCAACTTGTTTTGTCTTCATCCTAAAACGATGCAAGAGCTGCAACGTGAAGAAGAATATCAACACTTTTTTGCAGATTAGCGTTCATCGCCGGCTTGTCCATCGTGACGAGAAGCAATTCACCAGTAAAGGTATTGAATTTCGGCAGCCATAGTTGAAATTTGCCGTCTTTGTTTGATTGACTCTAGCGAGGCTCGGGCAGCACGAACATACTTAACAACGGGGTGGCCACCAGTTATTTTCTTTAATATTCTACATTACAAGAAATTTGAAGCTACAACCATGAGCCAAAGGTCGCAACTTTGCCCCCCCCCCCTTGCAAAATAGGTATCCTGCGGGCGCCCATGATATGTATGTATCGCTGGACAGAACACTACAGTATGCTGTTTGGTGATAAAAGGAACGTATCGGAGGAATCGCTGGCAAATGTCCCTCAGGAAGCTATGAGAGAGGAGCTCGACGACCGACCGACATCAGAAGAAATTGAGACAGCAATATCTAAACTAAAAAAACACAAGACACCTGGCTCTGATGGACTTCCCGCTGAAATATTTAAAATGGGTGGTGTCGCCCTTACCGAGAGACTAACAGACTTGTTCGCTCTATGCTGGGAGAAGTGCGTGGTCCCACCTGAACTTCGAGATTCCGTAAATCATATCCCTATACAAAAAGGGTGACAAGTCTAACTGCTCCAACTATCGAGGCATTACATTTCTGTCAGTAGCAGGAAAGATCTTTGCTCGAGTGTTGCTCGACCGACTAAACCAGTCTTTAGTGGACGAGGTGTTATCTGAAAGCCAATGTGGTTTCAGAGCCGGTAAAGGTACATCTGACATGATATTTGTTCTGCGACAAATACAAGAAAAATGCAAAGAACAGAACCTAAACCTTACACGGTGTTCATTCACTGTCATAACTGCTGTTATCTTTTTCGTTTTGCGGTTCTCTAAAGACATCAACCATTTATTTTCTATCATCATGACTTCGTCTATTGTGTCCGATGGTAGCTGTGTTTCATCGTCAGACATATCTCCTGACACCTGCTGAATTTTGTTTTTGCACATCACGGCAAAATGATGTCTCCCCTTGCACGATAGGCACGTTTTACCCCATGCAGGGCACTTTTCCTTAATGTATTCGTGAATTCTTCCACAATACCTGCATTTACCGTTTCGAATGTTTGTTCTTGAGGGTGTTGGAGGGTCGGCTTGTATTTGTTTCAACTGTTTGTTGGCTGTCTCGTAGGCTCCCATATTATCTCTGCATCTTTCCAATGTTAGATTATTATCTTGTAATAATTTTATTTTGAGGCATTCATGTCTAACAGCAAGAACTACTCTGTCTCTAATCAAGCTATATTCCAGGCGTTCAAAACTACACGTTTTTGCTAGTCTTCTCAGATTTGTTATTGTGATGTGCTTGTTCAGACTGTCTTGAGGTCAACTAACGATGACTGTTGAATTTCATCCAATTACTCTGCAAGCGTTTGAGTTTTATTGTTCGGGTGTATTCCGTGTAGTTGCTCAACAAACAAACTAAACAAGACATCGATTTAACTAGTGAAGAGATGTGGTCAACACAGATGAACAATGTAACAGATGTTTATTCCAAGAAAAGGCCGCAGTAAAAGTCTCTGTCAAAATAAACACGTCTTTACCCTAGAGAATTCTATCGCTAACTGATTTTCCGGTCTCTAACCCAACATATCCCAAACGTCGCTAGTCCCGTTCAATATACGTCTTATATGGTGCGTCGCTAAATAACTAATACTCTAAATAAGGTGTCTAACAGATTCCTCCCCCCCCCCCTTGAAAAAAAAATGTCAATATTTTTCTACTACTGTCAAGTCTTACAAGGGCATTTGCAATCTATGGGGAAGACAACAAACATAAAATCTTGACATCTTCATCTTGGCTTAACAGTGTATGATGTTCCTGCCAATGTTCGTATCATTACACTTAGGTTAAGTTCCAAAATCCTCTTCGTTCAATAAACAGTTTATCATGTGGCATCTCATGGGCACGTCATATCATATCACCTCACAAATGTTCTCCACTGGCAGTAATCTGACAAAATATAACATTTCAAAACAATTATAAAATTTATTTCCACATTCAATAAACTTTTTTTTTCTTACCACCCTTTTATACGCTTTTCGTCCATTTTTCTTTTATACTCACCCTTTTCCATCGACCTAACTTTTGTCAATGATATATGAAATGATTCACAAAAATATATCCATACTTACTTTCAAATGCTTAACATCAAATTTACTTATCTCCCTTTTCCACTAACATATAAATTGTGTCAATATATTAATATATATATTACATAATAAATATAATCATAATTTATTTACAGCATTATCTCATTTCATTTCAATGTCATTCTAGATAACAAATCAGCTACAATATTCACAGATCCACTAATAGCTTTCACTTCAAATTTATATTCCTATAGTGCTAAGAACCATCTATATACACAACTGTTTTCATACTCTTTTGCTGTATATACTGAATAGGTTTATGATCAGTTAATAATATGAATTTCCTCCCTATTAAGTAACTCTCTAGCTTAGTAATTACCCATATTACAGCTAATGCTTCCCTTTCAATGACACTATATTTTTTTTCTGCTTTTCTACCATATAATATAGGATGTAAGTTATCATAGTTCTGCATTAGACAACCACCAATATCATTACCAGATGCATCAGTTGTGACATAAAATATTTTGTCTTTATCTGGTAGTCTTAATATTAATTCATGACTAAAAATATCTTTAATTCTGTCAATAGCTTTCACACATTCCTCATTACAGACTACTTTTTGAGGTTTTCCTTTTTCAAGTAAATCATTTAATGGATTCACTATTTCTGCTAAGTTCTTTATGAACTTTCTGTAATAATTTACTATTCCTAATATGCTTTGAATTTGTCTTTTTGTTGTAGGTATTTCAATATTAAGTACTTTCTTTATGTTATCTTCAATAGGGCTAATCATGTTGTTATTTACTTTATGTCCTAAGAAAATTATTTCTTCCAATCCTATTTCCACTTTTTCTGCCTGAATTGTAAGTCCACTTTCTTTTATTATTTTGAACACTTCTTTTACATCTATCAAATGTTCTTCCCAACTATTATTAAAAATACATATGTCATCCAAATAACAAATAACATTTTCTTTATTTCCAATTATCATGTTCATCATTCTATTAAATGTTGCTGGTGCATTAACTAACTCAAAACTCATATAATTCCATTGAAAAATACCATATGGTGTTACAAATGCTGTGTAAGGTTTTGCATTTTCTGTTAATGGTATTTGCCAATAACCTTTAGTTAAATCCAATTTAGTAAAAAATTTTGCTCCATTTAATTTATGTAAAATATCCTCTATATTTGGCATTTGATATGGGTCAAATTCTGTGATGTTGTTAAGCTTCCTATAGTCAATACATAACCGTATATCTCCGTTTTTCTTTTTGGCTATCACAATTGGTGAAGCATAAGGTGATGTTGATGGTTCAATTATACCTGATTCTAGTAAATTGTCTATTTCTTTTTTTACTTTGTCTTGTAAATGTAAAGGTATTCTATATGGCTTAAGCTTGATTGGTTTTGGATCTGTTACTTTAATGTCATGCTTAATAATATTTGTTTTTCCTGGTATGCTGGAAAAAATTTCTTTGTATTCCTGTATTATTTTAATTATATCTTTTGACTTTTCCTTAGTTAAATTATTAAGATTAATCTTTTGCCAAGTTTGATTCTCTTTTGTTTCTATTACAGGTATTTCCTTAATGTCATTTTCATTGTGATTTTCATTTGTTATTATCATCAAGCACTCTTCTCTCTCTAAAAACTTATTTTCTATTTCCTCCTGAATGTTTTGTATCAACTCATCTTCTCTATCATGATACAGTTTCAAATTATTTATGTGATATATTTTAATTTTCCCATTTATTTCAATTTGATAATTCACATCACTAATTTGTTTTATCACCTTAAATGGACCTTTCCATTGTTTACCAATATTATTTTTCAGGTCATTTATTAATATTAATACATTGTTTCCTACTTCTAGTGTTTTCAATTGTCTTTTCTTATTTATATTCTCATGAACACTTTGTTTGTACTTCTTATTGTTGTTATATGCTTGAGTCCATATTTCTTTCAATTCTGTTGTGATTGTTGTTTCATTGTCCTTATTTAATCTATTCTCATTGTCTATTAGATTTTCTTTGAAAACATCTAATTCATCTCTGGGTTTTCTTCCATGTATTATTTCATATGGTGAAAATTGTGTTGTCTCATGGATGTTATTTCTATGAGCAAATAGTACATAGTTAATGTAATGATCCCATTTATTCTGATTATTCTGAATTATTTTTGTCAGTGATCTTTTCAGTGAACCACCATAACGTTCACATAAACCGTTACACTCTGGATGGTAAACTGAAGAGTATATGTGTTGTATATTATATTGTTTAGTCCATTTCTCAAATTTTTCTGACTTAAACTGAGATCCCTGGTCACTCAATATAATTTTAGGTATACCATGTCTTGTGATTACTTTTTGAGTTATGGCATTAATGATATTTTCTGTACTTGTATTTGATAATGGAATTGCTTCTGGGTATCTACTAAACATGTCTATTACTGTTAAAATATATTTATTATTATTTTCAGTTTGAATCAAAGGACCTATTAAATCAATAGCTATTTTCTGAAATAGTTCTGTAGGTTCATCCATTTCTTGAATGGGTGCTTTATTCACTAAGCTTTTGTTAGATCTCTTTTGACATATGTCACATGAGTTTAGGTATTTATTGATTGTTGCTTTCATTCTCGGCCAAAATACTTGTTTAGACAAATTCCTATAACATTTCTTTACCCCCCTATGTGCTGCTAAATTACTGTCATGTGTCATGATTAAAACATCTTTCCAATATTTCTGTGGTAAGACAAGTTGTTTTATTTTTTTGTTATCATTATCTGTTTGTCTAAATAATATTTTATTTATACAAAACTTTTCCATTGGATTATTATTGTTTTTATCTGATATTCTTGAATATATTTTCCCAATAATATTGTCATTCATTTGTTCTAATGCAAGTTTGGGTATTGTTTCTTTTTCACTTTGAGAAATTTGTGTTTCATGACTATTTTGCGTTTCATTTTCTATCTCTCTTTCCTTAATATCTGTATTTTCTATTTGTATTACATTATTGTTTTCTTTTTCTTCATCATTATTTATTATATTTACTGTATTTTCCTGTTTCTCATCTTGTTTATCCATTGATCTTGTTATTACCATACTTGTTATATTTTGTGTGTCTATGTTTTCATGATTACGTGTTATGTTTTTGTATTTGTTTTGCCAGTCTTCTAATTCTTTTCTTGAACATTCTTTTACTCCTCTTATGTTTCCTACTAACATATCATATCTCATTTCCGGTATTGCAATGCCATCACAATAACCAGTGAAAAATGGAGTTTCAATGTATACCCTTATAGCTTTAAATTCCCTTATGGTGCCATCTGCTAATTCTACTTTCCTAGTAAACCCTTTATACCAATGAGGTTTGACAAATTTAGTTTTCACTGCCAAATAGTTACAACCTGAATCTCTAATTAATTCCACCGGAATTCTATCTACAAACCCTGGGTACACTGCAAAATTGTTCCTATTTCCTTCCATGAAATATACTCTATCTGTACCTTTATTTTTGTATTCCCTACTGTAACTCCTATTTCTATAATTTCCCCTGTCATTCCTATCTCTACTCCTATAGCTACTGTTATTTTGTTCAGTGTATCTATTTCTACTTCCAGACCTACTATTCCCTCTTCTACAGTTAGCTGCTATGTGACCTTTTCCTTGACATTTAAAACAGGTTATTTCACCATATTTTCTATTTCCACTATTTGATCTGTTTCTATTTCTATTTCTATCCACATTTTCTTTGGTGTATCCTATTAAATCTACTTTGCTCTTATCCCTATCAGAAAATGGTTTATTTGGATATGCATTTTTGTATACTCTCATTATCTCTGTTATTTCATCTATAGTTTTGGGGTTTCGTTCTCTAATAAAAGATTGTAATTGGGGATCACATTTATTCACAAAGTTATCCACTAGAATAAAAATTTTTAATCCCTCGTAAGAATTTCCCACTTTTTCTAATTTTACCCATTTATTGAAAATCTTTCTCCATATTAATGATAGTTTGGGGTTCTACTTCTAATGATGGTATATTGTCAAATTATTCCTTCTGAAAGTTGTAGCATTATGACCATAGGCATTCAACAACTCTCTTTTCAAAACTTGATAGCTATCATCAATATGATGGTCATGATTTTGGCATATTGTTAAAGCTTGACCATGAACGAAGTCTATCAGTATTTCAGACCATTCTTCCTCTGGCATATTAAATGTAGACATTTTTGCCTCATATCTTTTCAGAAAATCACCAATGTCATCCTTATCTTATCTTATATAATACAGACGTTACTTCAAAAAAGAAGATGATTACGTCCTACGCGTCATGCATTTAGTCATGCATATTAACCAATGACTTAAATTCTGCCAAGTCACTGGTTTTTCTGGCTAGCTCAGGCAACCCATTCCATGCTCTAATAGCACTAGGGAAGAAGGAGTATTTGTACAAATTTGTCCTAGCATATGGGATGAGGAATGTGCCTTTATTTTTGTGTCTTTCAGAGTATTTTATTAGATTTTGTTTTTGTATTTGAAGATTATGGTTCAGTGTTTTATGTATAATTGCTACTTTACTTTTGAGTCTTCTGTCTTGAAGGCTTTCTAAATTTAGTGATTTTACTAATGGAGTTACCCTAGTCAAATGTGAATATTCGTTTGTTATGAATCTCACTGCTCTATTTTGTGTTTGTTCCAGTTTCTTAATGTTTTCTTGAGTTGAGAGGTCCCACACGGTGGATGCATATTCTATTATTGGCCTAACCAAGGTTAAGTAACATTTTAGTTTTATGTTCTTATTTGATTTATAGAAATTTCTTTTAATAAACCCTAATGCTTTGTTGGATTTTTTTTATAGTTTCTTCAATATGTGGATTCCATGACAGTTTTTCATTTATTATAACACCTAACATCCTTCTGTTCATCAAAACTTTGTATCTTCCTTTTTAGCCATGTTTGCGAATTAGGGTTGTCTCTTTGTGTGGTAGCATTATTTGAATTGTTCATGTTATTTCCTTGAGTGGTCTGTGCAGTTTGAGCTCTGGCTTGTGCTGCATCCAATCTCATCTTTTCCATTTTAGCCTCATGCTCTCTCTGCCTTTCTTGGTCCTCTTTTTGCTTCTCATATTCTTCCTTTCTGATCCTATCTTGTCTTTCTATCTCTTCTTTTTCCCTTCTTATTTTATCTTGACGTTCCATTTCTTCCCTCACAACTTGCTGTACATAAGCTGCCAAGTCCTTTCCTTTTAACTCCATGGCCTTTCCATCCTGCATAGCTGCTTCTTTAACCTCCTTAAGGTCCACATATGAGGATGTAGCCATTGTATTATATTTTCACCCAAATTTATATATATTTTTACTTAGCCTATATTGGTTATGGCTATACTTTAAACTTATTTTATATTTAAGATTTTTCCACAATTTTATACACGTTTTAAGTTTATATCGTTATAGATTCAGTAAATGTGTAAATCTAGTCTTAGTTATATTCAAATCTGTATATTAATATCACACAAATTTAAATCCAGTATATTATAGTATATATAATAGTACCATTTAGATCTAAAGTTACCAAGAGCACTATGACTATGAGTATGAATAACTATGACCAATTTCAAATTTGATATGACTGAAGTCCAAAGTCAAAGTGTCTAGAGTCTAGTCAGTCTAGATTGTATAGAATGATAGATCTAGATCTGATCCAGAAATTATGGTTCTATTTAACCATATGAAATAAATATGTCCATACAATATGTATCTACAAGATATATATCTAGAATGTACTACCTTCATTCATCCTTGAAATTAATATGCAAAATTAGAGTCTAGATTAGTAAATGTACCAACGAAATGTACAAAAATTTGTGGATCTAAATTTAGTCAGACGACAGTGTTTGACTACTATGCCAGTTTCGGCATTATTCTCATTGCAAAATCATATTTGATTTTAACCGCTCAAACTAAAAATGTATTTTAGTCTGATTCACAATAAAAGAATCTTACCTGCACTTTCTATCATTAAGTGAAAAAATAAAAGATCTAATTAAAGTAATAAAAATAAATAATACAGTCGTTGGACAAACATCTCCTCCGACGTGTGTCTGGAACACAGCTAAATTTGTATGTTCCCCAGGTAGCTGCTGTCCAACCTCCGCCCAAGCCACAGGAAGTCCGATATGAAAGGTCCCCAAGTCCAGGGGTCAGCTATGTCTACAAGATCCCCATGCCTGGTGCACCCAGCCAGCCACAGTCCATCCCTGCTCCAGCATTGACAGACCCACCGGAATAGCCAAGGAGGTCCTCCAGAAGGAGAAGACAACCTACCCGGCTGGATCTTTAGTTTTTAGTCCTTTTTTTGTTTTGTTTGTTGTAAACTTTTCTTTGTATGGCTATGGTTTCGCATGTTGTGTTATATTAATGATGTATTTTGTATAAAGATTTTTTAAAATATATTTTTTTTGTATTTCCAGGTATGCTTGACTAGTGGTGTTTGCATGTGTTGCAACCCAGTAGTTGATAGTATTAAGTCTCTATTGGGCGCTCAAAAGCCAATATTGTTCTTGATTGTGGTAGTGGTATGCTTATGTGCCTTTTTCTGGTCATGTAATTTTCGATGTTGCCGTCAAGGTACTGGATAGTGTTATGTCACTTTGTGTGTACTTTTGGTGTGTTGCCACTGTCATTTTTTTGTTTTGCCATTTGCCATGTGGTATTCATGTTTTATTTTTGAAATGTTCTGGTCTGTGTGACACTAGTAAAGCCCTTAGTGGCCTACCATAAGTCTATGTGACTATGGACCTGTTTGAAGCCTTGGTGGCATAGTATAAGTCTGTGTGACTTTGTTTTAGCCTGTGTGGCTAAGGGACTGAGTTAAGCCTCATAGAGTTCCTGTTGGTCTGTGTGACTAAGCGTATCATGTGTCATGTTTGGCTAGGGCATCATTTGCTCTAACCATATACTTTTAGTTATATTATTTTTTTTATTGTTCCATTTTTTTAAGATGTCATGCATTATGTTTTGTATTACCTGTATTTTTATTGGATGTATTTTCAGTTTCATTTTATAACTGAGTGTTTTTGGTTGTAAGCTTTGCCACTTGTGAAGCCATTTATTAGTGTTAATGTATTTTCAGTACTGAGAACTATGGTTATAGTTCTCCGTTCTCTTGTATGAATTCATTTTTATTTTATTCCTACAGTATCTATGTTTTATGTTTTGCATTTTGTGTATTTTTGTTTTGCGGGGACGCAAAAGTTTTGGGCGGGGGTGAATGTGAGCTGGCGCTCCTAGATCTAATTTTTTACCTAATTTATATTATTTATATAGGCCAGGGCTATGATGTTTGTAATTTAGTGTCCTTTTTAATTTTTATAGTTCATTGCTGAGTAGACTGTAGTTTCCGCTATTTATAACTTTCTGCTTGTTTTAGTCTTTTTCTGTTTTACTCGTAGAGGAAAAGTAGTTTTTAAAATAGTTAACTAGCCTTAGAGCTGTGGATGTTATTTTCTATTTTTTGTCCCTGGTTAGTTCTGCTTATTTTTGTCTTTGGCATTAGCGTTGGATTGGTTGTTATTTTTTAATATCAGTTTATGTGCAGGTCTGTAAACGGTATAGAGCCCCCATATGAGTTTAGAATAGAAAAAACTTTTTATGTTCCTTTTTGTATTTTTGTAGATTTAAATTTTAAGGTTCTCTTTTTAATGCTGTTTAATTTGGTATATAATGTTTTGTAGTCCGTGTCTTTAGTAATATTCTAGATTTTATTGTTGTGTACGGCTAGGTACAAATTAGGGAAATCGGTAGTCCAGTTTAGTTTTAGATAATTAGCGTAACGTCATGCTCTCCGATATGTTCCCGCTAACCAGTTATAGCTAGCTCCGGAACCACGTTGAGCTCTCCTTTGTCTTGACCAGTGGTCAGTGCTGACAGTGGTGCCTGTAGAAAGTTATTTTTGTGTAGTGTAATTTCAGCTGGGACCGCCTGTAAGTTGGAAGATGTTTTTATTTTTGCTTCCTGTCGTTTGTATTTGTATTGATTGTTTCTGCATCTATTGCTATAGTCTAGATGCAGACTGATTAGTGTAGTGGCGTCACTGGCTAGTTGATTAGCCATAATTACCTCTGATGGAACCGGAAGTTCTGTAGACTTGGTTAGCGTGACCCCCTTAATGCTTTTTGCTTTCCTATACTATGTCTATGTGTAAATATTTTATTATTTTATGTTTCCTATGTATTTTTATGAATATTTTATCGTTAGGATAACCACTCTATTTAAGTTAGCATTTTGTCCTACTTTTTAATGTAAAAGATGGCTGCGGCCTAAGCATCGCTGTCATGGCGGCTTGTTTAGTCTTATCCACTATTATCTAGATCTAGCTTATGTTTATTGTAGTCTAGCCTGACCTGTGTTGGTTGTGGCTGGAACTATAATAACTCAGGTATTGCTTTCAATTGAAATTACCTCATGCTTGTATTATGTGTATGTGCTAGACTATGTCTAGTCCGGCATTATTATTTTATTTTTTGAATATTGTCTTATGTTTGTTTATTTTGTAATTGCAGGCTATAATTACTGCATTACTGCCTGACTGCCATTATTCCGGCTGTAGTTCTGCTTTACTGCTGCTAGTAGTTTAGTGTTGGAGTAATTTAGGTTATTTGATTGTCGGTTAGTAATAGTTGTAGATTTAGCAACATAGATCCAGAGGCGGCAGAGGGTTTTGGTTAGTGGAGTTGTTAAGTCCAGTTAAGTAGGGTTGATTAATTATTTAGTAGTGTGTATCTAGTAGCTTACTGTTTAGTGTTGGGGTAATTTAGGTTATTTGGTGGTCGGTTTAGTTAGTAATAGTTGTAGATTTAGCAACATAGATCCAGAGGCGGCAGAGGGTTTTGGTTTGTGGAGTTGTTAAGTCCAGTTAAGTAGGGTTGATTAATTATTTAGTAGTGTGTATATATAGTTTTTGTTATTTCTAAGTTTATTTTCGTATTCACCTATATTTTTATTGCTATGTAAGATGGTTGTAAATAAAGTGTATATAAGTTTGTTTTATAATTGTAGTTGGTTATTTTATCTTTAGTTAGCTAGTTTAGTTTAGCTTAGTTTAATTGTGCTGTCTGGTTGCTTAGGCTACTCTAGCCCCTTGGTCGCAGACGGAGGTGCACAGATTGGGCCCACCCAGTAGAGCTACCACCTGCCTACTGTTAATAAAGAACAAATGTTGAGCAGCAGATAACCAAAAAGGGCCTCACTCAGTAGCGCCACCCTGACCTGCTCACATATATCACTTTTTATACACCCCACCCTAACCTACACAAAAAGCGGAAGTACAAATAATAAATTTGGCACTAGCCTATAAAAAAATAATACATAAAAATATAGCTCTGGGATCGCAAGCTCACATATAAAAGAATGTTGAGCACATAGATTAAGTGAATGTTATACACATCTATTAAATAGCTTTTCTGTTGGTTCTTAAAATTAGCTGTACTATTTTTTTCGCTCCATACACCAAAGCTAAAAAAAAAAGGAAAGAACCCCTTCAGAATGTGCGATCTATGGGGTAGATGATGTAAAGGTCATCTGTTTCTGTGGCCCTTGGTTAACGAGGGTGTCATGTGGCCAGCACAACGACCAACCGACTTTACTTTTCCAAAGCTAATGTCAGGGACCCATTAGAGCTGGATGGACTTAGTCTCCTTCCAGTCTTCACCGGGATTAGAACCCGGAACCCTTGTTTCAAAAGCCAAGAGCTTTGCCACTCGAAGCTACATTTTGTTATATTCCTGATCTCGACATATCATAAATTCAAGCTCACTCATTTCCATACATTAATTATATATTAATATATTATGTAGATTTCACCAGCTTTTTCTCCCTTAAAATCTTATAACTTATGAATCTGATCAGTAGGTACTTTAACAGGTGTGCTTTCAAACAAAATAAAGTAATTATATCTCTTCTAAGTATATCTTTTACGTGGTATTCTAAAACATTTATAAACCTTTCAGCATTATAAATACACTTTCAGTACACAACATCTCCATCATCTTATGAAAATTCTATATTCAATAATGACTTTTAGTTAATAAGGTAATGAAATGTCAAATATATTCTTCATTGTTTTTCTTCTTTACATCAATCATAGCAACAACTTCTTTGACAAATGTTCTTGTTTTACAATTGTCCTAATGAATAGTTTTCATACGTCTTTTGATGTTTCAATTTCGGACTTTATTTCCACCACTTATTAAATTAAGTTACTAATGTTTTATTTCCTTTCCATAGAATTAGTTGAAAATAGTTGACAACAAAAAACATCTTATCTTATCTTACAACAAAAAAAAACATACAATCGCTTGCTATTAAGTGACTAAAGCATTCCCAATAGGAGGCATCAGAACCCTTCTTTTAACAACTGGCGCACGTTTCCTTTTGCTCTGGATAATTTTTTTCGCAATTCAGGTGAAACTGGCTCACGACGAGAAGAAACTATCCCCTGAAATATTGAATTCTATATTATTCAACTGATTCATTGTAACATTTCCTTCATCTTGGCTAGAGTTTCTATTACATTTAACTTCTGAAATTAGAAAAGAGAAGGCTGATACACTCAACAAGAGTGAGAGAACAAACTCACAAAAAACTATTGCACTCTATCCAGAAGAAATGAAGAAAAAATAGTAAATAATTACAAGAAAGATGATGCCTATTACAAGATCAACGTCTAATCTTTCGACTCAGGACCGGACACAACAGAATGAGACAACATATGATCCGGAAGCTCAAAATTGGAACCAGTGAAATATGCTCATGTGGAATGTCACCAGAAAATGCTGACCATGTCCTTCAAAACTGTTCTCTTTATCATGAGGTCCGTACAATACACTGGCCCCAAAACACCCCAATATAAGGAAACTATATGGAGAGATGCCTGATTTGGAAATCGCTGCGCAGTTCATCTAATATATTGGTCTAGTCTTCTGAACGCTCTGAACATAAAAATGAGAACGAGGAAGAAGAAAGAAGACATCTTCAAAAATCTCAATTCTCACCTATTTACTTTCCGATGCTAAAAAATTTACATTAATTAGCCTACATGTGAGATTTCAATAATATATTATGCCTGAAGAGTGTCGTCATTTGTTAAACAGTGGCAATTGGTTTGCATCCTGATATTACGATGCTACCTACTATTCAATAGATTCGATAAAAACATTGTTAAAAATCAAAGCAGTTTTTATATACATGCAGTATACAAGTGAGTTTTCACAATTGCTTTTGATATAAAATATAATGTAACGTTTTGGACTATTTGTAGAATTTCATTTAAAAAATTAAAATATGTTTAGCCGAAATATTTAAAAAAAAAAATGTATAGAGATCTATTTATCAATTGTGAATAATATGTTCCAATATTTAGGCGCTGATTCTACTTTTTAAAAAAAAGTGTCAGTTATTCCAGAAGTGCATTTTTTCCCTTGGGTGTCACATCCCTAACGGGTGTCACACGGTGCGGACCGCACCCCCCGTACCCCCTTAGTGACGCCACTGGATCTAGGCCTATATAGAATATGCTTGTTTTTATTATAGCATTACGATTCTTTTAAAAAAATGTATAAGAATTTTCAACTAACAAAAGTGGTTTTTGCATTAGATTCCCAAAACCTTCATTGGTCTATTAAGCCTAATTTGTGTTAATTGTTTGTCTTCATAATGGCCCGAATGTTATTTTTTTGTTTTTACTTGGTCCGGCAGGGTACCGTTACTAGTTATATTCATGTTTATTGTATTTTCTATACAGTCGTTCACACCTGCAGCAGTATATTTTTGTTACTAGAATCTAGGAAGCTCTTCGGCTCATCTTCTAGATCTAGAATCTAGATCTATCTCTATAACTATAAGCCAAATCTTTTTCCTAACTTGTTTATTTATTTATTTTTTTTAAAGTCAATTTTTTACTCAAATCTTGGTATTTTTGTAAAGATCTATCTTGGGCCTTTTGAAAAATCCCATAGTCAGCAGTGATTGTGTACTTTAACCTCTGTTAGTGTTACTGTTGTTAATGTTAGCCAATGTAGACAAGATCTAGCTAGGTCTATAAAGTATAAAGTTGCCGGCTTTTATTGAAGCGATTTGGTGAATAGATCTAGTTTTTCCTAATCTGTATACATTTAGATCCGTTGGTGTACATCGAATCAAACTCTAGATCTATCACCAATATCTATTATAATTATTTATTACTAACTCGTAACTACACTAACTTACTCAAGTCGACTAAGTTTAAGACAAACTTCACTAAGCCTCTATCAAGTCTATCTCTAAGGCTAAGGCTAAGATTTTTAAGATCTTGGATCTTCACTAAGTTCACTGCATAATTAGATTTAGATCTTACCTTTCTCACTACTCTCTAGTCACTGGTGTAGCTAGATCTAGATTATTCTAGATATATCATCTAAATTCTTATCTAATTTCTCAACTGTTAAAGTTAAAGTACTAGATTTAGATCTATCATCTAGTACAAATCTAGTCTAGTTACCAATTCTACATTCTACAATGTCTGAACTGGAAAAGGTAAACTAAAATGCATGATTTTTGTATAATATAAATAGAGTCTATAGACTATTGTTCTAATCTAATAAATAGATCTTTTACTTCCATTTTTTTTTAAATAAAATTTTAAACTCTTTTAATCATGTATTAATTTTATATTATTTAATATTATCTTATCTTATATATCTTATATAATACAGACATTACTTCAAAAAGAAGATGATTACGTCCTACGCGTCATGCATATTTACCAATGACTTAAATATTAGGTGTAGTACCAGTTGATTGAGTTTCACTGTGATAAATTTGTTAGGTTAAACTTAAAAGTGATTCAGAGGTGTACATCTTGTTGGCTGCTAGATGGGCAGAACTAGAATTAGCTGTAATAATAGCTGCTATGTTGTGTATATATATATATGTATATATATATATTTTAATTCATTTTAGCAATGGCTCTATCTATACTTCAACTCTGACATCTCTGGCACTGTTTAGAGTTTGAGGAAACAGTCACATCTTGCATATTATTGAGCAATGATCTGAATTCTGAAAATATTTTGTAATATATATATATATATATATATATATACACACATTTATATATAAGGAGTGACATAATCATTTATATAAATAAGTAAAATTACACTTAAACATACTAGAATATAAGTTATTAATAAGTAGAAGATAAACTAGTCCTGACACACATGATATTGCTGTACATTGACAATATTGTATTTTGTTAGCAAACACGTCAGATGTCAGGTACAGAGGTAATGCCAGATTTTATTTTTTTTTAATAGAGGAATTGGGGGGGGGGGGGAACCAGTTCTTTTCTTTTATATTTTTTGTAACAAGTAAGTTAAAGTTTTAACTATTAGCCATAGTTTCTTTTTATCTGTATTATAAACAGATGTTACTTCAAAAAAGAAGATGATTACATCATGCATATTAACCAATGATTTAAATTCTGCCAAGTCACTGGTTTTCCTGGCTAGCTCAGGCAACCCATTCCATGCTCTAATAGCACTAGGGAAGAAGGAGTATTTGTACAAATTTGTCCTAGCATATTGGTTGAGGAATGTGCCATTATCTTTGTGTCTTTCTGAGTATTTTATTAAATTTTGTATTTGAAGATTATGCTTCAATGTGTTATGTATAATTGCTACTTTACTTTTTTGAGTCTTCTGTCCTGAACTTGACTTAATCCTTTGCACTCCCAGAGCAGCATAGGGCCGCAACCACACCTCTCCACCGAACTCGGTTCTGAGCAGCTTTATTCATTTGCTCCCATGTCATTCCAGAACCCTTAGCTTCACTGATGACTGACCTCTTCCAGGTTTGCTTGGGTCTGCCCACTTTCCTTTTTCCTTGTGGGTTCCAGTCAAGTGCCTGCCTTGCAACATTGGTAGCTTGTTTTCGCAGGGTGCGTCCTATCCAGCTCCATTTTCGTTTTGTGATGTCTTGGGCTATGGGCTTTTTTCTATTCTCTCCTACAAATCGATAGTAGTTATCTTTTCTGGCCACCTAATTCCTAATATCTTGCAAAGGCATCTGTTAACAAAGGTCTGGAGCTTTTCCATATTTGTTTTAGTAGACTCTTCATGTTTCTGAACCGTATAGAAGGACAGACTTAACGTTTGTATTATAGATTCATATCTTGTTGTGTAGAGATAAAGCGCCAGATAGCTTGAAGAGTTGAAAAGGCAAACCTAGGTTTATTGATCCGAATTAGAAGGCTTTCTAAATTGAGTGATTTTACTAAAGGTGTTACTCTAGTCAAATGTGAATATTCGTTTGTTATGAATCTCACTGCTCTATTTTGTGTCTGTTCCATTTTCTTAATGTTTTCTTGAATTGAGGGGTCTGAAACAGAGGATGCATATTCTATTATTGGCCTAACCAAGGTTAAATAACATTTTAGTTTTATGTTCTTATTTGATTTATAGAAATTTTGTTTAATAAACCCTAATGCTTTGTTTGATTTTTTTTTTTTATAGTTTCATCAATATGTGGATTTCATGACAGTTTTTCATTTATTATAACACCTAGGTATTTTGCATTTTTAGTCTGTGTTACTGGTTTACCATGAATAAGATAAATGGAATTAATTTGTTTTAGTTTTCTTGTTACTATTAATTTAATAACTGACATTTTTCTGGGTGGAAAGACATGCTCCAATTTGATTCCCATTTCTGTAATTCATCTAATTCTCTTTGTAAAATTTCTATATCTTGTGTTGTTTTTATTGTTCTATATATTATGCAATCGTCTTCGAATAATCTGACTTTTGTTCCTGAACTAATGCAATTTGGTAAATTGTTTATAAATGTAAATTAAAAATAGTAGTGGACCTTGTGGTACGCCTGAGTTTACTGTTATTGGTATTGAATTAGAGCTATTTGTTATTACAGTTTGTTCTCTCCCTATCAGAAAATTTTTAAGCAAACTTGCACCCCCCTGCAAAAAATCCTGTGGGCCTGTTGATCAACATCTAATATATATTTTGTTTCAGTGGTCATTTTGGCACACAATTTTTTCTAAAGCTTCTTTATATATATATAATATAATAATATGTATAATGGTATACAAGTACGCATCTTGCGTATTTAGTGCACAAATGAACTCGAACGTTTGTGAATAAAAAATGCATTGCCCCAGCAACTAAAAAAAGACAAATGAAAAAACAAAACAAGATGTTACTAATAACATATATATATATATATAGATAAGTAGTACATCCATGCCTTATGATCTTAACATCATTTCCAGGTACTGCTACTGACAAAGGGTGACATTTTGACATACTCCAGAAAATTTAGTGATAAAAAATAAATGTGTGAATATTTTGAAAATAATGTACTGAATAATTTATAACTTTATGCTATATTAATTTTCTGGATTGCTGCATTTCATGCATGTTATGTTATAGAAATTTTGTTTAATTTATGTGCTTGTATGATTTTATGGATTTCAGTCTTTTGTGAAATAGTGGGAATACACATTTTCATTTTAGGATATATGTGTGTGTTTGTGTTCTATCATGCATAGCTCTATTTTGTATACATGTGTGTTTTGTGTTCTGTCATATTTTTAGCAATAGATATCGTTATTTTTGTCCATTAGATTTAGGATTTAAGTTAGCTATTACTTGGATTATGATGTGTGTGTGTGTCAAAAAAACAAAATGAAACAATTATACAATTTTGTTTGCTTAAAAATGTTTATCTTTCCTAAGAACCCACACCCCAACAACCAATGGGTCAGAGTTTTCACAGATGGATCCTCTAAAAAATCCAACACAAATGGAGGAGCTGATATACTTTATTGAAAAGTCACTTGCAGCTGGTGATCTCTCTGACAGCCATAGAGCAGAAAGGCAAGCACTTGAACTAGCAGCTACACACTAATTAACTACTCATGTACAACTAACAGCCAAATTGTCTTACAGACCGATGCCAAAAACAAAAAACTCTGATACCATCTTCTTCAAAGTTGCATACTTTATCAAGAGGCCCAAACAAGACTCTGGCACCAAAATCCTCCTATAGAAGAAAAACTATACAGAGAACTGCCTGTGCCTGATCTGGAAACCACTGCAGAGTTCATCTCTGATATAGGATTACTGATCTGAACCCTTTGACATGAAAAAATGAGAACAATTAAGAAGAAAAAGAAGTTAAATTTATATAGATGTAATCTCCAACAAAAAAAGAGAAAAACTGATGAATATCATCCTGTGCATTTTGCACAACTCCTCTGTCTTGTAAATGATAAAATACTCTTGGCTGATTTATCAAGAGATTTCTGTCCCATGTAGATTTGTGTGAAGTTTTGTACACAGATCCGTTTTAATTCCCAGAAATGGTTTTGATAAATTTGCAGTCTGAATGAAGTGACCATGGGATGAAGTGACCGGTCACCAAAGAAAATATATGCTTTTAAAAAATATGGAAATCTATACGGAACATTTTTATTCTAGAAAAATCGCAAGCTTTACATTAAAATTTGGATTTAATTTTCTCTATTTCCCCAAAATTGCTGCAGCCTATATATAAAACTTAAAAATAAAAATGTTCCGTATAGATTGCCATATTTTTTAAAAGCATATATTTTCTTTGGTGACCTGTCATCCCTTGGTCATTTCATCCCCAATTAAATATTTTTCTTTTTTCATTGTTTAATTGTGCTATTACGGCTTTGACTTTAAGCCATCATTTCATGTAATATATAAATATGATTATGTAGAATGCGTTTTGATATTTTTTTGACATGTTACTAATGCCTTTATAGTGTTTCCTCTTCCACATTGCATTCTTGATGAGAAATCTTATAATATATTGTAAATCTGGGTGTGTACTTAGCTATAGTGCTTCTATTGGATGTGGGGGATGTAATATTATAATATCCTGCGCATGACGTAATGATCAAAGGCCAAGGTTTGGTGGAAGTATTGAAAATTATTTGAGAGATAGAAGTGCAATTAGAATAATTAAGATCATGCCGCTGATAACTTATCATCACTTATCACCAAGGTGTGGTGGAAGTATGACCGTGTTTCACTTTATTTTATTTTTCAATCTCTCTTTCTTGACATTGAGCAGGTCATTTTTAGCCTTGAAATAAGGTTTTATTTATTTTTCTAATAAAGGCTGACTTCGCCCATGTCAGGATAACACTTTTTTTTTACATTACCTCTATATTTATAGATGTTAAATTTTTATACTATAAATTAGCATTTAATTTTAATTTTATTCTTATCTAATGTGTTTTAATTTTTTCATTTAAATAAAAAATAAATATTGCTCATTTCATGATTTTTACAATGGGCTTTGTTGCTGAAAAAAAAAAATTATATATGTGTCAGACTCGAATAGCCCAATTTTTCACTAAAAGAAATTACAAAAGGCATTTGAAGTTACGAAGGCTTTATAAAATACAACCACAGACCTAAATATACTACAATAGGTTTTTGATTTCTAGTTATGATTTATTTAGGTAGGTGCTGTTTTACTATTACATACCAAGTATTAGAGTTTAGAAAAACCCAGGTTCGTTTCTTGTGCAACCATATTTCATCTCTCCATTAGTATACAATTTAGATCTATAATCTAATTCTAGTCTAGATCTATATATAAAAATCAAATAGATCTAGTAATAGTATAGATTCTATCTTGAGATTAGAGTGCCTAGTCTAGCCTATGCTATAATTAGATGCATATAGTCAGTTTTTATTAGAATAAAGTCTAGATATTACTAAAGACTAAAGTTTATTATATTAATTATTAGATATAGACATAGTAGGACATAGATCTAATAGTACTGTAATACATATACTATACTATACTCTATACTAAATCTACTAGACTAGAGATCTATCTATTGATCTATCTATAATCTAGTCAATCTAGATCTATACAATATTTATTATAATACTTCTACTTATAATGACTTATTTAATATGTTAGTACTTAGACTTAGATCTATTATAGTTTAATAGATTTACTTTTCAATCAATGCCTAGACCTAATAATAAAATTGCGAATGATGTCTAATGACTGATTATTTTAATTCTGTTATAGTAATAGGCCTACTAGATCTGGGATTAGACTCTACTTAAATCTAGTCTAAAATAATGACTGTCTAAGACTATAGATGATTGAGACTTTCAAATAGAGGTGTTGTTAATAATAGGGCATGGAAGTAATATTTTTTCCCGACATTGAAAAAAGGTTCCGGTACCCCATACTGGTGCGTACCGTCAAAAAAAAAAAATGTATATCTCAATATTCTTTCATTTAATTTTTTTTTTTTTTTTTTTGCGGGGTTATTGCTACTTAATACATTGATACCGGATCGATTTATATAGGGCCTAAGTATACAAGCAGGATCTCGAGCATTGAAATATTTATTTTTTTAAATACAAAGTTTTATGGAAGAGGCAATATATTATTTGTTTGAAGTTTGTAACTTCTTAATTTCAAGCTAAAAATATCGAAGCCTACATTTTTACACTCATTTCTAAAGAATTAGAAGAGATGGACTTACTCATAGTGTAACTTGTGTACATTTGCAAAAACACAAACTCTCTTTGTAATCTTATCAGTTAGACTTTCAAAACTATTAAAAATATTTAAAAAAACTTAGTGATTATTTTTACTGTATAATTCTATTATTGTTCCTTTTTAGAATAAGGATATAAACAAAAATTTGCCATATGACTTACGTCTATTTATGCAGTTATTTTAGTTACCTAGTAATATAAAATATATTGAACTAACACGTACATTCATCATAATGCAGCGATGATGATTTTTTGTTTATGAACATAGCAATATTTAGGACCAATATTTTACAAAGGCTGCTTGGAGAAATCAGGTATACCCATTAAGAGAAAACACGACCCTATTACTCAAGAAAAATTTAAGAAACACAAAGTATACAGTGACATTCATAACAAATTAATATTCAAAATTGATTAGAATAACACCTTTTTAAGTAATCATTTAAAGTTTAAAATCACAATAATTTTTTTTTTCAACAATTATTTTGTGTATGAAATTGTGTATCAGAAAATGCCGGGTACTTGAAATAAGCTAGTCCTAAAAAAAGAACACAGATCTTGGGTAAAATACTCATCAAATAAAATACTGTTAATGTGTAGTTTCAGGTCTTTTCTTTTTATAGCCTCTATCGGGTTTGATCACAACTACCCATATTTTTGTGTAGAATTTTTTCTTTATCAGGCACACTTAAAATGATAGCATAATAATGTCAGTTTAATTTAAAAAGAGAACTAAAAATACAAAGATGTATAAAGAAAAAAAGCCTCTTCCGGCCCAATACTTTTTAATCAAAGAAACGAAACGGACTAGTCCAACATAGCCCATTACTATTTGTTAGATAAAATAATCAGATGATGAAAATAATGGGGGATGAAATGACCGGGAACCATTTTCTTTATTTTTTCGAACCCAAGACCATCAAGATGGCATATATCACGTGATCAGGCTGTCATCAATTGTCTGTTAATTCATTAATGAAATAGTCAATTTTTTTTTTTTTCATGTGGTGGAATGTGTACTATATTTGTATATACCGGTATACTATAGTATAGCATCTAGAAAATACAAAATGCTTTTATAAAAGTTTTATAAATTATCAACAAAACTTTTTGTGCCAAAATGACCCATACCAAAACATCATGTGGCCTTGGTATTTAATCATTTTCTCCCATAGATAATCTATTCCACTTATGTCCAATACTATTTTATTTTGTGTTTGATAATAAAGTGTCTTTAAATTTAAAATGTTTTGTATAATAATTATGTTCTAATGTGGAGTTAAAATATATTTAGACATGTCTTTTAAAATAATTACAATCTGATCTTGCCTCTCTTGACATAAACATGTTCCCAGATAATCCTGTCTTTTTTTTCAATAGTAAATTTTTAACCTTAAAAAACTACTTGTCATACAAGGATAAATTTGGTGCTTTAAAAATTTTATTTCTTGTTCTTCAACCATTTAGCTTTTATTAGTGTACTAGCATTACCCTTTGACTACTCCAGTTGATTTGCTTCCTGGCTAAATACCTTGTATGGTTAATTTTGCTATGGACCCCTTTCTGTTAAATTTTTTTTGGTACTTATAACAATATAATATTTCTAAACACTCTCAATTCTGGCCTGTGAATTCTTTTTCTTTCCCCCACCATTTTCGCCCTGCACATAAAAAAAATGGAATTTTAGGTTCTGTTACATCTGATTGGCATGTTCCACTTAAAAATGCTACCCTTGCCAATTTGATTACCATTGTCACTTATTCCCCTCACACACACACACACACTTACATCCTACACCTTAGAAAGTAGTCCTACATATAATCTCTGAGTTCTTCGACTTTTCAGCTTTTTATCAAAATATTTAAATGGCTCTTTTGATGTTTTCAAACACAGTCAATTTTTTTTTTATCAACTGTTTAAAATAATCTCAACTGTACTGGGTTAGAAAATTCCATTTCAACTTTTATGCATCACTTTGATTTTTTTTCTTTTTAACTGCCTAATGAGGGAAATCTGGGTAAAGTTTCCACATTTGTTCACAATTCTGTTTCATCAGAGATTTTATGTTACCATTAAAATACTGTATAATTTTTAAAAAAAAGAATGAAGACCCTGCCATGATGGTGAAAACCAAACATATTTATTTTTTCAAGGGAAAAAAAGAGGCAGTTAAGATAAGCCCAACATTTATAAAGTCGAAGAACCAGGTATGGTAGCTATGTTGATGGACAGCTGCTTAGATAACAATGTATGGCAGTGTAAAGAGGAGTTGAACCTATGTATGTTTTAAGTCAAGTGACATACTTAGGTGTGGAATATTGATTCGTAAATGAAGTAAAGAATAGAAAAACAGATGATGTCAGTGGTGATAATTACTGATGTCTGGACTAGTAATCTTAAATCCAACCTCCTTAAGATTAGACCAGATTACCAGTTCATTCTAGAAGTACTGGCCATGTTTCTTAGCTGCAGTTTTTGAGCAATTGCTAACATTAGCTTTCAATATGGTACCTATTAGTTGTTTGCTTCCTAATGTTTAGAATAATTCATATCACATGCAGTTGTTTTACCTGTCTAATGACAATCATGATATGGTATATGGATCATCATATATATATATATATCAAATAGAGTTAATCCTGTGAAGTTTTTATAGGCTCAAGATATAAAGGCACACCAAAAAAGGTTTCTCAAACTAAAAAATGTGTGTCTGGATACCCTTTAGCCAGCATTTCCTTGTATTCTGAGATTCAGAACTTAATTCATTTGTTGAATACAAGGCATTATTTCTCTAGTAAGCTGTGTGCAGGTCTAATAAGGGTTAATATAGGTACTGTAGGAGTGGGATGCTAAAATGTGAGACATTTAACATGGTCTAGCATGTAGTAGTTCAGCTAGATGGTTTTTTTTTTTTGCACAAATTATGTTCTAGATTTTGTCAGAAGGATGGTAAATGACTCGGGAGAAATTTGACCATTGATTTAAGAAAAGTACCTGGTATAGATTGCTGCTGACAAAGATGTATGGAAATAACCTTTTAAACCCCCAAAGTTTGATAAATGCTGTTAATAAATTACTTTAATTTACTTTTAGGCATTTAAACAAGCAGCTGAAGAAGTGACCAAATTAACCAGAGAACCCTCAAATGATGAAAAATTAGCTATATATGGCTTATTTAAACAAGGCACAGTTGGTGATTGCAATATAGGTAAATTCATTCTACTTATGTATGTGTATTATATGTGATGTAACATTTGTTTGCATTCATTTTGCTAATTTCTAGTAGATTTTCTTTTTTTTTTGGTTTACATTGATGTCAATGGTAACACAAGGTTATGATATGCTTGTTTCTTTTTTTTTTTCATGCCAGCCAAATGCCTGTGTATTTTTTTAAAATCACTCACTAAAAAAAAATCTGATACAGTAGATCTACATTTGACACCATGCTTTTTTTGCCTGTTTTCTTTCCTTGTAGAACCATGTCACATGATGGTATTAACAGGGTTTCCATGGCCATGATGCCCTGAAAAACTCCTGGAATTTTAAAATATCTCCCGGAATTTCCTGAAATTTCGCCGATCGAAAAAAAAAAAAAAGGCATTTAAAAAAAAAATTGGTATCATTAAATCAGAGGTTGGGCTGGCGCATGCAGAAATAAATTTGAAATGAGTGTTTCTGAGTCTGTGCTGAATGTGTTTAGTGCTCATTGACAATAGGCTATAAGGTATCGTTATCAGATTTTTTTCAGTGAACACAATTTTCATCCAAATTGGATCTACATTACGTATCTTCAGACATTATTATAATTTGATATTTAATTCTTCCTGTTTCCTTTTGTGCCTTTATATTTTCATCGGACTACTTTACCAGATCATATTACTTCAGTGCACTGTGAATTTAACAAATACAGTAGATATAGAGACTAGCTAAGGCAGCCTTACCAATGCACAGGGCCCTGTGCAAATGTCATATGCGGGTCATGAGCTGTAAGGGTAGACCTCAAAGGCTGTAGTACTTATTGCCAAAATTGAAAGCTTCATTTTGATCACTAAGTATCACAATCATCAATTAATGTGAATGTCAGATGTCAAGATCTATGAAGATGCAATGATAGGTGTCACGTTGAAGATTATCTTGACCTATATCACACTAACGATGATCGTGATTGCCGAGGATCTTGAAATCCAGAACTTTTCCCGGGCTCCAGCTACGTCACGTCTCCCAGGCAGCTCATTGCAGTGCCAACCAATAAATGCAGCCCAAGTTACACTAATTAACATATCTCCACGTGATAAAAAACCCGAGGTACTTGACGAGCTAAAAATAGATACTGTGTACGTGACATATTACCCCCCACTTTCTTAAGCATTTGTATGGTAATAGAAATGCGTATAAATTAATACATGAAAAATAATTATGACATTATAACTCATTGGTTGGTACTAATGTGAAAATGTGTACATATCCAAAAAATAAAAAATGGTTGAGATGCTACGAGATATTTGTAGTTACATAGTAAGTTGTATTATGTAATCACATTTTTGATCATGGTTCATAAAAAATATGTATAATGTCTTTAAACATTAACAAGTTACTGTACAGTTGATGTCACATTCGAAATGAAATAAGACTATGATAAAATATGATAAAGATAAGTATCTTTTCTTCGAAGGTACTTTGGATAAACATATTACAAACTTGATTTGATAATAAAATATCTGTGAAGAGAAAATGTAATGACGAAACTAAGTAATTAACTATATACATCTGGACAGAGTGTCAGCAAATACATTCAGGTGACCTGGTATTGTCTTGACATCAAACTGGTAGTCCATGAGTTGTAGACTCCAACGTGTTAATCGTCCGTTTGCCATCTTCTTTGAGTTCAGAAAAGCTAGTGGTGCATGGTCTGTCAGTAGTGTGAAGTGTGCACCCAATAAATATTTGGTGAACTTGGAAATGGCCCAGACAATGGCCAGACATTCACGTTCAATAGTGGAGTATCTAGTTTCTGCTTGTGAGAGTTTCCTGCTGATAAAAAATACAGGATGTAAAGTCCCTTGGTAATCCTGCATTAAACATGCTCCAATGGCTGATGAAGATGCATCGGTGGCGAGATGAAAAGGCTTTTCTCGGTTTGGAAGTTTGAGTATACTGTCTCTGGAAAAAGTTGCTTTGATATTCTCAATTGTGGCATGTAGTTCCGTAGACCATGGAATCTTGATAGGTTGACCCTTCTTGGTGAGGTTGGTCAATGTTGATGTGAGTGCTGTGTAATTAGGAATAAATGTTCTGTAAAAATTACACAGTCCCAGAATGCTTCTAACTTGCTTCTTAGTTGTGGGAACTTTGATGTCTAAAATGCGTTTGATGATATCTTCTTGTGGTCTAAGTGAGTTGTAGCTAACTCTATGACCTAGGAAAGATACTTCAGTCATGGCTAATTCTACCTTGCTGGGTTTTATCGTGAAGCCGTATTGTTGTATTATGTTGAAGACTTCATGTAATCCTTTCATGTGTTCATTCCATGTTTTATGGAATATGCAAATGTCATCTATGTAAGATACTGTGTCTTTTCGTTGGTTCAGTATTCTATGTATAGCTCTGTTAAAGGTGTTGCTGGCGTTGACCAATCCGAATGGCATGTAGTTGAACTGAAATAGTCCGAAAGCTGTTGTGAAGGCTGTAAATGGTTTTGATTCTTCCTCCATAGGAATCTGGTAATAACCTCTAGATAAATCTAGTTTGGTGAAAAATTTTGCCTCTGAAAATTGTGTCATAAGATCTTCAGGGTTAGGCATGGGGTATGAATCGAGGCGAGTTATTTTGTTTAATTGTCTGAAGTCGACGCACATTCTTGGAGTTGATGCTTGTTTATGTTTGACAAGTACAATTGGTGCAGCATATGGTGAATTAGAATGTTCTATGATGCCTTGTTCTAACAGTTGATTAATTTCTTGTTGAAGGAAATCTCTGTAGTGTATTGGTAAAGGATAAGGTCTTGATTTTGTAGGCTTGGCATCTGTCAGTATGATTTCATGTTCGACAATAGAAGTTTTTCCTGGAACATCTGTGAATATTTCTGAATGTTCTTTGAGAATGTTTGTCAATTCTTGTCTTCTCTGAGGTGATAATTTATCAATTTTGATATCATGCCAAAACTCAGTTTGCTTCGTTGGTGTATCTGGCATTATGAAATCATTGCAATCATCCATATCATTTTCTTCTTCTTCAGGTATGACTGCCAAACATGACATAACTCTTTCTGTTTGTTCTGTACTTGTATCATCACCTGTTTCAGTATTGTACTTTTGTAGCATGTTGATATGATATATTTTCTTCTTGTTATGAATGTCAATTTCATAATCAACATCTGTGATTTTTTTGAGTACTGAGAATGGACCTTGCCATTTGATAAATAGCTTGTTGTTCTTATCTGGTAACAATAAACAAACTTTGTCTCCTGGTTCAAATTGTCTGAGTTTTCTGGTTTTGTTGACTCTAGCTTGAGTATTTCTGTTAGCTTTATCTGTGGCTTCTTTGGCTTGCTCACATGCTGATATGACAAAGTTTCTGATGTCTATGACATGCTGGAATGCTGTTTTGGACTCTAGTGAATTTGAATCTGGTTGTATGAGTGATTCTTTGAGTATTGACATGGGTCCTCTTGGGTTGGCGCCAAATATCATCTCAAAAGGCGAGAAACCTGTAGTTTCTTGTTGACATTGTCTATAAGCGAATAGTGCGCAGGTAAGAGTACATCCCAGTTTTGAGGATTGTCGTGAGCGATTTTCGATAAGATTTTCTTCAGAGTACCATTAAATCGTTCACATAGACCGTTGCTTTGAGGGTGGTAAGGCGTTGTGAACTTCATCTTGACCTTGTACATGTTCATAAAGGCTTTGGTTATATCTGCTGTGAATTGTGTGCCTCTATCAGAAAGGGTGACTTCTGGGAAACCTTTTCTGGAAAATATTTCTGACAAAGCTCTGGTAATGTCAAGTGCTGCTATATTGACCAAAGGAATTGCCTCAGGCCATCTGCTACATGTATCAACCAGAGTTAAGATGTACTTGTGATTTCTGTCTGAAGCTACTGGCATAGGACCTATCAGATCGACTGACACTTTTTGAAAAGGCTTGTTTGTCAGTTCCATTGCTTGAATTGGTGCCTGTATTCTGTTGATTTTAGGACCTTTCATTTGGCAAACATGGCAAGAGCTGACATATTTCTTGACATCTTTGGTGATGCTTGGCCAAAAGAATTCTTGAAGGATTCTTTTCTTCGTTCTGGTTACACTCATATGACCTGCATGTGGAAGATTATGTCCTGTTGCCAGTATCTCTCTTCTGTATCTTTGAGGTACAAGTACTTGTTGTATTGTTTCGTTCTTATTGTGACTGTTATTCATAAGAATGCCATTCTGAAAATATGGTTCATCTGTGAATTTTGATTGTTTGTTTGCTTGCGCTTTCTTATAAAGTCTTTGCAATGATGAATCGATCTTCTGTTCATGTTTGAATTCATCATGTTGGAATTGTGGCAGTACATCGTCATTTTCAGGTAATGTTCTGATTACTGGTTCTGTCTCCTTTTGAATGATCTGTCCTTGAGTCTTAGGTATTGTTTCATTTTGGCTTGCTCGTTCAGATGAAAATTGTTCTTTGGGTTTGGTCATTGATCTGGTTACTACTGCATAACAATCTTGATTTCGTTCAATGTTATTTGCCCACTCTAAAAGTTCTTGTGGTGTGCAGTCTCTGACTCCTTCAATGTTACCGATGATTAAGTCAACTGGTAAGTCGCGGACAACTAAGGCTTCGGTTGGACCGCTAAAGAATGGTGTCTTAATGTGTATTATGGCTTCTTGTAGACTGCTGACAGTGCCATTGAATGCTGTGGCTTGAACTGATTTGCCTGTTAGTTGGTTTGACTTGACAAAACGTTTCTTGATTAATATAGATGTACTTCCGGTGTCACGTAGCACCTGTACTTTTTGATTTCCTACCCAACCTTGATAGAATTTAAGACCATTTGTTTTCGCTATGACAGTCATGGTTGAATGTTCATCTCTATCATTTCTGTTAGAAAAGTTCTTCTTATATACATGTCGTGGTCTAGAGTCTTGAGAGTGGCTTCTGTAACGAGGTCTTTCAGTGTATTTTTGATTTCTTGTAGCTTGTTTGCCATGGTGTGGATTGCTGGTGCTGAACTGCTTTCTTCTGCATTCATGGGCTTGATGACCTTTCATATGACAATATGAACATTCAATAATCCTGGTGCGGCATTGAGAAGCAAAATGTCCTATGTTGTTGCATCTATTGCAAATTATTTTGTCATATTTTGTATACTGTGAATTTCGTTTGTCTTCTGAAAAACAGACAAAGTTTTCATCTGCTGCTGGTTTGACTGGCTTGTTTGGATAAGCAGCTTTATATTGTCTGATGATTTTGGTTAACGTTGGAATATCAGAAGGACTTCTTTCAATTATATAAGATTGGATGTCTTCTGAATGAGCATGCGTGATATTGTCAATGATAATATGTTGTCTGATAGCTTGATAAGTGTTTTCCACTTTAGCAAGAGATATCCACCTGTCGAACCACATGGTCATGTTGGAAACGAAAATTTGAGGATCATCATCTTGTTTTGGTCTTGAGCTATAGAATTGCTTTCTATAGTTGTCTGACGTTGCACCGTACTGGCGTAATAAGGCTTCCTTGATATCATGGTAATCACTGCGCTCGTTGACCGACAACTGCGAACAAATGTCAACTGCTTTTCCTGTCAGTAAACTAAGGAGGGAACTTGACCACTGGTCTTCTGGTAAACCAGACGTTGTTGCTAATTCCTCGAATCTAGTAAGGTATGAGTCCATGTTGTCTGTAGACTCATTGTATGAATGAATCTTTGACATGAGTTTATATCGATCAAAGACATTGGAACTTGCTTGATTAGTGTTGGCTTCTGTTGATTTTGAGTCTGACTTTAGTTTATTTTCTTCATGTTGCATTTTCAATTTTTCAAATTCCATTTGTGCTCTTTCATGTTCTCTTTGTCTTTCAGCAGCTTCATTATCTTCTTGCCGTTTCTTCGTCTCATATTCTCTTTGTCTTTCTTCACGTTTTTCTTCTTCTTGTCTTCGTTTTTCTTCACGTTTTTCTTCTTCTTGACGTAGCTTTGCTTCTTTTTCTTTGTCTATATCTGTTTGCTCTTTTGCCCAGGCCATTAATTCATGTGGCAGTAATTTCAATATTTTTCCTTTGTCAAGATATTCTGACATTCTTTGTGTTCTATCTCTAGGCTTTGAATCCATTGTATAGTTCTTGTGTTTTATAATATATGAACTTGAATATATTAATATAGTACTTTTTGAATGTAATAATGTTAGTTATGCCGTCACTGGCTAATAATCTTGAACAGTAGGATTATGTCTACTACTGGAGTCGTTGTAGGAAGTGTAGATTTATTCAACCGTATCAGGTTAATGAAATATTGCTGAGCCGTGCAAGGCTATGAACTTTCTCTCTCTTGAGATTGTAGATCTAGTAGAACTTGTAGTATTAAAGTCGTCGTTGTGTACGATTGACTTGATATCAAATAGTAGAAATGTCTACTTGATAGATTATAGTGCCAGGTAATTGCTACTGTGCTTATCTATAATACTAATGCCAGATAAATGATACTGGGCTTATCTACTGTGTCAGTTAAATAATACTGGGCTTATTTTATGCCAGCTAAATATTACTGGGCTTATGTATCGTGCCAGTTAAATGATATTGGTCTTATTGCCAATGCCAATACAAAATAATAATATTAGATCTCGAGAGTTATAGTGAAAACTCGATCGTAGATCTATATCTATGATAAGATAAGATATCGATAACCAAACTGACCTTTGAACACAGTAGAACTATTCTCAGGTTGAAGAAAATCGAAGTTTTGTAATTGACGAAGTTTTGTAAATTTTTCCTTAGATCTTGAAAAAACAAAATTTTTTTTGATGATCTTTTTGATGATCTTTTGATGATCTTTATCGAAGGTTGGAGGTGCCAGATATCACAATCATCAATTAATGTGAATGTCAGATGTCAAGATCTATGAAGATGCAATGATAGGTGTCACGTTAAAGATTATCTTGACCTATATCACACTAACGATGATCGTGATTGCCGAGGATCTTGAAATCTTCTTTAAATAAGATGATCGTATAGAAGTAGCTAGATCTAGTTGATAATACGATCATTCAAAATGTTGCTAGTTGATCATTTAGAAGTTGTCATTCGCTAAGTCTATCTAAGTATATTACTATATTCAATGAAGAAACTTCTCTTCGTCTAAAACAATTACTTTAATTCAGAACTTGAAAAAGCTATTCACAAATAATTACAATGGTTAAACTTACTTGAATAAAATGATAGATCTACACAATGATATAACTGAGTTCTAATACAAAGCTTTAGTAGATGTTTCACTTTTAAGTTCCATACAATGACTGACTAAAAAACCAGAACTTTTCCCGGGCTCCAGCTACGTCACGTCTCCCAGGCAGCTCATTGCAGTGCCAACCAATAAATGCAGCCCAAGTTACACTAATTAACATATCTCCACGTGAGAAAAAACCCGAGGTACTTGACGAGCTAAAAATAGTTACTGTGTACGTGACACTAAGGTTTTGTAACCTTTTCTTCTAAAAATAATACCAGACCGATGCGCCATTGTTGTCCTTTATGGTATGGCCCAAGACCTCTTTTGCATGCTTCGGTCATTTAGCGAATATTTACGACACCAGCTGTTTTAAAAAATATACTTCTGTCACAGCACTGCTTAGTGTAGATTTTAAATTTTCTACCTCCGGGAGAAGTTTAGATAGGCCTTAAAGCCAAATCTGCTGTCAAAGTAATTAGAAGTAAAGCCAGTGCTAAGTTTCTGCAGACAACAATTCTCAAACTCATTGAAAAATCTCCATTGAAGAATGCAGTTGTCCAGAGTTTAAAATGGCTAAAGCCAAAATACCCATTGCAAGATTTTGATTGCTCCTTAAAGGATTTAGATGCCAGCTTAGTTCTGCTTGGCTTTGTCATGCTGATGACATTATATCAGAATTTACACAATGTTAAAATTACATTTTAACTACAATGTCTGTTGCATTCCCGTCCTTCAGTATCACCTCTGATAGACTAAATATTTGCAAGTGAACACTGAATATGCTAAGCTCTCGAAAGTGATGAGAGGAGTTTTGTATATCATGAATATGGTAATTTTATTTAATTATTAAACCCTAATTACGCCAACTTTGGATATTGTTATATTTTTTTGGCCTGAATTTTATGTCCTGGAATTTTATTATTTCTCCTGGAAAAGTCCTGGAATTTCTTATTGACTTTGGTGCAGAAAGCCTATAATATCATAAGGTTTTATTACAATTATGACTTCTTCAAATACCTATAAATTTTCTTTTCATGTTACCTGTAACTTGTAAGAAACTCTTCAGAAGTTTGACTTTTCTACCAACAGAAGTTGTTCAATTGAACAATGTGCTGTTTAACTTGTTTATTGCCATAAAAAAGATGATAAATTGCTTCATGAGTATTAGGTGTTCGTAGCGTTTCCAAAAACTCCTAAAAAATGAAGTCTCCTAAAATCATAAAATTCTCCTAAAAATTGCCAAAATTCTCCTAAGATTGTGTCCACTCTCCTAAAATTTTTACAGAAATTAAAAAAAATAATTATTTTGCTCATTTCTTGCTAAAAATGTTGATTTAAAAAAAACAGCGTAATTAGTAATTGTTCCTTTCTGATCGCATAATATGACGTTACGGGCTGGCTGTGTTAATGAGTTGACCAGTGACACATCAGCACCCCTTACACCCACCTCATGATTGAAGATGGCCTTGGCTCAAGCAAGCATTTCATCATCATCATCATCTCTCCTTTGAGTTCCTCTCCACGGTCTCTTGCTAGTTTTTTTTATGGTTTCCCAGCTCTTCCCGGTCTTCTCGGTTTTTAAGTACACTGCGTCGCCATGTTCTTTTTGGTCTTCCTCTGCGTCTTGTTCCCTGGGGGTTCCACTCTAAGGCCTGCCTAGCTCTGTTGCTGGTATCTTTCCTAAGGGTGTGACCAATCCATCTCCACTTCCTCTCTAAGATCTGCACTATATTTTCCTATCCACTCATCTCCCACAGTTTGGTGTTTTCTACTTTGTCATACCAGTGTATTTTTAGGATATTTCTCAGGCATCTGTTGATGAAGATTTGTATTTTTTTGTTGTGGCTTCAGTTGTTCTCCGTGTTTCAGAACCATACAGTAGGACCGCCTTGACATTAGAGTTAAAGATTCTTAGTTTAGTCTTGTTTGAGATGTGAGGAGATTTCCAGGTTGGTTTTAGCTGTGTAAATGTCTGACGCGCTAGATTTATACAGCGTTTAATGTCTTCATCTGTTCCACCTGATATACTGACTACACTCCCAAGGTATATTCAATTTTGTACTTGGTCTATTGTCTGAGAATCCAGTACTATGTCTCCAATTTGTTTATTGTTAACTTTAAGTACTTTAGTTTTTTAGTGGTTTATTTTGAGGCCTACTCTTTTTCCTACTTCGCTTAAAGCTGTGACCTTTTCTTTCATATCCTGTAGTCTGTGTGATAATAGGGCTATGTCATCAGCGAATTCTAGATCTTCCAGCTTTTGTGTGAGAGTCCATTGGATTCCTTTCCCTGCGTTAGAGTAGGCTTCAAGCATTTCACCTGGCATTATTTTTCTGAAGGCAGCGTAAAAATTTCTCCTTTCATTGCTACGACTGAAGACGCACTAGATCTAGTTTGTAGTACCTATTGTCTATAATTAGAGCAATTACCAGCCTAATTTGTAGGCTACACCCCTCAGGGCCCTCCCTCAACTAAAATCTTCTTGTTGTAAAAGTAAGAGTACGTGACTTTGCGTCCGTAAATCATGCTAGAAAGAGTATCTATATTTAGATCTAAGTTATTGAATCTAGTGAAGATAATTCACACCTATTCTGAAAACGCCGTGAATTTTAGTCAATTTAATGATCTCGATACATCTAATGTCTAGATTATCGGTATTCTAAAAATACGATATATTCTTGATTAACGCTATCTCTCTAGAATCTAGTGAAGATTATTCTTACATAGGTGAAAAGTCCGTGAATTTTAGTGACTTAGATTCTGGAGTCTAGATGTACGGTAAATTCAGTGAAGATAATTCTCACACAGCCGTGAAAAGTCCGCGAATTTTAGTGACTTAGATCAAGAGTCTTGATCTACTGTGGATTTAACAAAAATATTTAGCACACAGCTGTGAAAAGTCCGTAAAAGTTTTTTGGTTGTAAAAGCCAGGGAAACTACATAGTTAAAAAAGAAATTGTGCTTGAAAAAAAAAAATAAAAAATAGGTCTAATACCCCCCCCCCCCCCCCATCCAAAAGCCATTATATTTATTAAGCAAATGTCAACTAAACATACAAATAGGCCTATATATTACAGGCTCTGTTTATGTGGAGGATATAAGTTCAGTTAATAAAAGAATAAAACATTACCTCAAATGCACATCATGACTCTAGTATTTATAAGATAGGCCTACACATAGGAACTAAAAATGTTTATTTCCGCCACAGAGACTACACATTATGAAGGCATCTCTAACAATGTTTCTTACTTTAAAGAAATGGAATAGCAACCAATTGTAATGTTTTTTAATAAATCTTGGGAAAAAAAGTTGTTTGAGATTTTGGGATGACAGTCAAGTTGTTACTTGGTTAAAAGATAACTTTCATAACATTTTTTTTTTGACATACTACAGTTCATGATATTATTTCTGTTCTGTCTGGGATGTTGGCTAGATATTTATTACTTCCAAAATCAAGTAACAATAATTGATTTGATAGATGCATAGTTTTGTGTGTGTTTTACAATGAGTCACACACAAACACATACACATCATACATTTCATCCTTAAAAAAACTCCTAAAATTTCGTCATGGAAAAGTGCTACTAACCCTGATGTACCTTCATTAACAGTTTTATGAGCATTTCTTAGCAGCTGATCTTTTTTATTATTGCAATGCTATCTATGTCATCAGCACAATGTTAATCACAAATTATGATTATTAGGACTATTTTACCTAAGGAATGTGATATAACTTGTATAATTGTGTGTTTAGATAGACCAGGATTATTTGACCTAAAAGGTAAAGCAAAGTGGGATGCTTGGAATGCATTAAAAGGTAACATTAATTTTTCTTTTGAAAACTAATTTAGTAGACAACTAGACAAACAGTTTCATTACAGTCATTTCCAACTGACTGGAATTATTATCTCTCTATTTAAAAACAATTTATTTCAAAAGAAAAAGATAAAATATCTGGAGCTCAAGTTTAAAACTTCAGCTTTAAAAATGTACAAAGGAGATATAAGTTTTTTCTGAAATGATTTGTCAGGTTTTGAATTTTCAGTTCAGATCTTCTTATTAGCATTTATATTAGCTGAGACCCATGCTTTATTACAATGAAAAGAAAGATCATAAAGTAGGGAGATCATGCTTTAAATATTAATACTTCATAGCCGGGGGGGGGGGGGGTTCTTGGGGTTCAAACCCTCCCTCCCCGCAGGGGGGGGGGGGGGGGGATCGGAATTTAGTGACTATTTTTTTTCCTTCATTTTCTTTATTTTAGGTGAGATTTTAATACTAAACCATCACTTGCCCCAGCACAGCCAAGGGGGTTTTGAGTTTAAAACCCCTACCAGAGGGTTTTGAGTTTAAAACCCCCTACAGGGGGAAGGTGAGTTTAAAACCCTTTTCCAGGGGGTTTTGAATTTAAAGCCCTCTATCAGGGAGGTTTGAGTTTAAAACCCCCTACCAGGGGTTTTTGCAGTTAAATGCTTCTCTTCTATAAAACAAAAAACAAAAAAAAATGCAAACGACAATCCCCAAATTCCAAGAGCACAGTTAAGGAGGTTTTGATTTTAAAACCCCCTTCAAAATTTATGATAAACCCCCTCGTCAAAATAAAAAAAGGCAATTAACACACTCAAAAAACTTTGAGCGTAGTTTACATGTTATGAGCGTAGCTTAATGGATTTTGACTCAGTTTTGAGTTTAAACCCCCCTTCAGCGGGGTTTGAAGGTAAAAAATAACTCTTTAATATTAAAAACAAAGCAAATTATACACTCAAAATGTTATGAGTGTAATCAATGGGGTTTTGAGTTTAAACTCTTCTCCAGTGGAGATTGAAGCTAAAAATACCTCTTCAATATATATCTATGTGCGTAGCCAAAGGCGTTTTGAGTTCAAACCCTCGCAAGCGGGGTTTCAAGCTAAAAAATATATCTTCAATTTAAGAAAAAAGCAAATTACACACTCAAAATGCTATGAGCGTTGCCAAAAGGGGTTAGATTTAACATCCCATCAGAGGGGTTTGATGCTAAAAAATACCTCTTCAATATAAAAAAAGTAAATTACACACTAAAATTATTTGAGTGTAGCCAAGCCAATGGGGGTTTTTGAGTTTAAATCCCTATCATACAGATGGCCTTTTTTTTTTAAAGTTTAAAACCCCCTCCAGATGGTTTTGAGTTTAAAATCCCCCTACAGAGCTTTGTGGTGGAAAACCTCTATCTTCAATATTATTCTAAAGCAAAGTAGTTATTAAATTCTATGACCGTAGCTAAATGGGGTGTTGAATTTAAAAAAAAAAACAACTCCAGAGATTTTTTAGATTAAAACCCCCAACAGATGATTTTGACGATAAAACCTCCCTTTTCGATATAGAATCTAAAGTAAACTACTTTCACTTAACTCCAAGAGCGTATTCAACAGAGGTTACACATTTTTACCGGTGGCGGGGCTCCATTAATAAAGTGCAGTGAATAGTCATCTGCCGAAATTGAAAAACACTAAATGTGGCTCAACAAAGATAGCTAAGACAGATCTTAGGAGTCAGTTATAGAGAACGGGTCTCAATCAAGAAAATCCTATGCCGAACTGGTAGTTGAACCCTTAGTAAGATTGTGACAGAGCATCGCATGAGGTTTGTGGGACATGTTCTCCGACAAAATGAATTACGCATAAGAAGAGTTGCGATGACATCATAGTACAACTTGGCGCTTCACATTCATTGAGGTCCTCAGAGCAGGTGGGAAGAGGGTTCAGACATTACCAGTGACAGATTTTTATGGAAACAGGAAAATGAACTGTAGATACCTCCAAAAATGCATTTTGTTGGCTTTCAATACCAGAAATAGTGAGGAACTCCTAGCGCTGCCACAGACCCCCTTGCTTGCAATGTAATTCCAGGAAGAACCTATTCTAGGGCACAATAAACGTATTCAGAAAAAATGATGGGTCAGAATATAATAAAGATTATGTACACACACACATACATACATATAAAAAAAATTCCCCTGAGGGGCGAGGGGGGGAAAATCCCCCCAAACCCCCCCCCCTCCCGAAAAAAATACCTGGCTACGCCCATGTAATACTTGTTATCAATAGTTGAATTGTGACTGAATACTGGTACTTCTATTAATTCACTGAGGTAAATTAAAAAAAAAAAATATAGAAATATTCTATTGTATTTGATACAGGAAAATCCAAAGAAGATGCCATGAAAGATTACATAGCAAAGGTGGAAGAGTTGAAGAAGTCTTATTCATAAAAGAAATGTCCATGACATGCACACATTGCTGTTAGATTTGGACAAACAATCTGTTTGTTTTTTTGTTTTTTAAATTATTTAAAGAATCAATTGACATTTTAACTATACCTATGCTTTTTAATTTGCTTCTTTAGAAAAATAAATGAAATGTTTTAGTTTTGTTTTCAAATTCATTAACACACTGATAGATTTTAAAAAATGCACCATAATTCTTATATAGTTTAAAGTAAAAAAGACAAAAATACCAAACCGAAATTACCAAAACTTGCTTTTGCCACTAGCAACTATTAAAAAGGTGACAGCAATAGCTAATTGCTTTAACATGTTCAAGTCAAAACCGGAGTGTGTACTGACCTGCTTTTCTAGGCCAAACAATTTTAATACCCTGGTATGTTGAAAGATTAAATGAGTTTATTGAATTCTTTGCTCATTGGACGCATGTTAACGTTACACACGTGTTGCAGGTAGTATTAAGACTGAATGCCATGTTGAAGTAATGTTTTATTCTTTTTGTTGTTGTAATCAAATTTAAAATATTTGTAAAATGTTTTGTGCAGCGCCCAAATATATATATATCAATAATTTTTAATTAAAATTTTTATTTTTTCTGAAAGTATTTGTTCCATTTTACTGCCGTATTAAGTTAAATCAAAGAAATAATGCTTAAGCTTGTAACATTATTTTATCAATGTATGTAAACTTATCTACTTGATCTATGGTCTGAGAGTCGACTTCTATGTCTCCAATTTGTTTGTTGTTTACTTTAAGTACTTTTGCTTTTTGGTGGTTTATTTTGAGGCCTACTCTTTTTCCTACTTCACTTAAAGGTGTGACCTTTTCTTGCATATGCTGTAGTCTGTGTGATAATGAGGCTATGGCATTGGCGAATTCCAGATCTTCCAGCTTTTGTGTGAAAGTCCATTGGATTCCTTTCCCTGCGTTAGAGTAGGCTTCTTTTGTGACCCAATCCAATACTAGAAGGAACAGGACTGGTGAAAGAAGACATCCCTGTTTGATTTCTGTTGTGACAGGAAATTCCTCCGACAGCTTGCCACAGTGGGCTACTTGGCAGGTGAAACCATCATAAAGGTTTAAAATTATTGTTATTATTTTATTTGGGATCCCGTAATGTCTCATTACTGTCCAGATAGATTTTCTGTCGATACTATCGAAGACCTTTTCAAAGTCGAAAAATGTTGCATAAAGAAGAGATAGCCATTCAACACATTGTTCTACAATTATTCTGAGTGTTGCTATTTGGTCAGCACAAGATCTCCCTTTTCTGAATCAGGTCTGTTCTTCCCTTAGGTGTTCATCACATTCTGTTTAGCAGGATTCTGCTGAAAATCTTGCTTGGTACTGACAACAAAGTGATGCCTCGCCATTTCTCACATTGTGATAGATCTATACTCTTTGGTAGTTTTATTAGCAAGCCCTTTTTTCCTCACCGGGAGGTGTTTCTGTTAACCAAATTTTGTTGAATAGTTAGTGCAGTTGGTCTATTTCTCTTCCTCCTTTTTTTAGGACTTCGGGTGGTAGAGTAGAGTACTAAAACTATGACTATGTTTACTAGTCTGTGATATTGTGATTCATTAATTTCATTTGCGTAATTTTATTTTTTCTGGCTGTTTCTTTTTATTTCATTTGGGGCCATTAATTTTCCAAGGCCGCCCTGCCATGAATAATGTGTAGAAAAGTAAAAACAAACACTCAAGCATTGAAGCATATGTAGATTTAGATCTTTTTAGAGAAGCGTTTCGTTTCTTGGATCAAAACTAAATAGCTCCTCTTTCGTGATCGAAGATGAGGACATTTCTCATATCCTATGAACTCGAAGATGGCTGTCCAATTCCCGTTTTAAAAAGCCAGCCGCATATGTGGCATGGGTAGGTTTGGTCTGTTACAGATAGGCCTGCTTCTTCTCTAAGTTTGTTGTTGTTTCGGCGCTCTTTCACTCTGACCACTCTCTTTGCTTTATATCTCGTGATTCCAACACTCACAGCTTCACACCATAATAAGTGATCGAGAGCTAGTGCTTCCCAGCCGTGAATGTGAATATCACACAGCTGCCCGTACAGAAGTCGTTTGGGAAGGTGATTGTCTGGCATGCGGACTACTAGAAAGGGCCGGAAGTACCCTTTTCCTTTAAATCTTTTGCCTTTTTCAGTTACTTAAAAAAATTAAGCTGACATTATTAGGCTGTGAATTTAAGTGAAACTAATATAGAAAAAAAAATATTCACAAAAATACGGGGAGCTGGGCTCAAACCATAGACTTATATATACTAGGTATATCTACACTGGACATGGAGATTTTTTAACATTACAAAAAATGTAAAATTTTTCTAGAAAGTTGGATCAAGGTGTTGTTTTGTAAAGTAGTTAAAAGAAGTAAAGTTGTTTGTTTTTTTCAACCCTAACCTATGCAACATATAATTTTATTTTTAGATATTGAACATCAAAAATAAGAGTACTCTCGTCTCATAATTATTATTTTGCAATTTTTAGATACATAATCTAGAAAATCTAGGTAATCACTATTTAGATGTACATAAGATGATTTAAATCAACATGAATTATTTTTATCAAGGATTTTTGAAACAATGGAAACTAACAGGAAATGGCTTTGTTTCATATATTTGCGTGAATATCCGAGAAATGATTTTGCATTATTTCTAAACTTTGAAAACTAAAGATCATTACTTTTTCTAAGACAGAAAAGATTGATTGGGGCGACTCCCCTTAGAGCCTGAAAAAAAGAGTTTACGTACATAAAAATCATATATGTATAGGTCTGCGAATCGATCAATCGCGGATAAAAATTTATTTCCGGTTTCCAACCTAGATATACAAGTCTATGGCTCAAACCTTATAGAGCTATAAAAAGAAAAGACCTGAAACAAGCGTGTGAAACTACACATTTACCGTAACCATACTTTAATTGACGAGTCTTTTTACCCAAGATCTGTGTATTTTTTTATAGACTTATTTTAAGTACTGGTACCTGGCATTTTGCGATACACAATTTTACACATAAAAAATAATTATGGAAATAAAAATTGTAGTAATTTTTTAAATTATATTAACCAGATCATTTGTAAAGTTAAACTAGGTATACAAGTTAAGACCTAAACATAAAATAGAATAAAATAAAATATAGAAAATTTAAAGAAAGGCAGAAAGAGTTTACAAAAAGTATATAAAAATTAAACACCTAACCCAAAAAGTAAGCAGACAGCTGCAGAGTGAATACATAAACAATGTAATATCTAAAGATAACAACAAAAACCTATGGTCATACATTAAGTCTAAGAAAATGGAAACAGGCATAGCACCATTAAAAGATGAACATAACATAATACATAATGATAATGAAACTAAAGCAAACATCCTAAACAAATACTTTGCATCAGCATTCTCAGCCCCAGGAGACAAAGACATATTTCTTAATTTGAACCAAGTAGACAACATAGAAGATTTAGTAGTACAAGAAAATGGAATTCAAAAACTATTAGCCAACACCAAACCAAATAAAGCGTCTGGACCTGATGGTATTCCAGCTAGATTACTCAAAGAACTAAGCAATGAGCTAGCCCCAGTGTTCAAAATACTCTTTCAGGCATCGCTTAACCAGGGCAGAGTACCAAAGGACTGGAAAGAAGCTAATGTCACCCCCCCCCCCCCTATTTAAAAAAGGAGAAAAATCTGATTGCATAATATATAGAACAATAAATACAAGACACAGATATTTTACAAAGAGAATTAGATGAATTACAGAAATGGGAATCAAATTGGAGCATGTCTTTCCACCCAGAAAAATGTCAGTTGTTAAGAGTAACAAAAAAACTAAAACAAATTAATTCCACTTATCTTATCCATGGCACCGTTTGGGACCCCTCAACTCAAGAAAACATTAAGAAACTGGAACAAACACAAAATAGAGCAGTGAGATTCATAACAAACGAATATTCACATTTGACTAGAGTAACACCATTAGTAAAATCACTAAATTTAGGAAGCCTTCAGGACAGAAGACACAAAAGTAAAGTAGCAATTAAACATAAAACACTGAACCATAATCTTCAAATACAAAAACAAAATCTAATAAAATACTCTGAAAGACACAAGAATAAAGGCACATTCCTCGTCCCATATGCTAGGACAAATTTGTACAAATACTCCTTCTTCCCTAGTGCTATTAGAGCATGGAATGGGTTGCCTGAGCTAGCCAGAAAAACCAGTGACTTGGCAGAATTTAAGTCATTGGTTAATATGCATGACTAAATGCATGACGCGTAGGACGTAATCATCTTTTTTGAAGTAACGTCTGTATTATATAAGATAAGATAAGATAATTTAAGTGTGCCTGATAGAGAAAAAAATACGGGTACTGGTAGTTGGGATAAAACCCGATAGAGGTTATAGAAAGAAATGACCTATTTACAGTACTTTATTTGACGAGTCTTTTACACAAGATCTTTGTATTTTTTTTAGGACTAGCTTACTTGAAGTACCCGGCATTTTCCGATACACAATTTCACACTCAAAAATAATTGTAGAAATAAAATTTGTGTGATCTTAAAACTTTTAATGATTTTTTAAAAGGTGTTTTTAAAAAGGTGTTACTGTACTAAATTGTGAATATTTGCCTGTCATGAATCTCACTGTCTATTTTGTGCCTGTTTTTAATTTCTTAATGTTTTCTTTAGTTAAGAGGTTATGTTTTATCCTGATGTTTATACCTGATTTCTCTTATCAGCCGTTGTGAGACATTGGTCAAAATAATGCTAAGCTTATAAATTTTAAAAAAATCTCATGGGAATATATGAATGATTATAGTTGCTTTGAAAAAGGAGTCATGATAGTCAGATCTATATAATCTAGTTATAATCTGTAATCTATATAATCATAAATATTCAAGTTGAATTCGAATTGTAACTATAGAATCAGTATAAATATACTTCTAGAATATTTATCTAGGTTATAAATATGGTAGAAATACAATCTAAAATAATCAGAATTTACCCTAGACTGTACCTAACACTAGGCAGTCTAGATCTAGAGTCTTAGAATTAGTCTTGATTTTAGACTAGATTTCAGTCTAGTATACTATATAAACCTAAATATACGCAGCCTTCGTGGACCTCACCAGCGTCCCGAGGCATGACGTTAAACTGCGCTCCTCTTTCCTTAGCACTTTTGGAGCTCAAAAGTGCTCTACTTCTTTTCTATCATTGTGTCTGCCTCCTCCTTTCCTCAGTCTGCCTTCATTGATCATCACTCTGTCTCCTTATCTCTAAATATCTCACTACGTCCTAGACCAGTCCGTTTGCCGTGGACTGCGACGGGTAAGAGGGGATAAAGAGATCCTGGTGTTTGAGTGGTGGCTATCTGAGGATAAACCACCACAACACAATACTTTGGCTCCAAGTTCCCCTAGACCTGAGGCCCAGATGGCCCGCTCTGGGTCAACCGGCTGGTCATGCCGAGCTACCAGCATAGGTCGGTGGGCGGTGGCTGGAGGGTCAATCAGGGAGCTGCTGTATCGGGCACATGTCCGATGCAGTAGCTGACTGAGTATAGCACATGTGTAGCCCTGGCGGGCTCATTCTGGACTTCCGAATGGCCCGTCCCCTTGTTGGACTCGATGGCGGGTGGGGAGCACATGTGCCGAACTAATAAATAACACCTATGGAAAAAAAAACTACTTGCCCCAGACCTATGTCTGGGCAAGAGACGCCGCATGGAGGACAGAAAGGAGGAGGCCACAAAAAGCTGTGCTACCTGGCCATCATTTCTGGTGGTTAGGTGCACAGAGGAGGGGAAAAGTCTGACAAAGATGAGCCCTTTTGTCATCTACAAGGGACTTAAGTCAGTAGTGGGAGAGCCCAAGAGTGTGTCTAAGCTACACAAGTCTTTGGAACTTCTAGTAGAAGTTGATAGCAAGATACACTCTGATGGGCTTTTAAGATGCAGAAGACTCTGTGATCTCCAAGTGGAAGTCATGCCACACAAGAGTCTGAACACCAGCAGAGGTGTAATCAGCTCTAGGGACCTACTGGAATGTTCCGAGAAGGAAGTAGTGGAGGGCATTGAAGGAGTCACCCATGCCCGGCGCATTACCAGGCGCAAGGATGGTGAGGAGGTCAAAACCGCCACTATTATCCTCACATTTGGAACTAGGACACCGCCAGAGTATGTGAAGGCAGGATACCTACGAGTTCCAGTGAGGCCCTACATACCTAACCCCATGAGGTGCTTCAAGTGCCAGGGTTATGGACACGGCGCGGCAGTCTGCAAGAGGAACACTGTGTGTGCCAGATGTGCTGGAGAAGGTCATGAGGACAAGGGCTGCACAGCCCAGTTCAAATGCCCAAACTGTCACGCTGGCCACTCAGCCTACTCCAAGGACTGCCCTGTGTGGAAACAGGAGGTTGCCGTGCAGGAGTACAAGGCAAGAAATGGATGTACCTTCAGCCAGGCGAAATCGGCTGTATTGGCCCTAGCCAAAGGCCAATTCGGCTTGACAAAGACCTATGCCCAGGCTGTTGCTAAGATAGGAAGATCCATAGCCACACAGACGGACACATTGACCCCACCACCCCCTCCTCCTCCTCCAACTCAGAAGAAAACACCGCCAAAGAACACACCTCTGAAGAAACAAGAAAGCCCTGTTGTCATGCTAAAGAACAGGTTCTCTGTGCTCGCTGATGAGAGCATGGAGACTGAGCAGCTAGTCAAAACCAATACTCGGGAGAACCCGGAGACATCATGTCTGACACAGGTTCTCCTCAGAGAAACCAGTAAGACACCCCAACCTCTACCGAATTAGAGGTTGACCAACTCCCTAAGAGGAGAAATCAAAGCGGAGAGGATGCCCGAGGTGAGCGAGGAGGAAATAACCTCCGCTCTAACCAGAGGGATCTCCCCTCTCCAGAGAGAAAGACTTCCCCCAAAAGGGGGTTGTCCTCCTCTCCATCCAAACCCAAGAATAAAAATACCAAGGTCACTGGAATTAAGGGAAACCCCTCCGGGGGCCTCCCAAAGCCAAATAGCTCCAAGTAGGTCATCTAGAATAAGCCATGGATTCCAGAATTGTACAGTGGAATTGCAGAGGCCTCAAGGCCAATTATGAGGAAATGCAGCTACTGATGGACTCTGAGACTCCTGTAGCTGTCTGCCTACAGGAAACATTTATGAAAGATAGCATCAGCTTCCGAAGCTACAGTGCTTACAGCAAGAATGTTGAGGATGCAGAGAGAGCATCAGGTGGAGTCTGTATCCTTGTGAAGGATAGCATCCCCCATGAGAGGGTAGAACTACAGACCACACTACAGGCCGTAGCAGCTAGGATAACTCTTCACAAGGTTATCACTTGCTGCAGCCTGTATCTACCACCTGGCGCTCCATTAAACCAAACAGACATGGAGGACCTATTGAAACAACTCCCCCGGCCTTACATAATCCTTGGGGATTTCAATGCCCATAACACCATGTGGGGCTCCAACAATACCGACACAAGAGGCCGTATGCTGGAGGATATCTTCCTCCAACATGATTTATGTATACTTAATGATGCATCACCGACCTACTTGCACCCAGGAACTGAATCTCTCACATGCATTGACCTCACCGTATGCGTCCCTGGACTTCTGGACGACTTTAAATGGTCAGTTAGCAATGATCTACGGGGAAGTGACTACTTCAAAATCATCATTGCTAACAATCTCCCCTCATTGGGACGACCTCAGCGGTGGAAACTGAATAAGGCCGATTGGGAAGAATTCCAAAAAAGATGCTCAGAGGATATTACAGAAAATATCCTCGATGAGCAGAACCCAGCTGATACCTTTGCTAGCAAGCTACTTAGTATAGCCAGGAAAGTTGTCCCCCTAACCTCCGCAAATCCAAAACGGCCTAGCAAACCATGGTTTGATACAGCCTGCAAAGGTGCTATTGGCGATAGGAAAAAACGACTGGCTGCATTTATAAAAAATCCATCCCAGGAAAACCTAAAGCTATTCAGAATAGCTAGAGCAAAGGCTAGACAAACCATAGGGTCAGCCAAAAGGAATTCCTGGAGATGTTTTGTCGGCAGTCTGGATGCCAAAACTTCTGCTAGAGCGGTCTGGAAGGCAGTAAGGCGAATCAAAGGGAAAGAATCAAATGCAATAGGGCATCTGAAAAACCAAGGACGAACTGTCACGTCCCCCAGAGAAATAGCTGACTGCCTTGCATCCTCAATAGCAGAAAAGTCATCCACTGCACATTACACGCCAGAGTTTCAAAAAGTCAAAACCAGGGAGGAAAGTCACTCCATTGATTTCAGGTCAGAAAACAATGAAGACTACAACAAACCGTTCTCGCTTGAGGAACTGAGGGAATCGCTAGACAAGTCACATGACACAGCGCCTGGAGAAGATGAAATCCATTACCAGTTCCTCAAGCACCTTCCCGAACCCTCATTGGCAGTCCTGCTAGGGGTCTATAACTGTGTGTGGCAAACAGGCGCTTTCCCAAACAGCTGGAGGAAAGCCACAGTTATACCGATACCTAAACCGGGAAGAGACGGCTCTGACCCAGCTAACTATCGACCAATAGCACTAACAAGCTGCATCTGCAAAACCATGGAAAGAATGATTAACAGTAGGCTGGTCTGGTACCTGGAGAGGAATAAAGTGATCTCTAACTACCAGTGCGGATTCCAGCAAGGGCGGACAACAACTGACCACCTGGTAAGGCTGGAAGTTTGTATCATCTAAGGGTCTGACAAGGCGTGGTAGCACGACCATGTCTAGACTTAGGATTGGCCACACCTACATCACGCACTCTTTTGTGCTGAAGAAAGAAGAGCCCCCACTTTGTGAGTATTGTGACTCTCGCCTCACCGTGGAACATATCCTCATTGACTGCCCCAGATACCAGGATGTCAGGGGAAAATATTTTAGAGCCACTAATTTAAAAACACTATTCAATAATGTCGACCCTGGGAAGGTACTGGGCTTTATCCGGGAAGTGGGATTGACTACGAAGATCTGATTTCTAAACTCTGTACTTTTTACATTATATTTTTACCAAATTATTAAATTTTTACTACCTCTACTATTTTAATTGTAAATAGACCTTGATTTTAATTATTTGACGGTATAGAATTTGACCTTTGTTGTGTGGAGGGAGAGTGGCCCTTGAGGGACTGCAGGCACGACATGGCCTAAATTGTGCCGATGTGCCCAAAATCACAAAACACAATCACAAATCACTTATGGGAAAAACATGAACACCCTAGAAAGAAAATTACAGTTATGTTTAAACAAAATTCAAAATTGGGCAAACGATAATGGTTTTAAATTTTCGGACTCCAAAACAGTTAGTATGCATTTTTGTAATTTAAGGGGACTCCACCCAGACCCTGAACTATTTATACACAAAAAGAAGATCCCTGTCGTGAAAACTACAAAATTTGTAGGCCTCACTCTAGATTCCAAATTTAATTTTCTCCCCCACATTAAGGAACTTAAGAGAAAATGCCAAAAGTCATTAAACATACTTAGAGTGCTCAGCCATACGGACTGGGGAGCTGACAGAGATACTTTGCTGCTGCTATATCGGAGTCTAATTCGATCCAAGCTAGACTACGGATCCATAATATATGGAGCAGCAAGGAAGTCGTACCTAAAAATACTGGAACCAATACAAAATGCTGCCCTGCGTCTCTGTCTCGGCGCGTTTCGTACATCACCTATCCCAAGCCTCCATGTGGAGGCTGGAGAACTCCCCATGGATATAAGAATGAAAAAGCTTGCAATGCAGTATATAGTCAAGCTAAAATCCAACCCTACGAACCCTGCTTTCGATTCCATATTTAACCCCACAGAGGTAGAATTATACAATCGAAGGCCTAACGTCATACAGCCGTTAGGCATTCGAATGAGAGAACCCATCCAAAATTTAACTCCACCTATTAACCAAATCTCTAAAATAGAAACCCTTCAGAATCCTCCTTGGCTAATGAATAAACCCAAATTAAATTTATCCCTCCTTAATTTCAAAAAAGAAAATACAGACCCAAGCATACTACAAGTCCACTTTAGGGAACTGCAAGAGAGCTACAGAGATTGTGGCACCATCTACACAGACGGATCCAAAATGGATGGAAAGGTCGCGTGTGCCTGCTCCTTTCGGAACAAAACAATCTCCCGTAGACTCCCCGATGGCTGCTCCATCTTTACGGCCGAATTGCATGCAATATCGCTTGCACTTATGGCCGTCAAAGCATCAGAAAGGAGGAAATTTATAATCTGCTCCGACTCCAAATCTGCATTGCAAGCTTTGGGGCGGATGAAGACTGACATTCCACTGGTACATATGAGCCTGAAGCTGTTGGGCCAAATAACAGCCGACCATACGGATGTCACCTTCATCTGGGTCCCCTCCCATGTGGGCATTGAGGGAAACGAAGCCGCAGACAGAGAAGCAAAGAGAGCCCTAAATCATGCGGTGTCAGGAACTCAAATTCCCTGCTCAGACCTGAGACAAAGTATTGCCTCTGCCATCTACCAAGAGTGGCAGGACCGATGGGAGGCTGAGACTCACAATAAACTCAGGCAGATTGTGGTGGATGTCAGGTGGCGGTCCACATCTAAGGGTCTGACAAGGCGTGGTAGCACGACCATGTCCAGACTTAGGATTGGCCACACCTACATCACGCACTCTTTTGTGCTGAAGAAAGAAGAGCCCCCACTTTGTGAGTATTGTGACTCTCGCCTCACCGTGGAACATATCCTCATCGACTGCCCCAGATACCAGGATGTCAGGGAAAAATATTTTAGAGCCACTAATTTAAAAACACTATTCCATAATGTCGACCCTGGGAAGGTACTGGGCTTTATCCGGGAAGTGGGGTTGTCTACGAAGATCTGATTTATGAATTCTGTAGACATGTACTATTTACATTAGATTTTTACCAAATTATTAAATTTTTACTACCTCTACTATTTTAACTGTGAATAGACCTTGATTTTAATGATTTGACTGTATGGAATTTGGCCTTTGTTGTGTGGAGGGAGAGTGGCCCTTGAGGGACTGCAGGCACGACATGGCCTAAATTGTGCCGATGTGCCCAAAATCACAAATCACTCTCATATGGACCTCACCAAGGCTTTCGACACGGTCAATGGAAGATTTTTGCCAGGCTCGGATACCCAACTACGCTCCTATCCTTTCTCAAGCAGTCTATCTTCTTTGGCATAATTCTGGGCCAAATGAGGCAGCGATTGCACGAAGGCATCTACATCAGGTTTACGTACGGACGGCGATATGTTTAATCTTCGACGTCTTCTTTCCCATACAAAAACAAAAGAAATGGTCATAACAGAGCTTCTCTAAGCCGATAATTGCACCCTGCTAGCTCACAATGAACATGTTCTTCGCATACGCGGCCGCCTCTTTCTGTTTATATATATAACCTCGGGAAAACGGGAGTCAAGTTCCAGATCACCGCTACATGGACGTCCACTTAGCGTGGTAGACCACTTCACATAGCTTAGTATTGAATGACACCTCGCTTTTAATGGAAGTTGATAACCGTCTGGCCAGGGCTAGTAGTGCTTTTGGATGCCTCCAGGAGTGAGTTGGTGCCTCAATTGTACTAGCTGTTTGTAAGCGACAAACTAACTTACAAGGTTAGGGGGCGTCGAAATAAATGTTTTCTTTTCAGTGTAACTTATCTAAATATTAGTAAAATTATATGTTTAAAATTAAAATATATTCAGTAGGAGATGTCATTGTATCTTCTAAGACCTTGTTAAATGTAGACTGCCTTTGCGAGGCGCGTATGCAACAATATGGGTCAAAACGTTTTGAAGAACACATTTTAAAACATCTCCACTATTGTAATTCTTCTGGATTTTTTGTCTCATAATAGTCGAATTTCTTCCGTCTATTGCTATTCATTATAATGACGACTTATGTATGAAAAAAAAAAGTTCGCGACAGAGACGTCTTAACACGAAGAATATTTTTGAAAAAGATCACGCCTATTACAGAAGTATGGTGCAATATTTAGGCCTACCTAGAATGTCCCTCGCATAATACTATTGGCCAGGGCTGCCTCTTTATTACTAAATTTAATATGGCCCTAAACTTTTTTAAAAATAAGATGAATAGTGCGTTCTAAAAGAAAACATAAATATTAGCTTTTTAAAAATTCTCTCTTGTTACTATGAGAAAAAGTTTAGAATACGCTTAGCGCCGCGTCCCGCCCGGAATTAAACCCCTTGCCGACTTGAGCGAAAACCTGCCGCATCTTCAATTCTATCCCCATGAAGAAACGTTTACAACGCTTACAATTTATATATGCAGCACTGTTTCAAAAAAAAAAAAAACTGACCATAGGCCTACTGTATAATTACAACCCTTTAAAATTAATGTAGGCAACATTATTTTGGAATGAGTATTGCCCATAGGCCTATTATATGTTGCAAAGTATTTTTTTTATGAACAATTCAAATGAAAGTGTTTTAACTAATACATTTCATTAAGCCTAATAACTTAATTTCCCTATTACACAATTTTATATCATCGAACCGAGCCGAACTCGAACTTTGGACCTGACCGAACCCGAACTAAACTCGTCATCGAACCGAACCCGAACTTTAAAAGTTGGGTTCGATTCCCATCTCTACTTTTAAGCATAAGAGTTACAATTGAGATGAGAGTTTTGAACACAAATATTTCTTCCTAATAGCTTTTTCCTTTTCCCAACCTCTACTTAGTCTTATATTTTTTCTTTTGTATAAATACTTTGGGACTACCGGGTATAACTCACAATTTATTCTTCAATTTTTAAATATACTTACAATCTAGAGTAGAATCTAATGGACCTCATTCACCAATCGTAAACAAACAACATTTAGCCACGTGATAATATTGATAAAACAATGAAAATTACGTATCACGTGACAGCCGTTATGGATTGCGTAATTTGTATAGAAGATATAGAGAACCACGTGGCAAAATGTTGTTTGTTTACGATTGATGAATGAGGTCCATTGGTCTTCTTAATTTTTGTTCAGAGCTTTGAATGATAGTTGTGTAACAAAACAAAGTGAAACAACTTTGAATGATACTTGTGTAACAAAACAAAGTGAAACAACTTTGAATGATACTTGTGTAGCAAAACAAAGTGAAACATTTTGAATGATAGTTCTGTAACAAAACAAAGTGAAACAACTTTGAATGAGGTGTCAATATTATCCTGCGCATATTTTATGATGTAATGATCAAAGACCAAGGTGTGGTGGAAGTAGTGGAAATCTTTTGAGAAATGAGAATGATTAGAGTACTTGTAATCATGCCGCTGATAACGTATCTCGTGAAGGCCATCTTTCACTCCATTTTTATTTGGTAATCGTTCTTTATTGCTGACTAAAACACTCTTGACTGTTGATTCTGGTGAAAATGGAGAAGCAGAACTAGAGATAGGTTAGGTTAGAGCCGCCTGAGTTGTAGACGGGATCATTGCCATGAAGAAGTCTTGAGAGGAAACTGTGGAAAGGGTCGTTCCTGTTAGTGAAAGACATTCCTGTAAGTTTATGTAGACTACCGTTCTTGAGACAACGAGAAACTAGAGAGCGGCACGTTATGTAAACCTGTTACTGGTAAGTTAGTAAACCTTGTAGGAACATAAAGACAGACGGCAACAATTAACTTTGCAGGTTAGATCTAAATGAACTCATATCTAACATAGACATGTATGTTCATTGTGATCATCTTTGATCACGTGTAATAAACATTACTGAGCTCTTCACCTTGGTCCTTCATTGAGTGTTTGCCCTAGATTCGTTACAATATGCTTGACAACCATGCCAATGTCTTATTTCTTTTTGTCTGACCACTCAACGTACACTATTGCATAACGCGCAAGGGAAAAAAAACGCAGTTTGCCAAGCCATAATCGACTACACACCACAGTACACTCGGCCTAGATGTGTACGTCTATCTGACCAGGCTGTTAAAATCAGTTGGACACACAGTCTATTTTCTTTTTGGGCAGGGAGGGTGTGGATTAATTTTTTTTATGGAGTTGGTTTATCATAATGCTCTAATCTACAAAGACCTAACTTTAGATTTAGACCTTGATATCAATAATAGATGTAATAAAGCTTCGGCTTCATCTAAGGTTTAGCAATACAGTTAATAAATTATCACTTACCGCAAATGAATATTGACCCAACACGCTTATCAGATTAAAAAATTCTAAACACCATTCATAATATTGCATAGAAGCTTTTGACAAAAGTATGATCGTAGTCAGGATTTTTTTTAGGGTGGGGAGATTTTTTATCCCCCCTTCCGCGCCCCCCCCCTTTCTATATATGTGTGTACGTAATTAATCTTCATTACAATCTGACCCTTCATTCTTTCGGAAGACTGAACTAAAAAAATTCAAAACCCACTACGCTCATAGAAATCGCTTTAGAATAATATTGAAGAGAAAGGTTTTCAATCTCAAAACTATCTGTAGGGGTTTTAAACTTTAAAAATTAATTAAAAGCCTTCTGGAGAAGGGGTTTACACTCAAAACCCCCCTTGGCTGCGCTCATAGAATTTTTAGTGTGTGATTTGCTTTTTTATATTGAGTTATTTTTAGCTTCAAACCCCGCTGAAGGGAGCTTTAAACTCAAAATCCCTCTTGGCTACGCTCATAGAATCTGGTGACTGATGTATGCTATAGTCTTATTCTCTAAAATAGAAACACTATAACTCATGAGCGTAGTCAATATTTTTATTTCGAGGGGGAGTTGGGGGTTCTCTCCCCCCCCCCCGCCAAATAAAAAAATATATGTGTGTGTGTGTACATGGGGTATCTAGGATAGCACCTCTAGTGGATAGGCAGTAGTACCCTTTTTTTGAGGGTAGCTTGGCTTACTCTTGGTACCCAACTCTCACCTGTAGCTCCCAAAAGCTGTAGCATGCGCAGCGGCCACACCCCGGAAACGGCTTTGACCTGCCGGTAGAGGGTATCTGACGTGATCACAAAACTAGACAAATCGGACAGAAAGGCAAATACCAGCATAGTGCTGTGGAGCACTCAAGAGCAGGACAAGACACACAGAAAGTCTCTGGCCATTCACTGCACCCAAACTTGTCCCCGGACGTCTTGACCAAATGAAAAAGATGGGCTTTAGGGCGAGAGAGTGAGGTCGACATGTTGCGCGAATCCTCCTCACTTAAATCCACTTGTCATCCCCCCCCCAATACAAACCAAAGCCCTGTGGCGACATGCAAGCAGTGAAGCAGTAGGTGTGGGCACACTGGAAGCCGTAGCTGCAACTCTGCACATAGGCGGCTTAGGCCACATGGTCGTTCATCACTGACACAGAGCAGCAGTGGAGTCCGGCAGCCCCCTGAGCGGCTGAGCAGATCTATTTAGGAGTGCACTGCTCATCTCCATAGCATGAGGACAGGGCTAGAAAAGGTGCCCCAAAAATTGCCTGCTCTAAGCTAGCCTACCGCAGTTGGCGGGAACCCTATACAAGCGGTCGAAAATCAAAGAAAAAGACGAGGATAGTTCCTCTTACCATAGGCGCATGGAATGTGCGCACACTACTTGACAATAACACATCTGAAAGACCACAATGACGAAATGCACTAGTAACCAGCGAGCTCCACCGATATAACATAGACATAGCAGCACTAAGTGGGACTCTGCTTGCGAAAGAGGATCTGGACATACTTTCTTCTGGAGCGGTAGAAGCACAAGTACGACGTGAATCTGGAGTCGGCTCTGCCATAAAAACATCATTAGTATCTAAACTAGTCGGGCCACCTAAAGGAATTAGTGGCAGGCTCATGACCCTCAAGCTGCCTTTACAAAACGGAAAGAAACACATTTCCAGTGTTAGCTGTTACGCACCCACCAGACCAACCCAAATGATGTCATAGCAAAGTTCTACGAAGAACTTAATTCCACCATACTTGATATTCCAAAAACAGAAAAGCTACTTATTCTCGGTGACTTCAACGCAAGAGTCGGCTCTGATCATCACATCTGGAAAGGAGTCTTAGGCTAATTCGGGAACACAAGCTGCTCATATCAAACACAATATTCAGTCGTCCAAAGAGAAAACGAACTTCCTTGATGTATCCCCGATCAAGACACTGGCACCTCATAGACTACGTCATCACTGTGACAGGTTAGCGAAAATGACGTGTGTTTGGCTGGTTTAATGTCTAGGGGATGATTATTTTTTAAACTATTACACACCGACCTATCAGCATATAAATCGGGAGCAGGCACGCAACGAGACAAGCAATGAAAGAGAGATACAAAGTTAAAAATTGAAGAATATTTATTTACATAAATATTTACATAAATATTTGCATAGAAGAATAAAAAGGGGGAGGGTTTGCATCTATCTCTAATAAATACTATATTTAATCATCACTCTTGCACTTAATAAGAGAGTATGTCACTTTGTCTTCTGAACTTAGCTGGTTGTCCTGCTTGGGTCGCAGCTGGCTGTGTCCTGGCTTGAGGTTCTGCAGCTGGAGATGGCGCTCTAGCGGGTAGAGGGACGCCGGAGATACAGTTCGTGTGGAGTCTCAATCCAAAGTTCTGATATCTGTTCTGGGCACGGTAGAGCGGGTGGCCGGCTACCGTGGGCACACGAGTACTGCGGGCAGAGCTGATCTGCCGTGGGCAGCGTCGTTAGCAGGATAAGTTCAGTGAGTTGCGGAGGGTTAGACGAAGCTATGCCGTCTCGCACAGACTCTGGGTCTATAGGGACGTTGCACCTAATAAGTTGACAGGTGGGCTGTCGAATAGGCACGCAAGTAGTAGAGTTGAGTAGATTCACGTAGGCAGTAGATGATACTCAATAGCAAATAGGCAGTAGTGCAGTGCTGAATAGCACTAAGTACATAAGCAGACACCTGAGGGAGGCTGCGGATAAATAAAGAAATGTCTCTCATGCATCTTATAGATGCCCTCGACTGAGGTGCATTCGTCAGGTTGGAACATTGCTTAAGAGCACAATGGGGAGATGATGACAAATGGGATTTGGAAAATAGAAGGCTGATAGTAGCAATATAAAAATGTACATAAAAGGGGAAATAATAATCTCAAATAAACAACACAAGTGGAAAGAGAAAAAAGGCGGCCATAAACAAAGGAGAGAGCTTGAATGGGGAGAGCGTCCGTTCAAGGGACGCAACTCTCGTCAAAGTAGAATGACTACAGGGGAGATAACTCATATCTTTTTTCTAAGCGCAGTATTAGTGCGCTAGTAAAATTATCAAGGCGGTCAGCCTCGATAAAGGAAATAAAATGAGATGTACAAATATATACATGGTTGCATCAACGATCAATTGAGCAACGTAGCATTAATAGATTAATGCAATACATAAATATATACATATGCCGTGTTTATGTTTTCTATTTACGACAGTGAGAAATACACAATGCACTAATTAAATATAAATGAAATAATAAAATACACAAGATAATATCCCATGAGAAATATGCACAAAATAATTAAGATGGAACTGTGATTAAGTTCGGCTTACCACCAGGTATTCCTCTAAGAGTAAGAATAAATGAAATAGTCCAGACTCGATTGCTCAGCTAGAATGAGAAATGAAAGAGTGTCTGTTCTACCTTATATAGGCCCGGGAGAGATGGGCGGAAACAGGAAATGCGATAGGCCAAGATTATCTCTCGCGTGGGTGAAATCCGACAAGAGTCGCACCTTGGAGTGTCACGAGACGTGTTGAACCGAGTGATCTCTTTGATCAAAGAAAGACGTGGGAGAGGGGGGGGGAGAAGGAGTGATTTGTATTCCACCCAAGGTGGAGTCAACTGCGACCGTCAGACCAAAGAGACTGTGTTTATCTTTCCCCAGTCAAGGGGAGATAAGTGAAAAGCCGCCAAGGTGGTGGACTCAGTCTAGTGAGAAGAGGAAAAGGTGGGGCGGGTGGAAACATTGGGGATAGAATGGGGAAATAATTAAAATAAAATAAATAAATAATAATAATTAATGCTGTGATAAAATTGAGTGACTCTGACAGCAAGCTTTTAACTTGTCACAATCACCAGACAATCTGACCGTCAGGACATACGTGTCACAAAATCTTGCTGTGGTGCAGAAAGTGGAGCAGACCACCGCCTCATCATCACAAAACTAAACATTCGAATTCAACCAAAGAGACGTCCACAAAAATCTGAATTCCAAAAAAAGGCTAAACACGACCAGACTAGCAGATGACAAAATTGAAAAGTCGCTTGCAGATGCGATAGAGAACTGCCTCAAGTCCACCCCTCTAGCTGAATCAAATGTAGATAAAAGCTGGAAATGCTTTAAAGAAGTTATCCATAGCACAGCATTAAGCATACTCGGACATATGGTGAGAAAGCATCAGGACTGGTAAAGGAAACTGATCTTGCCATTCAACAGCTCGCAAGAGGAAAAGCCCCAGTAGCTGACTCCATTCCCGCAGAGGTCTACAAAAAAGGTGGATTAGCTCTGATTGAAAGACTTCATGAGCTGTCTTTAATCATGTGGAGCAATACCACAAGACTTTAAAGATGCCACAATTGTCCATTTATACAAGCGAAATGGAAACCGCCAAATCTGCGACAACCACAGAAGAACATCTCTTCTCTCTATTGCTGGGAAAATTCTTGCACGAATCCTACTAAATCGGCTCATCCATCACATAGAACATGTGCGGCTTCAGAAAAGAGCGTGGTACCATTGACAAAATCTTTGCGGCAAGGCAGCTTCAGGAGAAATGTCAAGAACAAAATGCTGACCTCTTCTCAATATATGTCGACCTAACAAAGGCATTCGACACTGTTAGCAGAGAAGGACCCTGGAAGATTATGTAAGAGTATGACTGTCCACGAAAATTCATAACCATGGTGAGACTATGGAGAAAATAAAGAACCACCAGAGCCCTTCGAAGTATCAAACGGGGTATAACAAGACTGTGTCCTAGTACCTACACTTTTTAGTATCATGTTCTCCGCTATGCTGACAGATGCATTCACAGATAGAAAAAACATCGGGATAAATTTAACATACAGATGGTGGCCTATTCAACTCGAGGCGGCTCAAAGCAAAATCAAAAACAAATTCAGCATTAATCAGGGACTTGCTTTTTGCCCTAAATGCCTGTTCTGAAAATGATATGCAGAGCATCGTCATTGACTTCTCAAGAGCATGCTCAGGCTTTGGCCTTACCATTAACACAAATTAGACTGAAGTTTTATATTTGCCTGCTCCAGGAAAAGCCTACTCGGATCCAAGCATCAAGATAAATCAACATGATATAAACGCAGTGGACAGATTCACATATCTTGGCAGCACACTCTCCAGAAACGGAAAGATTGATAATGAAATCGACCTGCGTATCGCCAAGGCCAGTGCATCCTATGGCAGACTGTCTAAAAATGTCTGGAACAGACGTGGTATCACCACAAATACAAAGTTAGGTATCTATCGAGCCGTCATCCTCCCTACATTGCTCTATGCCACAGAAACGTGGACAGTGCACAGAAAACATGCAAGGAAACTGAATCACTTCCACATGACATGTCTAAGAAAAATACTGAATGTCAAATGGCAAGACAAAATACCAGATACTGAAGTCCTTCAAAGAATGATTCTGCAAAGCATCCATACAATCCTGATGCAGTCCCAGCTGCGATGGACAGGACACGTCTGCAGAATGGAAGACCGCAGCATCCCTAAACGAATCTTGTATGGCCAACTAAGCGAATGAAAGCGCTCACAAGGTGGTCAAAGAAAGCGCTTCATGGACACCCTCAAAGCTTCTCTGGGAGACAGAGGCACATGATTGAGCATCATGGCGTCGCGCTGTGAAAACTGGCGCAAAGGTTGCTGAGGAAAAGAGAACAACGCTGGTAGAAGAAAAACGCCAGAGAAGAAAAGCAAGGCCCACGACACTAGCTCCAGCTGGAATAACCTGCCCAGTGTGAAGCCGAACATTCCAGCCACATGTGGAGGCATAGAACCCCAGTGCAAAGCCCTCAGCCCCCTGGATTGCAAAGTGGTCATCATCGAACCACGATGGACGAACTATATATATATATATATATATACATAATTAATCTTTATTACATTCCGACCCTTCATTCTTTCGGAAGACGTTTATTGTACTCTAGAATAGGTTCTTTCTGGAGTTAGTGGAAAAATTGTAGACAACCCGCCCTTGCCAGTAAGGGGGTCTGGAGCGGAGCCCGGCCGCCAAGCACTGTTTCCGGTATTGAAAGCCAACAAAATGCATATTCTGAGGTATCTACAGTGGATTATCCTGCTATTAAAAAGTTTTATTTAAAAAACCTAATGTGCTATTCTTACTGACTTAGATCCTCAAGCGCCGTTTGGCGCATTGGGCGGCAAGCTGTTTCCACAAAAATCTATCACTGGCAATCTTTGAAGCCTCTTCCCACCTGCTCTGAGGACCTCTATGAAAGTTTGGCACCAAGTTTTACAATGATGTAAATCATGTAATCGCAACTATTATTATGCGTACTTCGTTTTGTTGGAGAACATGCCCCGCAAACCTCATGCGACGCTCTATTACAACCTTACTAAGGGGTCAATTCCCTGTTCGGCATAGGATTTCCTTGATTGAGACTCGATCTTTACAACTGACTCCTAAAGTCCGTCTTAGCTACTTTCTTGAGCCACATTTAGTGTTTTTCAGTTTTGGCAGATGACTATTTACAGCACTTTATTAATGGAGCCAGCCCAGCCACTGGTAAACATATGTAACTTCTCTTGGCTACGCTCTTGGAATTAGGTGCTGAAGTTTGCTTTAGATTTTATATCCAAAAGGGAAGTTTTATCGTCAAATTCGTCTGTTTTAAACTAAAAAAAATTTAGGGTTGTTGTTTCAAAACTCCATTTAGCTACTCTTATAGAAGATACAAACCAACTATACAAAATCACCAAACTTCTCAGTACCAAAAAGGCTAATTGCAATGTTCCAGTCCGAGACAAATACGGAAAACTACTTTCTTCAATAAATGAACAACTTGAAAGATGGAAAGAATATTTTCAAGAAGTGCTCAATAGACCTAAACCACGAAATCCACCAGATCAAAATGCAGGACCAACACTAGACATAAACATAGAAGAAATAACAAAAGAAGAAATAAGGAATGCACTCAAACAAATGAAGACAGGTAAAGCTACTGGAATTGACAAAATACCACCCGAAATCCTAAAAGAAGGCGGTAGTGAAATAGTTTACCAAATGCACAAACTATTTAACAAAATTTGGTTAACAAACACCTCCGGGTGAGTGGAAAAAGGACTTGCTAATAAAACTACCAATGAGTGTTCTCACAATGTGAGAAATGGCGAGGCATCACTTTGTTGTCAGTACCAAGCAAGTTTTTCAGCAGAATCCTGCTAAACAGAATGTGATGAACACGTATGGGAAGAACAGGCCTGATTCAGAAAAGGGCTGACCAAATAGCAACACTCAGAATAATTGTAGAACAATGTGTCGAATGGCAATCTCCTTTCTATGCAACTTTTGTCGACTTTGAAAAAGCTTTTGATAGTGTCGACAGAGAATATATCTGGACTGTAATGAGACATTATAGGATCCCCAATAAAATAATAACAATAATCAAGAACCTTTATGATGGTTTTACCTGCCGTGTAACCCACTGTGGCAAGCTGTCAGAAGAATTTCCAGTCACAACAGAAATCAAACAGGGATGTCTTCTTTCACCACTCCTGTTCCTTCTAGTATTGGATTGGGTCACAAAAGAAGCCTACCCTAACGCAGGGAAAGGAATCCAATGGACTCTCACACAACAGCTGGAAGATCTGAAATTCGCTGATGACATAGCCCTTTTATCACACAGACTACAGCATATGCAAGAAAAGGTCACAGCTTTAAGCGAAGTAGGAAAAAGAGTAGGCCTCAAAATAAACCACCAAAAAACTAAAGTACTTAAAGTAAACAATAAACAAATTGGAGACATAGTACTGGATTCTCAGACAATAGACCAAGTAGAAAATTTTATATACCTTGGGAGTGTAGTCAGTATATCAGGTGGAACAGATGAAGACATTAAACGCCGTATAAATCTAGCGCGTTAGACATTTACACAGCTAAAACCAACCTGGAAATCTCCTTACATCTCAAACAAGACTAAACTAAGAATCTTTAACTCTAATGTCAAGGCGGTCCTACTGTATGGTTCTGAAACATGGAGAACAACTGAAGCCACAACAAAAAAAAAAATACAGACCTTCATCAACAGATGCCTGAGAAATATCCTAAAAATACACTGGTATGACAAAGTAGAAAGCACCAAACTGTGGGAGATGAGTGAACAGAAAAATATAGAAGTGCAGATCTTAGAGAGGAAGTGGAGATGGATTGGTCACACCCTTAGAAAAGATACCAGCAACAGAGCTAGGCAGACCTTAGAGTGGAATCCCCAGGGGAAAAGACGCACAGGAAGACCAAAAAGAACATGGCGACGCAGTGTACTTGAAGAAGCAGAGAAGACCGGGAAGAGCTGGGACACCATTAAAAAGCTAGCAAGAGACTGTGTAGAGTGGCGTGTTTTTGTCGAGGCCCTATGGTCCATGAGGAACTCAAAGGAATGATGATGATAGAATTTGGTGACTGTAGTTACCTTTAGAATAATATTGAAGAGAGAGGTTTTCAACCTCAAAACTCTCAGTAGGGGGGGGGGGATTTTAAACTTAAAACCATCTGAAAGGGTTTTAAACTTTAAAAAAAAACAACTCTGGAGGACTACGCTCAAAGAATTTTAGTGTATAATTTGCTTTTTTTTTATATATTGAAGAGGTATTTTTTAGCTTCAAACCTCGCTGAAGAGGGGTTTAAACTCAAAACCCTTTAGCTACGCTCATAGATTTTAGAGTGTATAATTTGAAAAGACACTATTAGTGTTGTGTGGCCTGCCTGTCCGTAGTCCCGTTTAGATCTCAGAAACTAGATGAGAAAATGAAAATCGGACATCATGATATTTTAGATCATTGAAAGTTCTGATGCAAAGGCTACTTTTTTCTTTTCCGAAAGTGAACCATCTAATTTTAAAAATTATATATGCAAGCAGATTTTAAGGGGAACCAATTCTTATTAAAAATTTCACAGGCTACTTCATTAATAAATCAAGCTTCATTAATAGATTCGCGCTTTGGTAAAAAAAAAAATGGATCTAAGATCACATTGAAAAAGTATCAGTGTGAGCAGGTCAGGAGGCGCTGGAGTGAGAGACCTTTTATCTGCTCAACATTAATTCCTTTTTCAGTAGGCAGGTGGTAGCTCTACTGGGTGGGCCCAATCTGTGCACCTCCGTCTGCGACCAAGGGGCTAGAGTCGCATAAGCAACCAGACAGCACAATTCAACTAAACTAAACTAATCTAGCTAACTAAAAGAACAAAATAAAAATAAAACAACCAACTAAATTTATAAAATGAACTTATATACACTTTATTTACAACAAAGAAATAAACAGATATGTGCATACGAAAATAAACTTTACGGAAACAACTATACCAATACAACTTAATAAACTAAATTTATCTTATCTTATATAATACAGACGTTACTTCAAAAAAGAAGATGATTACGTCCTACGCGTCATGCATTTAGTCATGCATATTAACCAATGACTTAAATTCTGCCAAGTCACTGTTTTTTCTGGCTAGCTCAGGCAACCCATTCCATGCTCTAATAGCACTAGCACTTTAATAAACAAAAACTTAACATCTAATCAACCCTACTTAACTGCGGCAATAAGGCAGTTATTTTGGCAGAATTAGTCAACAGCACAATTATGCAGCAGTAATAACTGCGGCAGTAAGGCAGTTATCTGGCAGTGGCAGTCATTTGGCAGCAATAAAGGCAGTCATTTGGCAGCAATAAAGGCAGTCATTTGGCAGCAATAAAGGCAGTTATTTGGCAGAACTACAGCAGGAATTATACTAGCCTGCAATCATACAAAAATAAAACATAAGACAATAAAATAATAATGAACTAGACTTAGACCTAGTCTAGAACACACAAAACAATACACTTGACTTAATACAGGCATGAGGTAATTACAATTACCTGCATGTAGCAAATGAAAGCCACAAATTACTGTTATACATCAGGTATCTACGCACTAGCGGATCCAGAACTTTGGATTTGGGGGGGGGTGTTGGTGCGTAAGTTATGGCATTCTAGCACCAATGTGTATTAAGTGCACAATTTTTGAACGCACTTTCTTTTTGTTGCCTTGCTTGTAAGCTGATGGAGTGTTTTTGTTATGCTGGTGTAACGTTTGTTGAGATTCCCCTGTTTAGGGTGAGTATCTAAGGCATGACTGCGTTTCGCAGTTGTTTCGATGCCATAGTGATAGTCTACTAGACCTTTTTAGTTTGTCTTTACTTTTGTCTTTACAGGAGGGAGTTTGTATGGGAGTGGAAGTCTACGCTGGTGACTAGAGATAGCAGTGTGTTTTGTGTTGTGGTTTGGAACATTAATGTGTACGTTGTTGGATAGCAAGGTGTAGAGTTACTGTTTAATTAATATATCCATAATATTATAATGTTTCAAATGCAATGTCATTACTCCATCAGTTGTCATCATAACTTATATTCATATTATTAAACAATTACATTGTCAAGAGGAATCACTTATTTAATTGTAAGCACGAAGGTGCCTGTTGAATGTCAGGGGCCCGGGTAAACGAGCTAAGGCCTTAACACAACCCTGACAGGTTTTTTCCAAACCCTAAACGTAACGCCGAGTAAGCACTAACGTAAGCATAAACGTGCATACAGCATATATAAATAAATAAATAAATATATATATATATTTATGAGAATAAAAGAGAGCAGTGTTTCTCAACTTTCGGCGAAAAAAACATAAGTCATGTTGAGGCCTTTCTCTTGCAAGCTTGGGGGTCTGGGGGAGCATTGCAAGATTCCCCAGTGTGGTTCGAGGCGAAGTCCCGACGCAAAAAGTGTTTTCTTGCATTTTCATTGCAGAAACGCATCCTTCTGACATCTACAGCTGATTATTTATCAGTGGGGTTCGCCAAAAGCGATTTCTTGCATTCATCACTGAAGAAACGCATTCTCCTGACATTTATAGCTCATTATTTATCAGTGGGGTTCGGGTCGAAGCCCAATCACGAAAAGCGTTTTCTTGCATTCTTCACCGAAGAAACGCATTCTCCTGACCTAAAGCTCATTATTCATCCTATTATAAAGGACCTTTTGAATAATGTTGAAAAATATTCTAATATAAATTTTTAGGCCCTTAATACATTGCAAATAAAACAGATTCGTTCCTTGAAAAGATAAGATACCCCACATCTTTAGATTAAGGCTTCGAGGATCGCCGCCGCAAAAAAATTTTTCGATTAATAATATTCAATAAAATTCAAGCATAAATAGTGAGTTATAGTCCAAAACTTATTTAACTAGAAAAATATCAGATTGAGTAAAGGTTGTAAAAAGGCGACTAGGAAAAGATTAGTCTAGAACTCATCTCAATCTTGACTTTTATACTGAAACATTTCGCTTGAATAATAACTTTTCCAAAGCAAAGTCTTTCTTAAAATAATTAAGATAAATTCATGTGAAATTACATAAACTCTGTCTGAAAAGGGGAGGGGGCGATAGAGTGAAAATGATTAATCCTCACTCCTTATTATAATTTCTGCTAAGGATTGCATTTGGCATTAAAGAATAGGGTTGGGGATTTAAGAATTTAATTTTATAGCATGTATAAATTATATTAGTGACAGATTTTTTTTTTATTTTGTAATTTCTTAACTATAATACAAAAAGTATTGGTTTGTCCCATGGGGGGAAGGTGATTGCATGTATCGCCCCTCCCACCTGGTACAACCCTTTTTTATTTTATATTTACTAATGATAAAATTTGAGGTTAGAGTGTGGTGCGACATAATATACAATGGGTTCATGTGGTTTATATTATATACGTATTCAACTAATTTTGTTCACATACAATGATTTCTCCATAAAAATAGGACCGCCCCCCCCCATTCAAAGGTTTTAGGTGGGAAGGGCAGTAGAGGTATTCGATCCCCACCCCATCGGCCAACAGGGGAACGACATAATATAAAGATCGGTTAAAATACCAAAAACAAGTTTTAATCATATAGATATTCAATTGATTCTTTTAGCAAGCTGTGATTTCTACATATAAATTGGACCGCCCCCCACTAGAAAGTTTAGGTGGGGCGGAATTGATGCCATCGCCCCCTCCCGACCCCACCACATCGACCAACATACTAGAGGGGAGGAAAAATAATCTAAAAATAGGTTTAAATATAAATAATAAGTATTGTTATAACTCTGCCATTCGCACCGTCATCTAAGCTAGAAGGTGCGCACTGTGATAAACTAGACTGGAAAGGATGTCAACATTAGAAGAGGATAACGATTTCCGCCCAAGTAAAGAGCCAATATGGAGAGATTGTGCCTAAGATAGATGTTGTTTTGTGTACCTGGGATGTCGTGTGAATAAACGTCTATGTCTCGTTGAGTTGCCTCACTTAAGTTATTACAATTGGTGTCAGAAGTGGGATTATAGGAAACTCAACGAGAGGAGGTAGGCTTTGATTACAATGACATGTTTGAAGCTATTACATCAGCTCTCAATTAAAGAGCTAAGACAAGAGCTTCAGTACCGAGGTTTAAAACCCGTCGGCAGCAGAGAAACGCTCACGGCTCGTCTCCGGCAAGCCTTGATTGATGAAGAAGAAATTCCGGAAACCTACCAATTTGAAACTGAATCTGGGATTGTTGAGGTCATTGGCGAGTACTAGGACTTTGGGAATGCATTTAATGAACAATTGAACATGATCTGTAACATGATGAGGAGCATGATGTGGAACAAAGTAGATGAAAGTGTGTCGCAAATAGAAGGCCAAATAGACCAAAATGATAAAATTGTGTCGCAAGCAAAGGGAGGAATAAACTCGTTAGGGAAGGAGCAGTTCCCTGGGGCTGCACAAACAGTGGGGATGGAGGCGCTGGGGATTGGAGCGCCGTCTGTGACTGTGTTGTGGGCAAGTCTGGCGGGGATGACTTTCAGGGCGAGAAACGTGACAGCGATTGCTGCGACGATCTCAATGGGATATACAGAATTGGAAGAAAAGAAACAAATGAAGAAACTAGAGAAGTCTGTTATGTGCCTGAAACTTTTGTTCCTGGTATACCTGCAACGAGCCGGACAGAACAAGACAACGTTGGATCTGCGTCCAAGCTTTCTGCTGTGGACCTTAAAGACCCCTGTTTATCTGTCAGTACATTTGACGGGACCTCGAACCATGAAAGCCTCAAGACCGTTTCTGATTCCTTGCCTTGGATGACGTCGGGTGAAATTGTGAATACGGGCCCCAACAATGGCCGAGACAGAAACAACGAATTAGACTTTGGCGTCGGCATAAGAGAGAACTTGATGCTTGGCAACTGCTTCCAGACGATTGACAAGAACTGTATATGCGACGCCCTGCGGGGACAGTGCCCATGCCAAGAAACCCGGCTACAAGGTCTGAACTTAACAGACATTTGTACTTCTGCCTACATCAGTGAGATTGACTTGAACGATGGTGAATTAATTCTTGCAGAACCTGATGCAGTGATGGATGAACATTTGCTTATGGAACATTACAGTGGTGCTTCATGGTCATACCTTACAGATGAGGCTGAGAAAGACTATGTGTTTGAAACCATGGCTACCTGTGGGCCTACAACTGTGTCACGAGACGTCCATGGAAAACGTCCGCTGACTTGGCGTCTTAAAACAGCGGCCCTGGAAACTACAGTGATCGCCACAACCTCCATTTGTGTTAAGTGGCTGGCATCAGAGACTATCGTCATGAAGTCAAAGCAGCTACCACGACATTGTCTCAAGCGTAGACTGGCCAACTGGAAGAAGAGGAAGCGACGGCCGCGAAATACTGTGCAGATGACCTCGTGGGCAACAGGCTCCCTGCTGTCTGTGGCTCCCACCGATCGACCTCCACCTGAACCGGCAAACCTCCACGGCACTGTTTCTTTTCGGGACGAAAAGCTCTAAGAAGGGGGCAATGTTATAACTCTGCCATTCGCACCGCCATCTAAGCTAGAAGGTGCGCACTGTGATAAACTAGACTGGAAAGGATGTCAACATTAGAAGAGGAGAACGATTTCCGCCCAAGTAAAGAGCCAATATGGAGAGATTGTGCCTAAGATAGATGTTGTTTTGTGTACCTGCGATGTCGTGTGAATAAACGACTATGTCTCGTTGAGTTGCCTCACTTAAGTTATTACAGTATATATTATTAACATAAGTAATAAATTCGTATACAAATTGTGTGAATTCTATTGTGAGCTGGCGCTCTTAGATCTAATTTTTGACCTAATTTATATTATTTATATAGGTCAGGGCTATGATGTTTGTGTCCTTTTTAATTTTTATAGTTCAGTGCTGAGTATTTTGTAGTTTCCGCTATTTATAACTTTCTGCTAGTTTTAGTCTTTTTCTGTTATTTGTGTTTTACTCGTAGAGGAAAAGTAGTTTTTAAAATAGTTAACTAGCCTTAGAGCTGTGGATGTTATTTCCTATTTTTTGTCCCTGGTTAGTTCTGCTTATTTTTGTCTTTGGCATTAACGTTGGATTGGTTGTTATTTTTTAATATCAGTTTATGTGCAGGTCTGTAAACAGTATAGAGCCCCCATATGAGTTTAGAATAGAAATAACTTTTTATCTTCCTTTTTGTATTTTTGTAGGATTTAAATTTTTGAAGATTATCTTTTTAATGCTGTTTAATTTGGTATATAATGTCTTTAGTAATTTGCTAGATTTTATTGTTGTGTACGGCTAGGTACAAATTAGGGAAATCGGTAGTCCAGTTTAGTTTTAGATAATTAGCGTGACGTCATGCTCTCCGATATGTTCGCGCTGACCAGTTATAGCTAACTCCGGAACCACGTTGAGCTCTCTTTTGTCTTGACCAGTGGTCAGTGCTGACAGTGATGCCTGTATAAATCTAATTGTGTGTTGTATAATTTCAGCTGGGACCGCCTGTAAGTTGGAAGATGTTTTTAGTTTTACTTTCTTTAGTTCGTATTTGTATTAATTGTTTCTAGATCTATTGCTATAGTCTAGATGCAGACTGATTAGTGTAGTGGCATCACTGGCTAGTTAATTAGCCATGATTACCTCTGATGGAACCGGAAGTTCCGTAGACTTGAGTAGCGTCACCCCCTTTTAGCCATCCTTAATGATCCCCTTATTGTTTTTCTATTTGTTACGTGCGCATCTTAGTGTAAATGTGAAAACGTGCGCATCTTAGTGTAAATGTGAAATGGTGCGAATGCGTGTTGAAAATAGGAAGAAACCAAAATGGAGGAATATGAACAAGAAAGTGTTTTCAGTGTTAATAAAGATTAAAGTATTTATAAACGGTGATTTGTCGTTTTCCCTGCCTAAAGAGTTTCATCTAATATGAAGACGTAACAAGTGGCGCCCAACGTAAAAGGTAAAACCCACATATCCCTCTATACACAGTGGATCTCCTGTCAACAGACAGTAGAGATAGTAAAGTCTAGATCTAGAGACAGGAGAACATTCGAGTCGATAGTATTAGAAATAGACTATGGCGGACAAGGCTGAGGTAGCAGCGTTGAAGGAAGAGGGAAGGTTGTTGGAGCTGGAAGGGGCAGAACTAAGAAAATACGTACAAGAAAGGTTAATGGAGAGGGAGAGATTAGCGATGGAAAGAGAAAAAGAAAAGGAGAGATTAGATAAGGAGGACAAAAGAGAAAGAGAAAAAGAAAAGGAGAGATTAGCGATGGAAAGAGAAAAAGAAAAGGAGAGATTAGATACGGAGGACAAAAGAGAAAGAGAAAAGGATAAGGAGATAGTAGCAATTGAAAGGGAAAAGAAAAATGAATTAGTTGCCATTGAAAGAGAAAGATTAGCGTTTGAAAAAGAGACAGCAGAGAAAAAGTTAAAAACAAACCAAGAAAAAGAAAGTGATAAAAGAAAGAGTGACACTACAGGGAATAAACTAGCAAAATATAAAGGTGCGATATTTGAAGAAGCTAAAATGGACATAGACATTTTTTTGAAGAAATTTGAAATTGAAATGAGAGAACTGGAATACCCCGAAGACAAATGGTCATTCTTATTATCAAAGTCATTTGTAGCAGAGGTTCCATCAAAGATATGCATGAACCAGAGCAACTATAGCGTGGTGAAAGAACAATTACTGCGAACGTACGGAAAAACAGAGGCGTACTACCGTGAACAATTTGTTAACTGTGCGATCGAAACAAATGATGACCCACAGACATTCTTGGACAGAATGACCAGTAGTTTTGAAAATTGGACTGAAACCGCTAAAATAGAAAAGACATTTGATGGTCTAAAGACATTTCTAATGATTGACAAAGCAATTTATGAGTGTCAGGAGGAATTAAAAATATTTTTGTTGGAGAGGAAACCAAAATCCATAGAAGACATAGTAAGACTGATAAGGGCCTATAAGGTGGCACATCCCGATAAGAAACTATCCAGAGGCAGTGACATAGAAGAAATAGTTGCATTTAACAGAACATGTGAGACACAGAATAACTCTCACAGAACAAGGGAGACACAGGATAGACATTATAGACGTGGTACAGATGAAAGACAATATGATAGCCGCAATGGAAGATATCAAGGAAACAGACAGGAAAGAAAGGACTGGGAGAAAGGTGGAATAGAACAAGGCTTATCATTGTCATCTGATACTGGAACATTGGAGATTTTTCAGACATTCGTAGGGAACAAGGCAGCCAAGACCATCAGGGATACAGGGAGCACTATTATTGGAGTGAATAAGAAATTAGTGGAAGACCATGAATATACAGGCGAATCTAGGAAGTGTGTTATGTTTAATGGGAATATTGTACAATTACCGATTGCTAAAGTTATTATAGACACACCGTATTTTAAGGGGACAGTAGAAGCTTGTGTTGTAGATCAGGGTGAGATAGATTTAATTATTGGGAACATTCATGGGGTGAAAATATGTTCAGTAGGGGAGATTGAGAATTGGAAGAAATATTATGGGATAAAGTCTACTCAATGTAGAAATGGGGAGGTGGAAGAAGACATAAGATCCCATACATTAGACGACATGGGTAGCAGAGAGCACGAGAAGAAAGAATTAACAGATAAGGTAGAAAGCAATGCAATTGGAATGGGTCCAAATCAAAGTAAAGTAAGGCAATCAGTGGTACAGGGAACGCGATTTAAACCCACATACACACGTACAAGTCCATACATTTTATGCTTTAATTGTGGGAGAATGGGACATATTAGAAGACAGTGTCAACAGTTAATCAGAGTTAAGGAATTAAGGTACAATAGTGGAGAGGCGTATACGAGAAAAGATATGGATATTAACAGGCTAGTAAACAGTACAGCTAGATCATTATGTAGTGGGATCACAATGGGACATCATTGCAAAGGAGGGAAGCAGAAAGGATGGCATGTCAATAATGTTAAAATTATATAGATAGGATTAGATTCTACAATGAATAAATATATGTGTAATGAATTGGATATTGTTGTTACGTATGCATGTAGGTTAAGGATACTACATTATAGAAGTTTAGTAAAGGCTATATAGAGAATGTAAAAGAATATAAGTAGTGGAAAGTAGATACATAGATTTTGGACAATGTATTTAATTTTGCGTGGTTCTGTTTGATTATAATTATTCTATTAACATTACATTTGTAAGAAAATTATCGAAATGGTGTGGTAGAAATACATAAAAAGAAACGTCAAGACTGGAATTATTATATAGGCCGGATGATACTAAGAAGTAAATAGCATTTCAATTATGGACTGATCACGCTGTACTTAAAGGTTGTGGAGATTGTGTAGAGTATATCATGACTATTGACATTCTGTTAAGAATTAAGCTATTTTATTGTGTACATTGGTAAATTCTGGCACGGAGTGTAGTAGATATTCAATAGAGAATTGTTCAATTGTGGGTGTACACAACAATGATTTGTGAGCAGATATAGATTTGGATTGAATTATAGGCGGGGAGTGGTATAAACGAAATCTGCATGATTCCATAGAGATATGTATAGATATATATGTGTCAATTTTTCATAATAACAATTAGTATTGTGATGGTTACTGTCACAACTGGGGAATATAAATGTTATATGTTAATCTAATGTTGGAAGTGTATTATTATTAATATGTCATTGTGTATGATTTTGGTTTGTATTACATTATGGTTCCCTATGTTACAGAGAATTTAGATTATTTTTTTTAACTTGGAATAGGCTGATAAGATATGTGGTGATTTGTATTTTGGACGTTCGATGTACATCAAACTTGTCAAACAGGGGGGGGTGTTACGTGCGCATCTTAGTGTAAATGTGAAAACGTGCGCATCTTAGTGTAAATGTGAAATGGTGCGAATGCGTGTTGAAAATAGGAAGAAACCAAAATGGAGGAATATGAACAAGAAAGTGTTTTCAGTGTTAATAAAGATTAAAGTATTTATAAACGGTGATTTGTCGTTTTCCCTGCCTAAAGAGTTTCATCTAATATGAAGACGTAACACTATTGTTTGTCTATTTGGAAATATTTTATTATTTTATGTCTTCTAAAAGTATTTTTATTAATATTATAATATTGTTAGGATAACGGTTCTAACAAGTTGGCATGTTGCCGATTTAATTTTTAATGTAGAAGATGGCTGCGTCCAACTCAACGCTCCATGATGGCGGCTTTGTTAAGCCAAATCTAGATTTATGTTTATTATTATCTGGCCCAACATGTGTTGTGGCGTAAGCTTTTAAGTAGGTATAATAATAATAATAATACTGTATGGCTTTTTATTAGCTAAATGAAGGTAATAGTATTTACCTCATGCATTTAGGTATGTGTATGTGCTAGAATAGGTCTAGTTCATTATTATTTTGTTATATTATGAATAATTATGTCTTATGTTTTATGTATTTGTATTTGCAGGCTATAATTCCTGCCTAACTGTCGGCCGCAGTTAATACTGCCTAACTGTCTGCCGCTGTTATTACTGTTGGTTCTCTCCGGAAATCGTTATCTCTCCTATGTCAACATCCGACTTTAGTCACAGATAGTGCGCACCTTCTTTCTGCACTATCTTGGATGGCGGTGCGTATGGCAAAGCCATAACAATATCTTGGTTCAACATTAGAGTCAAAATCTAGATCAGTTAATCTTTTATTGTATCTTGTTTCAACATTAGAGTCAGAATCTAGATCAGCTCTAATTTTGTAGTGATATTATATCATTGATTTTGCCAAGAATTTTGTTTCTGTTTTTGAGACGAACAGACAGCCTTCCGAAGAGGCAGATCATGTGCAGAGCAGATCTTCGTTCTAAGAAATATCATAAAACAAAGTCTCGAGTACCAAGTACCAACAACGGCTAACGATCAGTTTCGTAGACTTCAAGAAATCGTTTGTAGGTGTCCTATAAAACATAGCAATAGAATATTGCATCCCAGAAAAAAATTCCTCCAGATCCTACGACATATATACAGTAAATCTGGTTGCTGCATTAAAACAGAAGAAGGAACAACCGAGTTTTTTTTAGCATCGTGGTTCGATGATGACCACTTTGTCATCCAGGGGGCTGAGGACTTTGCACTGGGGTTTTGTGCCTCCTCATGTGGCTGGTGAGACCTATGTGAGCCCGGAATGTTCGACAGTGGTGCATTCTATCTCCCTTCCTCTTAGCGATCGACTACATAATGAGGAGAGCAATGAACCAGACTGCCTTTGGTATTCCTAGGCGTCAACAAAACCGAATGACGGACTTGGACTTTGCTAATGACGTTGCACTACTCGGGGCTACAAATAAAAGCATCCAAGAAATGACGGAGAGCCTAGATAGAGAGGCACCCAAAATTGGCCTCCGCATAAACTTGGATAAGATTTGATTTTAGGCACATCGGCACAATTTAGGCCATGTCGTGCGTGTACTTGGATAAGACTAAAATTTTGCGAGTGGGATACAAGTCAAAAGGTTCCCCCGTCAAGTTTGGCGAGTCAAAGCTTGAAGAGTTGGACAAGTTCACATACCTTGGTAGCATCATAACAAATGATGGGGATGCCTACCATGATGTAGCGTGCCGAATAAGAAAGTAGGAGAGCATTTTCCAAAGGCTGCAGCCTATTTGGACTAGCCAAGCCATTGGACTGGAGACAAAAATACACCTTCTCAACACAATCGTCATTCCAACAGCAACATATGCATGTGAGACATGGAAGTCGTCTGTCAAAATTGAGAATATACTTAATGTGGCTCAACAAAAATGGCTGAGACGGATTTTGGGAGTCAGTTACAAAGATCAGGTCTCAAACAAGGAAATCCTAAGCCGAACTGGGAGTCGAACACTTAGTGAGGTTGTGACAGAGCGTCGCATGAGGTTTGCGGGACATGTTTTCCGACAAATTGAACTACCGGTATGCATACCAAGAGTTGCGATGACATGGAGGCCAAATAGGCTACGAGGAAAGCGCAAACAAGGACGTCCTCGTATAACTTGGCGCCACACCTTCATGAAGGACTACAGAACAGTGGACATCAAGTGGAAGGAGGCTTCAGACATTTCCAGTGACAGATCTTTGTGGAGACAGCTTGCCGCCCAAAGCGCCGAACGGCGCGGGAGGACACAAGTCTAAGTAAGTAAGTCTTAGAGATTTATTTTCGTGTATGCCTACTAGTTAAATATTCCAGTAGTTCGTGGGACACCTAGATAGGTTCCGCAGAACACAGTTTGGGAATCATTGCTCTATATCAAACAGTCAAAGAATGGTTTCTATGTAGTAGTATACACAGCACACACCAAAGACCAGCCGTAAACAGTCCAGCACAAATGTCAACACAGATCTCTAAGGTAAGCTATATATATATATATATGGCTGGATGCCCTCAAAGCTGCAAGAGGGACAAAAAGGTCAAGTCAGACACAACAGTGACCTATGTGCTCATTTTTCTATAGGGTATGTGTAGGCCTACTTGCTTCAACGTTTAGCCATTTTCTTTACTACCGGTATTGTATAATTACATGATAAGTATCTTCAACTTAGAGGTAAGCTATTAGCTAGATTCTGTAGTACTGTATAATTGCATGATAGAGTTCACCCAGAGAGCAGTGTCTTCAACTTAGAGGTACCCTGATATGATGTCTCTTGAGTGTCTCAGACGTTGGTACTATATTGAGAACATTTTAATCATCAGATCAATTTAAACAAACTTTTTGGGGTATAAAATATAGTTACGCAAGTTTAATATACCATAAGACAGCCTTACTTTCCATAAACACTTTAAAGACTAGGTATCGGCTTTAATCATAAAGAAAATAGCTGGCAGCTTCTGGCTATCAACCTATGAGGTGGACAGTTGTTTACTCAAATAAAACTTAAACATATGGATCATATTTATTAAAATACAAACTAGCTCAACAATTGAATTTAAATCAAGTTTTGAACTTGTATTATATGAACTGAAGAACTTGCAAAATTTAATTTATAAGACAACTTTACAACACTGGTGGACAATTATAAACTTGCAGTATAAAAAAACATCTTTTTCTAAGCAATTGTCAATACTCTCAATGGCTTGCATTCATTTCTAGCTTTCACTGTCATAGAAGATTCAAGACATCAGCATGTTTTGTTTACCTTGGAAGGGAAAGTTCTTCCAGATTGTCTAGAATATAATGCTTGGTTATTTATTTTATTGGGCTGTGCTGTCAAGCTCTACGCAGCATGGCATGCTTTGTTGTGGCAGCCTAAGTTGACTATTAGAATTTATGTGTGTGTGCTGATTATGGTCTTAATCATCTGCAAAATCCAGTAAAAAAAATAAACAGTCACATACCCTGAATAAAAGAAATGTTTTGGGGCATTGGTCAGTTTATCAAATATAAACTTAGTTTTTTTGGCTTAATGGATGTTACATAGACAAGATAATATTTATTTTATTTTATGACAGAGATTTCATAGTATGGTAATATTAACAATATAACAAATGAACAAGCCACCAGTGAGTTAAGCTTCATTCAATGGCAACGTTTCCAACATAAACAAAATTTTTTTTTTTTCAACACTTATTTACAAGCTCTACATTAGATTCAAAATATTGTAATTCATGATTTAGTAAAAATATCATTGCTTTGACTTAGCTAAGGTAGAAATCAAAATCCTAATTAGCAAGAACTAGGAAATCCATGAAATGACTCTCTCTCCAAAGTAAAACCTAGTTAATTTTTGTTCATCTGCCATAATGTCTGTGTTTCTTTTTTTTTTTCATCAATAGCAACTAGAATATCAGATGCTGATATGATGGACGCATTGTGTTGGCTAGCAGAAAAAGTGTTGATAAGTAATTCTAACTGGTGATTTTCCTCCAGGTCTTTTTCTTTTCTTTCTAGTAAAATATCCTCAGTCTCATTTTGTGAAGCACTAGACAGTGCAAATAACTCTTGTAATTCACTCCTAGTGATTAGTTGTTTCAGGACACAGACATCATCAGTAAGTTGCTTCAGCAAGGTTTCACTTTCAACAACTTCCGAAGCCATTCTCTGCAAAAACATTAAAGAATGTAGAAAAGAAAATGTGAGTTACCTATTTCTTCTTCAATCATTCTACCACTTGTCATTTGTATGCAAGAGAATGAAAGTGTGGTGTGGTGTGTGAGCATGCAGAAAATATAAAGTGATAAATGAATAGAAAAAAAAATTAATCCTAATTAAGAAACCAAATACATTATATATACATGATGGTAAATTAGTCAATGGCATGTATCATTAGTTTAAAATTCAATAAAATTGTATTAAACCTAATTATTAAGTATTGTCTTTTTAAAAAGGTATTATTCATAAGATCATTTGTATTTTTTTTAAATTTATAAGCTTATAGAGCATCACCTACATTGAAACAAGTAAAATATATAAAAAGTAAATCTTTTTTTAAAAGACAATACCTCCATTACACAACATAAAATAAAATATTTAAATATTTTTTTTTAGCTCATATTGGGTATCAAACTTGTGATCAGAGGGGGACTTGGTGTTAAGATCAGCCCGGGCATTTCTATACAATCTGGCCCACAAATTGTATATCATATAATGCATGGGCATTGCCAGGATTTTTTTCGGGGAGGGTTTTGGGGGGGTTTTGGATCCCCCCCCCACCGAAAAAAATAAAAAAAAAATATATATATATATGTTTGTATAGATGGATGTGTGTGTGTGTACATAATTTATCAAATTACATTCTGACCCTTCATTCTTTTGGAAGACGTTTATTGTGCCCTTGCATAGGTTCTTCCTGGAGTTGGTGAAAAAATTGTAGACTTCTTGCCCTTGCCAGCAAGGGGTCTGGGGGAGCACTGAGAGCCCCCCCCCCCCCCCCCCCCCCCAGTGTTTGGCAGAGCCCCGCCGCCAAGCACTATTTCTGGTATTGAAAGTCAACTAAATGCATATTCTGAGGTACCTACAGTGCATTATTTTGCTATTAAAAAGTTTTATTTCAAAAACCTAATGTGCTATTCTTACTGACTTAGACCCTCCCTCGCTGTTCGGCGCATTTGCAGGCAAGCTGTTTCCACAAAAATCTGTCACTAGCAATGTCTGAAGCCTCTTCCCACCTGCTCTGAGGACCTCCATAAAAGTGTGGCGCCAAGTTGTACTAGGATGTCATTGCAGAACAGCTCCCGCAAACCTCATGTGACACTCTGTCACAACCTTACTAAGGGGTCGACTCCCACTTCGGTATAGGATTTCCTTGAGTTAGACCCGATGTCTATAACTGACTCCTAAAATCTGTCTTAGCCATCTTTGTAGAGCCACATTTAGTGCTTTTCAATTTCAGCAGATGACAATTCATTGCACTTTACTAATGGAGCCCAGCCACTGGTAGAGATGTGTAACTTCTCTTGACTGCGATCTTGGAATTAGGTGACTATTTTGCTTTAGATGTTATATCGAAAAGGGAAGTTTTATCGTCAAAATCATCTGTTGGGGGGTTTGAAACTAAAATATATCTGGAGTTGTTTTTTTTTTTTTAAATTCAAAACCACATTTAGCTACGGTCATAGAATTTGATGACTGTAGTTTGCTTTAGAAATAATATTGAAGACAGAGGCTTTCAACCTTAAAACGCTCAGTAGGGGGATTTTAAACTCAAAACTATCTTGAGGGGTTTTTAAACTTTTAAAAAAGCCATCTGGAGAAGAGTGGTTGAAACTCAAAACCCCCCATTGGCTTAGCTACGCTCAAAGAATTCTAGTGTGTAATTTGCTTTTTTTTTTATATTGAAGAGGTATTTTTTACATCAAACCCCTCTGAAGGGAAATTTAAACTCAAAACATCCAATAGGTTTGGCTACGCTCATAGCATTTTGATTGCAAAATTTGCTTTTTTTTTATATTGAAGAGATATTTTTAGCTTCAAACCCAGCTGAAGAGGGGTTTAAACTCAAAACCCCTTTGGCTACGCTCATACAATTTTGAGTGTGTAATTTGTTTTTTTATATTGAAGAGGGATTTATCATAAATTTTGGAGAGTGGTTTAAAATGAAAATCTTCCTTAGATGTGCTCTTGGAATTAGGAGATAGTCGTTTGCATTTTTTTTGTTTCATAGAAGAGGGGGATTTAAATGCAAAACCCCTTGGTAGGGGGTTTAAACTCAAAACACCCTGGTAGGGGGTTTTAAACTTAAGACCCCCTTGGCTGTGCTAGGGCAAGTGATGGTTTAGTATTAAAATTTCACCTAAAATAAAAAAAATTAAAGCAAAAGATCAGTCACTAAACTCAGACACCCCGGGAGTGTTGAAGCCAAAAAAACCTTCCTGGCTACGCCCATGATATGATGGGCATCCTATTCAACATCTACCTAGAATCATTCTATTAAGTTTAATAATGTATCGATAACTGAACGCATGCATACAATGGATCTTGATGTAAGAAATATAGGCCCTATGTTGCTTTTTAATCGCCAAGTGTGTATGCCCTTAAAGGATGAAGCCTACTAGTATCACTGTCAACGAATATAGGCTATTACATTATTTCGGTAAATGTTTTACATTAAATTAGTATTAATCAACTATAGAGTCTGTAAAAGATTTTTTTTTTAAAACACAAAGCTCAGAGGGAACCTTTTACAAGAGATTATTATAAAACCTTTAATAATTTAATGTAATACATTCTATAGTGGTGTTCATGAGGCCCTTTAGGTGGCCCTACCAGGCCATTTGGGTACCGGCCCACCGGGCATTTGCCCAAATAGCCAGTCTGCCCATGCTCATGATGTTGACACTGTCAGCTTCTTGATGAAACGATTTTACTAATTAGGCCAGTGGGCATTGTATAAGATATCTCTTATCTATTGGTACATTTATTACACGTAGAACTCTTTAAGATCTAGTCTAGATATAGATCTACTTCTAAAGATCTTGACCCACAGAGTGATTTTTTATTGCTAAAATCTTATTAGCTTTTTTTGTGAATGTTTTTCTCAAAGCCCTGCCCAAATGGGTTTTGTTTTTAGCCAATGACCTTACCAGCAGCATATAGAATTTTATGAAGTTTGTTTTTATTTTTAATTATCAGATTGCCTTTCTGGGCAGTGATATTTAAACTTAAAATACTGCAGATGTGAGAGTGATATCCGAGGTCTTTTTTATAAGTAATCGTAATCTTTGCTGCCCTTTTTTGCTGATATAATCAGTATTTGCAGTAAAATTTAATTTACTGTTTAAGATAGTACTAAGGTATTTAAAAGTTTGCACTATTTCATTTCAATGTTCTCTCCAGCTACAGAAACAAAATCATTTTCCTTCTTTTCTTGTTTTTTTTTTACATTTAATATTAAAAATGATCTTTACAATATTGTTCAATGTGTACTATTTCTTTGAAGTAACTCATTTATGTCAGAGTTCTCTGAGAACAGGGCAAGGAGAGACAAATCATCAGTGAATTTTGTGAAAAGGACTATTGGATTGAAAATCATCAGTGTACAAAATGAACCATAATGACAATGTTACAGAACCCTGGGGTGCCCCTGTGTTAACTATACCTGCATTTTATATTACTTTGTTTACCCTAGATAACCTGTTTGAGTACAAGTAAAAGGATCAATATAGTAATCAAGTGAAAATCTAGAATAAAGTTCTGTAATCAATCTCTTCTGTTGGTGAGATTACTTTTATGTCTAAAGCTTTAGTTAAATAAACTTGTTCATTGAACTAATAATTTTTTTTTAAATATTTGACATAATACACAACTTCATTCTATTACTCAACTAGTTAATAAAAAAATATACAATATAATCAAATATTACACTTACTTTCATTCCATTATTTAATGTTGCTGCTAGCAAAAGCACTTTTTGAACTTCCTCCATTTGACCAGATGGTGATGACAAATGATTTTCTCTATTCAAAATATGTACGTATGTAATTATGTTCTACAATCTTCAACACATTTCATTTGTTGAAATAAAGAGATGAGATTTAATATATAAATTTAAAAAAATAGAACTATTTGAAGACAATTTAATGAAAGTGATTTTAAAAAAAATAACATAACAACCTGTGATTGTCAAGAATATGTTTGATTCTAAGACTGGCAGTGACTGTTGCATTCCCGATATGGTGATACTCTTTTCTGGTTGTGTCTCCTAAGTTGACAACAGTCATTGGAACCTCAGTCATATGCCTAAAAAAATCCACACACTAAGTCATTTTAAAGGAATAAAAAGGAGAAACTGAAGTAAATCAAGTAATGCTCCTGAACTCAAAGTAGAACATTGGAATACTTTTTATCTGGTGGAAATTCAATAAAACTCTTGCAGAGATTAGCTTCTGCATACAAGCAAGCTTTTCTCATGACCCACTTAGTCAAGTTTTTATTGTTAAATAAAAAGGTTCAATTATTCTGTTTGAATGTTAGCTTTAGAGTTTTTTTTAAATTAACATTTACTTATTAATATATTTACATTTGTAGATAAAATAAACTATAATCTAAAAAGCGTATTACCTAGTTTGTTTATCAAATCACAATCGTTTGCGCACGCAAAAACTAAAGACAATAAATACCCTCCAATTACAGCAACAGAGTAAGAATTTAAACATAGAAAAAGGGGATTCCTGAACTCAATTTCTAACATTGTTTCTGTTCTTAAATTAGAAGCAAGCTAACTTTAATTTGTATTTAGTATGCCAGATTTAGTTTTCAAGAAATTAGTTTTATTTCAGTGCAACTCTTTTTTTTATCTCTATGTCCCCCTTTTATGCCCAGTGCTCACCTACTGCCCCCTTTGGCTCCCAGCACCCCCCATTTCAAGAAATTGCCAGGAGTGGGGGGAGAGTAGCGCCCCTGTTGAAGATCACTGGGGTAGATCATACAATGCAATTGGAATTATTGTAGTTCAGATTGTGATGTTTTAATTTTGCATAATACTCTCTTCAAACTGATGTCTGATCACTCAAACAACATTGTAACAACATTCAGTCACTGAAGGGCAGAAACAGTTAATGCATCTCTTTATCTAGTCTCTCCAATCTATTTCTTTCCCCCTTCTTGAACCATCTAAGCTATTCTTAACATGTATGGAAGCTTCTTCATTTCATCTTAATTTTAAACTAACTAATAAACAAAGCTTGTTTGTCAACTATAACCTAGAAGTGCTTACGTTATGTGGCACAGACAACCAGAGTGAATTAATATAAGCTTTGTAAAAAAAATTGGGTAAAACTTCTAATTTTATGAGCACCTCTAAGTGGGAGTATTAGTAATAGGTCAGTCAGTCAAACAGCTATTAAAATTAAAAAAATAACTATCTTTGCTAATAAAAAATGTAGGTATTTTAATATGATTTTTGTAAAGAAACTAACAATGCCTTTACCCTGTACCTAGAAACTAAGCAGCCATCTGGAGTGGAAATCAAAGTATAATTTTAACTTAACTCAATACTGATTAACGTTTGCACATTTTGGGGGAAAAAAAGGTATGCTATTCAAAATAAATGAAAAACTATTTGTTTGGACTGAGTTGACATCCCCTTCCCTTTCTTGGATCCAGTTGAAACTTTGCACCATTATTTAGTGTCCATGACAACACATGAATCAATCTAACAATTAACTAATTAGTAAATTATTAGTCATAATTAATTAAATCTGTTTTATATAGAAAATTTACTAAATCAGTGGCAGCGACCAGTGACAGTAATCAAGCACCATTGCACCTCAACAAACAAGTAGAGAATTAGGTTGTTTACTACAAATTTTAAACTATCAGTAGACTAATAAAACCTTTTAATTTATAAGTAGCATACTTGAATAGCTCAATGGCAAAACACGTCAGCCTTCCATCACAGAGGCTTGAGTTCAAATTCAGACTCAAGCAACTTTCTTTTTTTAAAATTGCTTTTGAAAAGGCAGCACAGAAACCTTTCTCCGGTGAAAATAATCATGCCCCTTTGCAGCTTGACAAATAAGAATCACACCCAGAAAGGTAAGATCCACTGATATACCAAACAGTTTATCTTTTTTTTGGACAACAAACCTATATGATTGATTTGAATAAGATTGACCTTCAGTCCATTGGAGGGAGGTTTATAAAAAAGTATTGTTTATATTTTACTTGTTTCTAATATTTTTTGAAACAATACTAGTCCATTTGTAGGTAGACTTTTCCACTGGAGAATCAGAATATGTTATTTGAAAATCTTGCTATATCAAAAACTGTAAAACACAGAATACCCTTTCTAAAGATTACCTGTCAAGAAGCTGCATGAAACCATGGTTAAGTATGTGTGTTGAGTTGTTTTCAGAACATGATGTGGTACATAGAAGAAACAGGAAGTCATTTGGACACACAACAGAGGAAATGGCTTTCAGTAGATTTGTATGTAAATTATATTCTTTTAAAGATGGCTTGAATTTGCTGTTGTGTCTACAGCTGTACCAGCCTAGAAGAATCTTTAATGATAAAAAAACAGAATAAATATTTAGGTGTTCACATTAAACAGATATAATAAAAGAAGTTAAATTTTTTAAAGCATTGTTCCTTACTTGATTAGTCTGCTGTAGCAAAGCATTCATTGTTTTCATACAAACCAATCCATTACGATGATACAATGAATCAGCTCCGGACCAAGGTATATAAGAGGAAACATCTTAAAATGAAATAACAAAAAATGATGATTTACAGATGGTCAATTTTCAATTAGTGTGTGCAGAATGTCAAAAACTATTGATTAAAATTCATTATACTTAAAACAATGTTTTGATTAAATCCAGATTTATGAATGAAATTTTTCTCCCTAGGTTATAATTAATGAAAGAAAGAAACAACTGTGATTGTGTCAAATGATACAAATTATTTGGTGAAAGTTAGTATATTGATATTGTAAAATTTCTGTACCTATGAAAGATGTGAAATAGCTGTTTGTTGATATGAGTTTTAGTTTAAGGCTATGAAAACAAGTGAAGTATCTGAGAGAAATCTCTATAATTAAGAGTGACCTGTAGCCATAAGTGCACTTCTATAACTGTGCAGACGTAATTAAATAAATGCAGTTCATCTCAAGGATGTTTACAATCTCAAAAAAAAAAAAAGGTTACGAAGACAGTTTCTGTGGAGACAAACTCAAAATCGGCCCCCGAAGTGGTCCACCCGGGCAGGTAAAAAGGCAGGCTTCAATATTTTCAGAAAGAACATCAGAATGAAATTCTATCAATGACAAATGACAGAGAAGAATGGAGAAAGAAGGTTGATGGATCTTGTATGGTGCCCCAGCAGTCCACAGACCAAGGGATAGGTAAAAGTGAAGTTGGGTGTGAACCTGGCCTAACGAATGTCTTATAATGAATGTATAATTGCTCTAATTGTTTTGTATAGGGACAATCTCTAATTCCTCAAGAAAAAAACATTTCTGTAAAAAAAAAATTCTTTAGTTGTCTTCTAATGCTATAGGGCTGTGCTGTTCTTGCGATGATATGAAAAACTACTTATTAATTGTTTTTTAAAAATTAAGTCCAACTTATCTGCATACTAAATAGATTTTTTCTCTTAAAAAAAAAATTAAACACTTTTTTTTATGTAAATGTAGTAGTTAGTATAACAGAACTTACTTAACGTAGTAATACAAATGTAAAAAACCGTTTGCATAAATGTGTTCCAAATATGGTAAATATCAGTTTCCCCTACTAATGAGCTTTCAATGTTGGTTACTATTAATAGTGAATAATTGTAAAAGTGATGTATTTTTATGAAAAAACTGCTTGCATAAGTGATTTAAAAAATTAGATTTTTCGCTTTTAGAAAAGAAAAAAGTAGCTGTTGCACCAGAACTTTAAATGGTCTAAAATATTATGATGTTGGATTTTCACTATCTTTTCTAGTTGACGAGATCTAAACAGGACGGACGGACAGACATTCCACACAAAACTAATAGCCTCTTTTCCCCTTTCGGGGGCCGCTAAAAATGGATGGTTGCATGGTTGTATGGAATGCGCTCCTGCAGAAGGTTTGGACTAGGAAGTAAAAGCCTTAATTTCAAAATGAACATCTGACACAGACTAAAGTAAATTCATAATGACAGGAACTGTATATTTAAAATATAGACAATTAGACTTTTTTTTTTTTAAATTATTTCTAAATGTAGAAAATACACAGCATACAAAGATACAGCAGACAAAGACATATTTCTTAATTTGAACCAAGTAGACAACATAGAAGATTTAGTAGTACAAGAAAATGGAATTCAAAAACTATTAGCCAACACCAAACCAAATAAAGCGTCTGGACCTGATGGTATTCCAGCTAGATTACTCAAAGAACTAAGCAATGAGCTAGCCACAGTGTTCAAAATACTCTTTCAGGCATCGCTTAACCAGGGCAGAGTACCAAAGGACTGGAAAGAAGCTAATGTCACCCCCCCCTATTTAAAAAAGGAGAAAAATCTGATTGCATAATATATAGAACAATAAATACAAGACACAGATATTTTACAAAGAGAATTAGATGAATTACAGAAATGGGAATCAAATTGGAGCATGTCTTTCCACCCAGAAAAATGTCAGTTGTTAAGAGTAACAAAAAAACTAAAACAAATTAATTCCACTTATCTTATCCATGGCACCGTTTGGGACCCCTCAACTCAAGAAAACATTAAGAAACTGGAACAAACACAAAATAGAGCAGTGAGATTCATAACAAACGAATATTCACATTTGACTAGAGTAACACCATTAGTAAAATCACTAAATTTAGGAAGCCTTCAGGACAGAAGACACAAAAGTAAAGTAGCAATTAAACATAAAACACTGAACCATAATCTTCAAATACAAAAACAAAATCTAATAAAATACTCTGAAAGACACAAGAATAAAGGCACATTCCTGGTCCCATATGCTAGGACAAATTTGTACAAATACTCCTTCTTCCCTAGTGCTATTAGAGCATGGAATGGGTTGCCTGAGCTAGCCAGAAAAACCAGTGACTTGGCAGAATTTAAGTCATTGGTTAATATGCATGACTAAATGCATGACGCGTAGGACGTAATCATCTTCTTTTTTGAAGTAACGTCTGTATTATATAAGAAGAAGAAGACATACTTTTAGAAAGAAAAGTTCAATCTAATACATCTAATTAACAAACAATATATTGAAAACTTAACTTACATGTTAATGTGTTTGTATTAGACAAATGACCTTGTGAGTCACTAATTCTGTTCTCCGTTTGATTCACTCTCATACCAAAGAGAAATCCAAACTTTAAACAAAAATAATCATAATAATAGTACAGATCAATGTTTGAGTTTTATTTTTTAAAAAAGCATTTCAAGATCTTTTTGTTTCATTTTTTAGTATTGTTAAAATATAATTTTCTGTATTATTCATAGCAAAGGCTTGTAAAAGTTACTCATAATACATTTTTGTGTTTATTTGGATGAAACTAATTGTGTGTTCATGGTTCCATTTGTTTGAACATCAATTTTCAATTAGTCTATACAAAAATAATATTTTGTAGATAAGACAACAAAATATGAATCATGTGTATACCAATGAAACAAAAAAAATTAATACTTAAGTTAAACTGTTGATTTAACACTTAATTAATGGTAACAATCAAATATGGTGTGTGTCAAGTAATGTATATTCAAGGTCAGGGTTTGAAAAAAATGTTTGTCACTGGTGTATTTCAAGAACAAAGTAATTGCATGAGAATAAAGAGTAACTGTTGTGGATCTACCCGCCCTAAAGCAACACTGCGATTCTGGGTAAACTCATTCTGACAAGATCTGCAGCTGCTTCAGTATTACTGTAGCATAAGCTTTTCCGACAATGCTAAGAAGGGAAATGCTTCTATAACTGTTGCAATTGGAACAGTCACATTTATTTTTGTAAATTGTTACTATGTTGGAATCATACAATTCCTGGGGGACAATTCCTTGCTTCCAGCACAAACTTAGCAGTTCATGGAGTGGCTTGATTAGGGCATGCTATCCAGCCTAAATGGCTTCAGCAAGAATACTATCTCTGCGCTTTCTTGTGTGCAAACATGTCTGTGTTCAGTTCCTTTACAGGTGGTGTTTTGTCTAATTGGCTCAAATCTGAAAGTGAATGAGAAGTTAGACAAAGCAGTTGGTGAGATTCAAAGTTCTGCATAGTGCTCCACCCCTTGCTCCATTTGCAGTGCAAGATCACTGATGATTGAACCATCTTTTGACTTGAGCGCGGCACATTTGCTGTTGTAAGGTCCCAAGGCTTTTTTTCATGCCCTTGTATAGTCCTCTGATGTTACCACAGTCTGCACAAGAATGGATGTTTTCACATAGGTCCTGCCAGTATTTGTGAATGCATTGTCTCGCTATTCTTTGAGCATTGTTTCGTGTAGATCTGAGCCCTTGCGTGGGGTGGGCTCCTTCTTGTAGTTTAGCATGGCTACTCTAGTGTTTCTAGTGGCAGTTTCCATTTCTGGCAGACTTGCTTCAAACCAGTCTTCATTTTTCTTTGTTTTGTTCCCAAAGACCAGTGATGATGTTTGGCACGTAGAATCACGTATGAACGTCCAGCTTTTTTCTCAGTCACTGAGAAGTTTTTAAAAGCTTCCTCTAATTTGTTTGTAAATTCGATGTGAACATCAGGATTGTTTGTGCTTTTTTCCCTGTGATGTGTGGATCTTAGTAGGCAGCTGTTTTGTCCGGCAGGACACTATAGTGTGATCAGTATCACAGTCCGCACTTTGAAAGCTACATGTCAGCAGTATGTTTCCAATGCCCCTTTTCCGTGTCAGTATCATATCCAGCTGGTGCCAGTGCCCAGACCTAGGATGCCTCCATGAGACACAATGCTGTGGTTTTGTCCTGAAGTATATCTTGGTAATACAGAGATTGTGGTATGCGCAGAATTCAAGCCGATTCTAAAAGCCCATGGCAGTCTGGCCAGGTAGTGTTAGTCTGATCCTACTCTTGCATTGAAGTCACCTAGAAGGGTTATTTGCTCTTCTTGAGGAATGATCTCAATGGCTTCTTTGAGGTCTTCATAGAACTTGTATTTATCCTCCTGAAGTGAACATAGTGTAGGGGCATAGGCACTAATTAGACATTTTCTCCCTGCCGCAGCTACAGAAGAAAAGCAGAGAACAAAAGCAGTCCCTCTTTATAGCTTTTATTGACTTGACCAAGGCGTTTGCCGTATTAGATAGAATTGGCTGTCCAAACAAGCTACGGAAACTAATGTCAGCTTTTCATGAAAATATGCAGGGCACCGTACAGTTTGATAGCTCCGCCTCTAGGCCATTCTCCATCAAGAGCGGAGTAAAACAAGGATGTGTTCTGGCTCCAACACTATTCAGCATCTTCTTTTCAGTTGTACTCACCAGCACTTTTAAATCCCTGGAAGATGGAGTATGTATCCAAAGTAGATGAAAAGCTATGTAACCTGGCACGCCTTAAAGACGAAATGAAGAGACGGCGTATCTTGATTAGGGAACTGCTGTTCATATCTCATTCACGAGAAGGTTTGCAGGGGCTTGTGAATATTCTGGCAGCTGCTAGTCAAGAGTTTAGCCTTACAATAAGCCTCTCCAAGACTGAAATCCTGGCAGAAGATGTCGCAGAAACACCAGCCATACATAATGGAAATCACACACTTACGGTGGTGCAGGAATTCACCCACTTGGGAACAAAAATAGCCAGCAACCTACAATTAGACACTGAGCTGACAAAAAGAACAGGAAAGGCTTCTGCAGCAATGGCAAAACTCTACAAGCGCGTGTGGGAAAGTACCACATTGACTACGGCAACCAAAATCCTAGTCTACAATCCCTGCGTTCTGAGCACAATTTTTTATGGCAGTGAGAGCTGGGCAACTTACATGCGTCAAGAACACGGATTAAATAGCACCTATGCTGCCTGCGACGCATAATGTGCATTTCCTGGTGGGACCATGTCTCTTACCAGGACGTTTTAAAACAGGCCAATATGCACAACATCTATGCTTTTCTTACACAGAGAAGACTACGCTGGCTCGGTCATGTCACTTGCACGCCAGATGGAAGAATCCCTTAAGACATCCTATACGCTAAGATTGCAGAGGGAGTCAGACCCAAGGGCCGCCCAAGACTAACCTACAGAGATGTCTGCAAGCGAGACATGAGAACCACGGACATCGACCAAAGTATGTGGAGGAGATAGCCCAAGACCGGATAGCATGGAGACTAGAATTTTATGGAACGACTTGGACTGTTTCATGCAATGGGAATATGTGTGAAATGCTGCTTTAAAGTACTTTATTAATAATATAAATTTCTCGGAATAATATTACTATTACCCAGTAATGTAAATAATTTAGTGTGAAGTTTGTTTAATTATGAGTCTAAGTGTGCATACTTTGTAAAACTGCATTGTACTAGGTAAAAAGTTGATACAAAAGATGTTTCATATTATGTTGTATATAGGGTTGCACCGGATGGTAGCTATGCTCCAGCCGGATATTACTGAAGGATAGTTGGCTGGATAGTAAAAAAGTACACTGTCTAGTAGTGTGGGTCTATCTTCCCAGTCAATCACATTGAGTTTATGGATAGACAGGGGTGACCACATTAAGACAACATGCTGACACTGTCTAGAGGCCATATCTTATGAAGAAACAAAGCTTACTAAGAGATAAATCTCAATTAGGGGCTGGAATACACGGCATGCCCTTACTAGCATGACCTTTTTTTTTTTTACTTAATCTAAGAGTACCGGTATCTATATATATAATTCTCTTCATGGCTCAAGAGTTTAGACACGCAAGCAAGAAGTAAAGGATAGATCACTCTTTTATTTCTGTAATTCGGACAAACTAGAGTTACGCAAGGAAAAATAAAGAGGGGGTGGGGGAGAACAAGTAGTATTCGCCCGTCACTAAATAACAGGGCCGGACCGTTGTGACCAAGAAAGATCACTCTTATTTATATTTTATACCTCAAGTAGCGGCAAAAATAGAGGGGGAGGGGAGAACAAGTAATCTACTTTGTATTCAACCGTCACCAAAAAGCAGGGCCGAACTCAAACGTTGTGGGGCCCTATGCGAAACGGATTTCGCGAGGCCAAGTTTTGGGTAGGGATACGGATAATAAGTGAAATGTAAGAGTTTGTATTAGAAAATAAATTCGTCTTTGCATTTTATTCATTCTTTACTAAGTACAGAACTTCTTTACGAGCCTTGAGTGTAGCGAAGTCATACAGTATATCATAACAATTTTATTTCCTACATAGATCACGCTCAATAGCAAGAATTACCAAATGTTTCAATCTATCTACGAGAATTGTTGACCTCATTTGTTTGAGGCGCGAGAAGCTTCTTTCACCAGATTACACAATTACGCTAATGCATAATGCCGTTTTTATTTATCGCGCATAGCATTGGCGTTTTCCATATTGAATGACACCCCAAAATGACAATTTTTGTCAATATATTTCGTGAGATTTGTATGAGTTTTCAAAAGATTTTTAATCATTTCAGGAGATTTCCATGACTTTTTCATATATTTTGCAAGTTCAGGAGATGTCCAGGAGCTCCTAGTAAATCAGGCGGCCGCGGAAAGTCTGTTATAAGTTATAAAATGGTTTAATTTAATAATTTACACCTAGAATTAACGCGGGTCCTATGAAAGTGTGGGGCCCAACTGCGGTCGCAGAAGTGCGGAGCCCACTGCGGTCGCAGAAGTGCGGAGCCCACTGCGGTCGCAGAAGTGCGGAGCCCACTGCGGTCACCTGAGGCCGGCCCTAAAAAATAGCGGCGTATGCTACGTCGCTGGTTGACTAGTATAGCTATATTTCATTAGTAAAGGGAACTTAACTTTAAGACTAAGCTTAAACTTAAAATAAAGTACTTATCTAAATGTAAATTAAAAAAAAAAAAGTTGAACTTTAAGACATGGACCTACAAAGAATGGCTGCCTGGTCGTGCGGTTTACGCGCTGGAGTGTCGTTCAGATTTATCGCTTCCATCCCCTGTCGTCCTGCGGGAGGTTAACTATGGAGTAATTATCTTCAACTCTGAAGGAACATCCGAAACATGTAAAACAAACAAACAAAACAACAAAGGTATTTTTAGTCTTAGGAAATCCAGTTGTTCATTTGTAGGTTGTTGTTTTTTTTACTCACTTATATTTTATTTATTAATATTTTTTTACTTTGCCTAACACAGAATAAATCATGCCATAGAATGTCTAGTTATTCTATAAAATGCCTAGGCAAATTTGGAAATGGAGAATCATTTCGTACTTTGCCCAAAAAGTGCCAGGCATTTATAGAATGCCTGCATTTCTCATTTTGCCGTGACATAAATATATATAGCCCTTAAGCAAATAGGCAAAAATAAGAAAATTAATTATTCAAACAAACAACAATGACATAAATAATTGTTTGGTAAAATCGAAATATAAATAGGCTCTATGTTGCTTTTCAGCCCCACCCCCATGAACCATGTTAAAAAAATCATCCTCATAACACACACACGCATTTTTAATAGGCATTCACAAATATTTCTTCTTCTTTTAGCCAGCTTTTCCTGCTGAGTTGTAAGCTCTTTAACAGACTGTGCCAAGGAAAAATTGTGTGCTGTTCTCTTTAGTTGTTTCATTTGAGGTCAAAGGAAGCAGCAGTCTATTTTGTACAATTAAAGTATTTAAGCTTTATACATACTGAATAAATAAAGTTTAATAGAAAGCTTATAATTTTTCACAAAACTGTCATGTTGAGACTGCAAATCTATCAAAACCATTTCGTAGTTAAAGGTAAAGGAGCCTGTGTACAAAATCTCTTGCTTTGGCAGTTCCAGAGATTTTTTTATTTATAGTACCCGGTGACCGAGCCTCGCTCGGATGAATAATTTCTTAATGAAGGATATAGATATATACACAAAGTCATTTTGGGAATATTTTTGTAATTACGAAAATGAACGATCGGGTAAAGACTATCAATCCGAAGAGTTGCTTTTTCGTTCCGTCAGTTCTCAATGTAATTGTACATGGCGATTAGATTAGAAAGTCCCCCCCCCCCAACAGTGTAGAAAAAGACAGCTCAAGTCGTGACGTTTTACATTGCATCTTTTGCGTAAAACTATTGGGCTATTATTGGCTTGGAAAAAAGACTTTGCAGTGTAACTTCTATAATGGTTACTTTCTGACATGTAATATTGCAATTAGTATATTCATTATGGCTTTAGTACGAAGCATCAAGTGATGCAAAATCTGTTCGTTATAGGTTAAAACGTGCACCTTGTAACAAAGTAAGAGCGCATTTTTCCCTAAGAGACTTAAAAACATCGCGTTAGTATTCTAAAGAAGCGTTATTGTGGGGCATCTCTGTTACGCCGACCACCTTTCAGCTTACTAAAAAAAAATTGCCTTTGGCATATGTTCGTCCCCCAAACGGGATAAGTGACTGCCCAGCGTGAATGTCGGACTATAAGAAGTTCATACCATTTCGCAAGAATATCTCTGTTTGTAGAGCGGTCTTGCCACCATATGTCAATGATAGTGTGAAAATATATTTGGTGAAGGCGTTCAAGAAGTCTTAGGTACTTTCTATAAAGTACTCATGTCTCAGATCCACATGGAAGGGTTGAGAGAACCACTGCTTGGAAGACACTGATTTTTGTAGACTGGCGGAACGATTTATTTCGCCACACTCTCGCTTGGAAGCGTCCAAAAGCAGGACTATCCCTAATCACACATCAACCTCCCTTTAAAGCAAAGCGACATTTGATACTATGCCAGATATGTAAAGTTGTCTACCATGTTAAGGGATGTCTATGTACGGTGATCTTTGTGCTGAGTAGGTTTTATTGGGTGACTTCTGGAACATGACTTCCGTTTTACCGAGGTTTATAGGTAAACCAAAAGAGGCGGCAGCGTAATCAAAATTCGATGACCGCGAGATGGATATCATCAGGGCCGGCCTTAGGCCACTGCAACCTATGCGGCCGCAGTGGGCTCCGAACTTTCATAAGACCAGCGCTAATTCTAGGCGTAAATTATTAAATTAAACCACTATAACTTATAATAGGGTTCCCGTGGTCTCCTGAAACTCATAAAATGTCCTTAAAATAGACAAAATTGTCATTTTAGGGGTCAATTAATATGGTAAACGCCAATCCTACGCGTGATTAAAAAAAAACGGCATTGTCAGCTTTCATTTAATAAAAATGTAATATAAAGACGAATTTATATTCTAATACAAAATCTTAATTTTTCGATTATTATCCTTATCTGTACTCTGATTGGGCCGCGCGTAATCCATTTCATATAGGGCCCCGCAAATGTTAGGGCCGACCCTGGGTATCATTTTCAGTGTGTGCAAGTAAGGCGAGGAGAAGCTGTGTTATGACCATTTCCTGTGTTTTGGTATGGGACAGTAGACTTCGAAGCTTGAACACATTGCAATAATTCACCAGCAAAATAATTAACAAAGTAAAAGCTACCTACTTGTCTAAGCAATTAAAGTGTAAACAATTTATAAAGCCTTTAAAATACAATAACTAATAATGCATCAACGAATTTAATTTCATCTTTTTTCTTCCATAGTTTCATAATAGCTCAATCTGCAATAAGATGGTGCGCAAATATTTAATTAGACCAATTGATTCATTAAAACGTGTTCTTGTTTGCGAAGAAATGTCTTAGTGTACTGCTGTGAGCCCAGTGACGTAAGCGGTGTCAACATTTTCCCATTGATGTCATATAGAAAGTTTCATTCATAAAACATTCTAGCCAAAATTAATTTTTCGATAATGAGACATTTTCAAACCGATATAACGGTCGACCTCGAGTTTTCCGGATGTGGCCAATGAGTTGAGATTTTTTTTTCTCATTAATATACACATACCTTGAAATTTTAAAGAAAATCGTTAGAGCCATTATCGAAATAAATAAATATATTTGTGAGGATTTAGGCAAATGCCCAGTGGGCCAGCACAAAATCGGATAGTTGGACTGCCACCAAATGATCTTGGATGAAACGAAAGGGGAAATTTGCACTATTCCAGACTTTTAAAAAAGTGATTGTAGCTTGATCTAGATCTGAACATGTTTATTCGCGTTAATATATATTTTTTTTACAAATAATTTGAATGTATGTAAACAACTTTACCTGCTATACCTAATATCATTTACAAAACATTAAACCATATTTTAAGCTATATATCAGCGGCATGGATTTCCACACTGCTTTGCAAAGAACTCTTCTAAAGCATATTTCTGAGATTTTTTCAAATTATATGAATTTGAGACAAGAACAAGCCAGAAAGAGTGGATATGTAATTGAATGCATTGTTGATGTCAAAATTGATATCTGATAAAGCTGGCCTCTCCACCAACCGACAAAACATTCAACGTTTTCATCCCCTTCCCCCTTGGTGTCGCCCAACGACCCCAGACATACATTTGAAACTAGTAAACCCTAATGCCACTAAGCTAAGTCGTTCATCTAATGACCTTTAAATTCTAGCACTGGAGACCATTAATGCTTTCAAGCCCAGTGCCATTTTTTGCATATACTGATGAGTCGGCATCGATAGATTCTGGAAGAGCAGGCTATGGAACTACATCGAGTTTCTTGACTCTGACTCAGTCAAAATATTTGGACTATGTGGTAGTGTTTGCAGTTTTGATGCGGAAGCCATGGCAGTCTCAACTCAATAAGGGACATTAGAGGGCAAGAGAGATTGTTGTGGTCACTGACTCAAAACCTGTACTACAGGCTTTGCAAAGCCCTGGACCATGCCCCCCCCCCCCCCCAATATCGACACTTTCATCATGACTTCACACAACATAGAGCAACGCTATGGCACCCTTGTAATAATGAAGTGGGTACCGAGTCACATAGGTGTGACTGGCAACACTATTGCAGACTCCTTGGCCCACCAGGAAGGGCAAACACCACCAACCGAACAGGCTGCGAGTCTTTATCGTGCTCTGGCTATAATTCAAAAAGCAGAAATGGAAAATTGGTTTAAGTGCTGGGACAAGTTCCAAAAAACCCATGGAGTCTGGGAGCGCATGAGGCGCCCTGATCGCACTTCCCCGTGGTGGAGGCTGTCCAGGCCTGAGCAAGCTGTTATAGCACAGTGCAGGACAGGCCACTGTCCTTTATTTCATATTTCTCACGGCTATGGCCAAATTTTGATTCACGGTGCCCCCGCTGCGGGGAAGAATAGGAAACCGTGCCTCATATTCCTTTTGACTGCCCCAGATTTGCTGATCTCCATCTCGACAGGTCAGGGAAACCTAAAATTCTCCACCTGTATGCACTACGCATAACAGCAAGGTTTCTACAGGGCTTTTGCAATTGAGGATTTGAGCCTCTCAAGCCCTTACTTAAATGGAGTTTGATGGTGGTGTTAAAATTATCAATAAAAGTGATAAGGGTAGCAAAAAGTCTATAAACCCTGGATGAAAAACTTGAATTTAGTGACTGATTTTTTGTTTTGATTTTGTTAATTGTAGGTGAGATTTTAATACTAAACCATCACTTGCCCCAGCACAGCCAAGGGAGTTTTGAATTTAACACCCCCAACCAGGGGGTTTTGCAGTTAAATCCCCTTCTGCTATAAAACAAAACAAAAAAAAATGCAAACGACAATCCCCAAATTCCAAGAGTACAGCTAAGGAAGATTTTGATTTTAAAACCCCCTCCGAAATTTACGATATCTTCAATATAAAAAAAGCAAATTACACACTCAAAATTCTATGAGAGAAGCCAAAGGAGGTTTTGAGTTTAAACCCCCTTCAGCGGGGTTTCAAACTAAAAAATACCTCTTCAATATAAAAAAAAAGCAAATTATACACTCAAAATGCTATGAGCGTAGCCAAAAGGGTTTTGAGTTTAAACCCCTCTTCAGCGGGGTTTGATGCTAAAAAATACCTGTTCTATATATTAAAAAACTACAAATTACACACTAAAATTATCTGAATGTAACCAAGCCAACGGGGGCATTTGAGCTAAAAACCCCCTCCTCCAGATGGCTTTTTTTTTAAAGTTTAAAACCCCTCCAAATGGTTTGAGGTTGAAAGTCTCTCTCTTCAATATTATTCTAAAGCAGTCACCAAATGTTTTAGAGCGTAGCTAATTTGGGGGTTTCGAATTAAAAAAAACAACAGATTTTTTTTAGTTTAAAACCCCCAAAACAGATGATTTTGATGATAAAACTTCCCTTTTAATATAAAATCTTAAGAAAACTACAGTCACCTAATTCCAAGATCGTAGTCAAGAGAGGTTACACATTTCTACCAGTGGCTAGGCTCCATTAATAAAGTGCAGTGAATAGTCATCTGCCAGAATTGAATAACACTAAATGTGTCTCAACAAAGATGGCTAAGAGCTCAGGTCTCAATCAAGGAAATCCTATGCCAAACTGGGAGTCGACCCCTTAGTAAAGTTGTGACAGAGCGTCGCATGAGGTTTGCACTGCCAACCATGTCATAAAGGCTGCTATAGGTGGGAAGTAGGAATGTTTTCATTGCATATTGACACTACACATTCAAAGAACAATGCTCTGTTGTGGTTTGTTTTGTTCATAATGGTATGGCGACCAAAAGACTTTTGACTGTAATTAAGTTTTGTATCAGCTGGTGTCAGATAGAAAGAACTTGTTATGGAAAATCTTGCATTATGCAATATTGATGTAAAAAAGTGTGTTGAAAGTTAAATGGAAAAAATACAAGATTTTCAGCATGGTTATCAAAAGAGTCTCCTAAGCAGATGTATGTGTGGTGCTAAGCATATATATGTGCAAAAGCTCCAGGTGTTACAATTTGCTGTAAGACATTCTGGATTGCTGAGATATTCTTACATACACATGGATGTTTGGGAAAGCATGAATGATCCTTATCACTGACCATTAAATGAGAGGAAACACTGTGACAAATTGAAAAGCAAGCAGATTGTGAAAGCAATCACTAGAACAAAAGCAATTAAAGATGTTTTACAGCAATTTTAAATATTTCTTTACCTGTGCTAAAATAGATGTAGAATAAAATAAAGTACATAAACCCACGCCAATATTAACAGCTTTAAATCTACATATTTTCAAAAGTACCAATGGCTGCACAATATATCATAATATTTGGCACACCATTTGTGGGTCGGGTCATATGGTAATGCCAGGACCCACTTGACACCCAGTCCACCCCTGTTCTAGGGCATAGGCCCAGGCTACTACACTACTTCACTGCAATGTCTTCAGGTCAAATCTATTTCAGTGGCATGGCTAGGGGGGGGGGGGGGAGTCCAAATTTGAACCCCCACCCACTGGGCCTACACTTGAGAGAGGCCCCCAAATGAGTGTCAGAATATTTTTACATTAAATATTAAAATATATTGAAATACGTCATTATTTCATGTCAAATGTCAAAAAACCAGGGGCCTCCAAAGAAGTCAAGCCCCCCTGAGCCCCCAAATCTCTAGCTACACCACTGATCTATTCATATCATACTATTCTAGATCTAGATCTAAACAACATCATGATCATCATGAATGTCATGATCGTGTACATAGTCTAGATCTAGATCAAATATTTATTAATAATCAATAGAATCTAATTAGAACCAATAGATCTAGATTTTAGGAAACTAGATTCTAGATCTACGTCTTGTAATTCTAAATGACTAGAATAGATTTACAAGTTCAAACAATTATACTATAATCTATACTATAAAGTAGAAAGTTTGGCGTATGTATCTATCGTATGTGACGATTAGACATCAAAACCGCTTGACCAATCATGATAAAACTTGGCAGGAATGTTTCTTGGATACTAACTTAGACTGTAGTGTATGTATTGTAGCCCTAAAACAAACTAAAGACCCTAAAAAAAAAATAAAGTTGTCAGACTCTATTAAAGCTATAGTATTTATGGATCTAGGCCATGTTTACAATGTTGACATGAGAAAAGATCGAAAGGATTTAGACCTAGATCTAATTTTAAGAAATACACTTTGCGCAGATAGTTTTTACTTTGACACATGAAAATACAAAAGAAGATCCATTGTTTTCATTATATAATAAAATTAACCTTCAATTTTGTGTTTCAAAAATTTTTTTTACATAAATTAGTTCCTTATATCTGTGACTATAAATTTCCTGATGAACATTCTTTCATTAGACAATACCGTAATAAATCACTTACTAAAAATTAATTCGTTTAATTGTTTACTTTATAATCCCATCCCTAGATCTAAAACTCTAATTCAACTCTAAGATGATAAAAATTTTCTTCGCACAGATAGTTTTATACTTTAACACATGAACATACTAATTATAGTCCACCACGAAAGCTGCGAAGCCGAGTTGAGATAGGCCTATATTCATTCATTCATTCATGAATTGCGTACTAAAATTTATTTCCTTTAATTGTTTACTTTATAATCCCATTCATTTAGCAAAGCTATCGCTCTTTTCATTTTAATAGATATGAATGTATTGGCTTCGGATAAACCTGATTTTCGCAAAACTAATTTTATTTTCGTAGCGAAAGAGAAAAAAACTTGAAAGGATCATTAGCTAAGTTTAACATACATCTAAATCCAATCCACTAGATTAGTAAACACAAACTTAGACCCGCATGCCGCGGGTAATGTCAGGCTAGTATAATAATATGGAGAAGGGGCAAAGGCGAGCAACTGGGGCCTAAACCAGTAAGCTTCGGGCAGGAGGGGCTCGTTAGCCTTGGTTGGCTACCCATCTAGGAGAAGGAAAACTCTGAATCCAAACCTCCGCTGCCCTGCGGCTATACCCAAACACAGGAAAGGCTTCGGGAGACAACCCTGAGGAAAAATCAGGAGCTGGTGACCCTTAGGCAGACTGTGGCACACTGTGCTACAGCCTGGCAGATCCTGCGGCGCTACTGATCCCAAACTGTATTGGATATTCCGTTCCTTTGGTCACATCAGCTGCGCGGAGAGGGGGGAACTGCTGTGTGGGCGACATTGTTCCGACCATAAACAATGCCCAGGCTTTCATCTCATAGTCGTTCTACGACTGAAGGAGGCCAATGATGATAATAATATAGAAACCTGGCATCTAGTTATGTAAACTAATTAATAATATCATTATTATTAACGAAAGTTAAATTAGAATAAACTAGATCTACATTTAATAATAAAAATAATAAAATGCATATTAAAATTAGTTTAGCTTACCTGACTTCCATTAGAGTACATATGCTTGAAGAACAGTGCAGATAAAGTTGAGCCGTCTATATATAAAGACATACTCACACAGATCTAGATAATCTAGAATTATTAATTATTATTTAGAATCTATAAATCTAGTCATTCTAGTCTAGAATAAGAACTTAGGACTTAGTCTAGTTCTAGTCTAGAATGACTAGACTACAGTAAGTCAATTATCAAGTATCATGCTATGACTAGAATGTCACTAGAGAATCATTAGAACGTCTAGAATAGTCTAGATTTAGATTAATTTAGAATAATTTTAATCTACGTTACTAGACTAGACACTAGTCTGACTACTAGATTCAGATCTCCTCGACTCAGTACTAGTTACTAAACTCTATAGTCTATACTTACTAGTCTATAGTTATAGTCTATAGTACTACTATAGACTATAAGTCACTATAGAGTCTATATTGACTATATTTATTATAATTTATATAGATCTATATTATATATATACTTATTTAGTTATAGTATTAAGTATAGAGTCTAGTAATGGTAATAATAATAAAAAATAATAATATAGCTATACTATAGATTTAAGATTAGTATAGATAGATAGATAGACCTAGATCTAGATCTACCCTTATTCAATTTAATTCAAACTTATTGGTAATTTCTGCTTTTGATGATGAATAGAGAACTGGTGGATCTAAATCTTGAGCTAGCTAGAGCTTTGTAGATCTAGTTCAATAATTATAATGACTAGAATCTAGATCTAGAATTTCTAGATCTATGTGTTTAGTTACAAATGAAACAAATTCATCTCCCTTGGCTATATTGACCTTTTATATACTTTTTTTTGGAGTGAGAGGTTTCTTTTCAGATCAAAGACCTATATAGATCTAGATCTAATATATATATATATATATATATATATATATATATATATATAGCTTTGTGTTACTGATGTTTCCACCATGGGTTAGCGCGTGACCCCAGGCCGTAAAACTGGTTCGTGACGTAGAAGGTCAGAGACTGTTTTTTATCGTAACCAGAGCTTGACTGTGTGTTAGCATTAGCGCTTAGCGCGAAGTGTTGTAAAATATAACACAACCAACGTGTAGTTGTTGTCCTCATTACTATAAACAGACGAATTATTAAAGTAGACAAATTACTGGGTCTAGAATTAGATCATCATAACTATAAACAGACGTATTATTAAAGTAGACTAATTACTAGGTCTAGACTTAATGTATTTAAACTATTTACTTAATGTACACACTAAGTGATTGAAGACTGATTTGTGTGTGTTGTAAACTGAACTGTAGCACACCTGGCTGAATGTTTGCATTAGTGCTTAGGCTAAGTGGTATAGTCTTTAACTCATTAACGTGTAGACATGTATGTTATGACTTTTCTATAAACAGTATTACACCTACATATGTTATCTATACTAATAAAAGGCAAAGCCCTGACTCACTGACTAATCACTAATTCTGCAACTTCCAGTGTAGGTACAAGGGTGAAATTTGGCAGGCGCATTCCCTACAGCTTACTTACAAAAGTGCAGCAGGTTTCGTTTCCCAATCGTACGCGTAACGGTCGTAACGGTCGACAACGTCCGCTCTGTGCTACACATTGCACGGCCACATCAGACTCACTGCTGATGTCCGAAGGGACATTGTGTTGTATGTGCTCAACAACTGGGACAGGCTCAAGGTGTGGACGACGGTTACCCTCAGTACCGCCGGCGCACACCCTCTGACTGCGGTCACACAGTTAACATCAATGGCGTGAATGTCGACAACAGATGGGTGGTCCCTTACAGTCCTGTTCTGTCCCGCTTCTTCAATGCTCACATCAATGTCGAAGTCTGCAATTCAGTCAAGTCGATCAAATACATCTGCAAGTATGTCAACAAGGGAAGTGACCAGGCAGTCTTTGCAATACAAAATCCAGATGACGAGGTCTCTCGGTACAAAGCTGGTCGTTACATCAGCAGCTCTGAAGCAGCGTGGCGCATTTTCTGCTTTCCCATTCACGAACGCTACCCTCCGGTCGTTCATCTTGCAGTGCATCTCGAGAACGGTAAGAGAATTTATTTCACAGAGGGCAATGTTGCAGAAAAAGTACACAATCCACCACAGACGACTCTGTTAGCCTTCTTTGATCTTTGCAACCATGATGACTTTGCAAAGGAGCTTTATTATCACGAAGTTCCATCTTATTATGTGTGGACAAGAAACATGTTTCGTCGGAGGAAGCAGGGGAAGGCTGTGCCAGGACATTCGGGGGTGAAGAAAGATAATGTGCTTGGAAGGGTCTACACTGTGCACCCGAACAACTCTGAATGTTACCACCTTCGATTGCTGCTCTACAAAATCATAGGTCCCACCTCTTTCGAATCTCTCAGAACAGTTGACGGTGTTGTCCATCCAACCTACAAGTCGGCCTGCAGCTCTACAAAATCATAGGTCCCACCTCTTTCGAATCTCTCAGAACAGTTGACGGTGTTGTCCATCCAACCTACAAGTCGGCCTGCAGGGCACTTGGTTTGTTACAGGACGATGTCAACTGGGACGAGACTCTCCAGGAAGCTGCTCTGTCTCGCTCACCTCAAAAGATCCGTGAACTGTTCGCTGTAATGCTGGTCTTCTGCCAAATGGAGAACCCCTTAAATCTCTGGGAAAAACATAGAGACAGCATGGCAGAAGATGTTAGGAGACAGACTGAAAGAGATCATGGAGGAACAGAAGTCCAACAGTGGTTTCCTATGATCTACAACAAGTGTCTTCAGTTGCTTGAGAACTACGTCATTGCTATCGGAGGTCTCTCTGTCGATCATTACGGGCTGCCTTCACCTTCGAGAGAACTGGCAGAGGTTACGTCGAATCCCGAGTACTTGAGGGAAACCTCTTACGACACCTCGGAGTTGGCCAATTTAGTCTCAAACAACGAGCCTTTGCTGAATGGTGACCAAAAGAGAGTTTACGAGCAAGTCATGAGGAGCGTTGTCTCGGGCACTGGCACGGTGTTTTTTCTTGATGCTCCAGGAGGAACTGGAAAGACATTCCTCATAAACCTTCTGCTTGCGAAAGTCCGAGCGGAAGGTGACATTGCTGTAGCTGTGGCTTCTTCTGGCATTGCAGCTACTCTTCTTCAGGGTGGGAGAACTGCTCATTCAGCTTTCAAGCTACCTCTCAACCTCAGCCACACAACTGATTCGCCCTCCACGTGCAACATATCAAAGCAGAGCAACATGGCTGAAGTGCTAAGACAGTGCAAGCTGATTGTCTGGGATGAGTCCACCATGGCACACAGAGGGGGTGTCGAGGCTTTGGACAGGACCCTCCAAGACATCCCAAACACCACCACACGTATGGGAGGCTTGACAGTGTTGCTGGCTGGAGACTTTCGGCAAACCCTACCAGTCGTGCCCAGAGGAACACGCGCCGACGAAGTGAAAGCCTGTCTGAAGTCTTCGTACCTGTGGCGTCAAATCACTGTCGTCACTTTAAGAATAAACATAAGGGTTCATCTGAATGGCGACACAAGAGCCGGATAGTTCTCTGATCTTCTGATGAGTATTGGTGATGGCAGCTTCAGTCAAGAAAGTTCTAAAATAGCAATTCCCTCAAATCTCTGTCTCCTGGTGAAGACCTTGCAAAACCTTCGTTACAATGTTTATCCCAATCTAAGAACTCTCCAGCATATAGGCGTGTCATGGTTGAGGGAGAGAGCTATCCTAACACCACGAAACGACATGACCACGGCCATAAACCACGTTTTACTCCAAGAACTCCCCTCACAATCTAAAACATACCAGTCTGTGGATTCAGTTGTGGAAATGGAAGACGCGGTGCATTATCCGGTAGAGATTCTCAACTCTCTGAATCCTCCAGGCACTCCTGAGCATCGTCTCATTTTGAAGGTTGGGGCACCGATAATGTTGCTGAGGAACTTGCAGCCACCTAAACTGTGCAACGGCACCAGACTTCAAGTCACGTCTCTGCAGAAGAACCTCATTGAGGCAACTATTTTCACTGGCAGTGGCTCAGGAGAGACAGTTTTGATTCCTCGCATCCCCGTCATCCCCTCTGACCTCCCATTTCAATTCAAACGCCTCCAATTCCCAGTAAGGCTCTGCTTCGCCATGACAATCAACAAGTCTCAGGGACAGACACTACAAAAGGTTGGCATTGACTTGAGACAGGACTGCTTCTCACATGGGCAACTGTACGTCGCATGCTCAAGAGTAAGCTCGGCGCAGGGATTGGTCATTCCAAAAATACATGCGCTACATTCCCTGCGGTAACACTCCTGGCACAAATGAGAATGTTTTGTTGTTACATGTAGGCCTATTAATTAAAGCAAATTTGAAATGTTAATGCAATAATCCTCCCGCTGCAAAGCGCGGGTATTTTGCTAGTTAGAATATAAAATTGATATGTTGCTTTACAACTTAATGTACACACTAATGATAACAAGCATCACAACAGAAATAACACAACATGAAAACAAATGTGTGGTGTTATATAGCAATTTTATTTGCAGACAAAAGATACCACTTTAATGAGTTATGTTTTTATTGCAATTGCTTAATGAATATATGGAAAAAAAAATTCCAATAATTTACAATACACATTTTAAAAATACAATGATTACATATAATGTTAATGTTATTTAAATTATATATATATATATATATATATATATATATATATATATATATATATATATATATATATATATATATATATATATATATATATATATATATATATATATATATATATATATATATATATATATATATATATATATTTCTATATATATGGCTGCCTGGTCAACGGTTTTCTCATATAATGTTAATACTTCATCGTCTTTAAAATGTTAACGGCAGATCTGAAAGTTAAATAAAGTTTACTATTAATATTTTTTAGATGAAATGCAAACTGTAAATAAATATTTAATATAATAATATCAAACATTTACTAGAATATCTATTGATAGAATCGTTATAAATTAATAGATTTACATAGTTCTAGCCTAAAGTAGTATTTACTTCCTAGCAATAGCCTCTTTTTATAGTCTTGTTGATCATCAAAAGCATAAAATATTTAAATTATTTATAATACTAATATTATATACTAGAAGCTAGTAATAATTATTACTTACTTTAGAGTATTCCTTTATAGTACGTAATCCTTCAATACTGTCCATGATACTTCGTCTTGAAAATGTTAATGGCAGATCTGAAAGTTTAATAAAGTTTACAATTAATATTTTTGAAATGAAATGCAAACTGTATAAATATAATATAAAATGTATATATTAGGCCTATATATAACATCTATTATTTACTAGAATAATTTGGTACATACCGGGGTATAAAATATGACAGATCTAATAGTAACAGCCTAACAGTCTAATAGAATGAGTCTATGTAATACTAGTAATAGACTACAAGAGATTATAGATCTGTACTTCTATTAGTTATATATATTATATTATATTCTTTCAAGCCGCAGTCCTTATAGGCCTACATGTCATGTTAAAGTATTGCTCCAGTTAAGAGCTATAGTATTACTAGATGCTCTAGTTGAGAACTATAACTCATTGGCTTAGCCAGGAGTGAGGTCGGGGTTCAATCCCCCCACCTAACCTCCAAATGAAATAGTCCCCCCTTCCGCAAGAGGGAGGTGGATATTTATTAACTTTTTTTTTTTGGTTTAATTTTTTTTTGGAGATAAATGTTAAAGTTAAACCATCACTTGGCCAAACGTTATCTCTCAATTACTTAGAAAAGCTAGAAATGAGGTTTGAGTTTTACCCTCCCCCCCCCCTTTTTTTTAAATTAAAAAAAAACTGATGGATAACTAGTCATCTAATTCCATAATAGTAGCCAAGGGAGTCTAGATGTTAAAAATCTCATTCAAATAAATAAATTCCACGAGCGTAGCCAGGAGAGGTTTGATGTTAAAACACCCCTTCCAATAAAAAGAAAAGGAAACCTACAGCCACTAAATTCTATGAACGTAGCCTAATGGGCTAACCTCTCTCCTTCAATAAAAGCTATTGCAGAACTATATATATATATATATATATATATATATATATATATATATATATATATATATATATATATATATATATATATATATATATATATATATATATATATATATATATATATATATATATATAGTTACCAATTTATACCAGTCACTGGGCTCCATTAGATAAAAGTGCAGTGAATAGCAGATTTCATACTTGACCTACAATTTTTTTTTATAGAAGAGTAACAGGATAATTCATTGTAGACACTTGAGAATATGCATTTTTTGTTTAGTTTTCAAAAACGGAAATAATGCTTGGCGCTGGGGCTCCACCTCGGACCCCACTGGGTGAACTTGCAGCGCTCCCACAAACCTCCTACTTGGCAGGGTATGGGTGCCTACTGTTGTTCCGCTAACACCATAAATAACCCATTCGAGGGTAAAACAAACGTAGGAAAGAATGAAGGGACTGAATTTACTGAAGATTAATTGCGTACACAAAAAGAAAAACAAAAACAAATTCAGCCCCCCCCCCTGAAAAAAATACTGGCTACACCCATGGTATAACTGTAGATGCTTCAGTTAAGATGTAAACTATTAATAGATGATCTAGTTTAATGAAGTATAATTCCAGTAAAGAAGCAGACAGTGAAAGTCATGAGAATGGACGGGCCTGTCATTGAAAGAAATTCTATATTCAAGGCAAAAGAGAGAGGAATGAAGAAAGACGGTTGGCAGATTATGTGGTGCCCCAAACGGTTTAGCAGACAAATAGGTGAACTATTACTATATGCTCTAGTAAAGAAAAGTAAAGTATTACTAGATACTCCAGTTAAGTTAAGAAGTAAAGTTTTACTCGATTCTCCAGTAAAGTAGTATACCTAGACGCCTCAGTTAAGACATTGACATTGAAGATGGTCCAGTTGACAAGTGAAGTATTACTAGATGACCCAGTTAAGAAGTATTGCAAGATGACCCAGTTAAGAAGTATTGCAAGATGACCCAGTTAAGAAGTATTATTAGATGCTCCAGTTAAGACACGAAGTATTACTGGATGCTGCATTTAAGAAGTAAAGCATTACTAGATGTTTATGTTTGAAGTAAAGCATTACTAGATGTTCATGTTTGAAGTTAAGCATTACTAGATGTTCATGTTTGAAGTAAAGCGTTACTAGATGTTCATGTTTGAAGTAAAGCGTTACTAGATGTTCATGTTTGAAGTAAAGCAATACTAGATGTTCATGTTTGAAGTAAAGCGTTACTAGATGTTCATTTTTGAAGTAAAGCATTACTAGATGTTCATGTTTGAAGTAAAGCATTACTAGATGTTCATGTTTGAAGTTAAGCGTTACTAGATGTTCATGTTTGAAGTAAAGCATTACTAGATGTTCACGTTTGAAGTAAAGCGTTACTAGATGTTCATGTTTGAAGTAAAGCATTACTAGATGTTCATGTTTGAAGTAAAGCGTTACTAGATGTTCATGTTTGAAGTAAAGCGTTACTAGATGTTCATGTTTGAAGTAAAGCATTACTAGATGTTCATGTTTGAAGTAAAGCATTACTAGATGTTCACGTTTGAAGTAAAGCATTACTAGATGTTCATGTTTGAAGTAAAGCATTACTAGATGTTCATGTTTGAAGTAAAGCATTACTAGATGTTCATAGTAACGCACTTTAGGTTTAGGTTTTGGACAAGAAAATAAAGTGGTTGATGTTTGCAAATCAAATTAAACAAAAATCCTTTTTACAAATATGAATACTTTTAAATACATCTAGATCTACAGGTAATTCCAAAAGAATTCGCCAAAATCACCAGGCATTTAATATTTTCGAAAGAATTGTAATGGACTGAATTGTTAAACTGGGTGTCAATTTCAGCTTGCCAATTTCAATTTGTCTGTAGGAAAATGGCGACTCCTCAGCAGAAAGATTGGTAGAAGAGGTGCTCTCTGCACTTGGCCTGCTACGTCCCCCAACTGAGTGCGACTTTTTCCTGCTGAAGACAAATTTTAGTTTCACCAATGCCAAGAAATATCAATGACATTAAAGATGGAAGCATCAACACAGTGGATTTGGACATCTTGCAAGGAAGAATCTTGTGGTGGTCATTCATATCGGCTTGATGTTGTCAGTGTTGCCTGTGGTAGTCATTCATATCGACTTGATGTTGTCCGTGTTGCCTGTGGTGGTCATTCATATCGGCTTGATGTTGTCCGTGTTGCCTGTGGTGGTCATTCATATCGGCTTGATGTCTGTGGTGGTTGTCACGTGTTTATTATGTTTATTTAACTGACAGATCTTGATGCTATAAACTTGTGACATATGTGGGTTCGGAGGTGCCTTGATTATAGTTCAAACACTTTAATAATCAATGAAGTAACAAAGTGCTGATATGTTTTCTTCAGTTTTAATTATTTAAAACTTGAACTTGAAACAATAAATATATGTACAAAGATATATAAAACCGATACAGGATTCAGTGAAAATGATCAATAAAATGAGTAAATATTTACTTTAAAACTTAGCGACTTCTAAGTCTAACTTTCTAGCTCTCTCTCTCGTCTCAAGCTAACACTCCGCCTTTTATATCTTTCTTTAGAATCAAGAACCGTGACATCTCAATACCCATCCTTGACCCGTTTACATTTAATTTTCCCCTCAATTGTTTCTGTAATTTAACCTACGCCAATTATGTCTCCCTGCTGTAGCCTTAAACCAAGTTTTAATCGGCGTCCTTCTGGCATTAAAGCGCGAGCGCGCTGACCCGATTTGAGATAGGTACAATGTCCCATTCTGTGAACAACGAGGTGTCACTAGGAACTGTTTTTGTAATTTAAGCTATGTTAGTTTTGTTTCCCTGCTGAAGTCTTGAACTAAGTTTTAATTTGCGTTTTTCTGGCATTTAAGCGTGGGTACGCTGACCTGAATTGAGATAGGTACAATGTCCTCATTTTGTAAACAATGAGGTGTCACTAGGGACGTGACAGTGGTCATTCATATCGGCTTGATGTCTGTGGTGGTCATTCATATCGGATTGATGTTGTCAGTGTTGCCGGTGGTGGTCATTCATATCGGATTGATGTTGTCTGTGTTGCCGTTGGTGGTCATTCATATCGGTTTGATGTTGCCCGTGTTGCCGGGGGTGGTCATTCTTATCGGTTTGATGTTGTCCGTGTTGCCGGTGGTGGTCATTCATATCGGCTTGGTGTTGTCTGTGTTGCCTGTGGTGGTCACATTGAACACTTATAAAGCATGAAATAAAAACTTGAAGTTATATACAACACTCGTCTCCAGCTAGGTATCGAATGTTATTTTTAATTTATTTGTGAAATATAATAAGGCTTGTCTTCGAGTGTCGAAAGATTAATGGTTATAGTTTCAATCACCCTGTATATAGATCTATAAAGTTATAATAACAACGATAATTGCGGTTACTAAATAAGGTATTGTTACGATCTCTCCTAATCAGGCCTTAAGTAAACACTGCTAAACAACAACACATCAACCTGACAACAAGAGTTCCAAATAATCTGGTACTTTAATAATGGTCAAATAGATAACAGCCAATACTAGACAATTGGCATACATCTACAACTAAAAATGCTACTCTGTACATCTACTGTCTCTATCTCTTCCTGGACTCGTACATTCACTTCAAGACTCCACCAGGACCGATTTCAGTCCCGGTCTACTCGCTGTCCAGTCTTGAACTGCACTGCCTTTAGACACATTGTCTCTGGTCCACGAAGGCTTATGATCAGATGACCATAACCCTGGTCCTATTCACGTGCCAAGTTCAAGCCAGTACTGTGCCTTGCCCTTCGATATAGCACGCTAAACTTATTACTGGCCTGTGTCACATATATCAGCTGATCACACAAAGCTAACCCTATTGCGTCGCGAATAGCGTTACAACAGTATCTTGCATTAACGGCACCTTTCTGCTTCATCTCGTTTAGACACACTGTTGAGAGAAGAAATAAAGGGGAGACGGAATAAGAACTCTCCACAATAGCCATTCATTCAAACCTAAGGTTTTGGGGCCATGACATGGATAAGTCAAAAGGTTTCCCTATCATTTCAGATTCCTCCACACCTCCTTTTACGTTGTTTTTAGTCATTTCGTTTATTTCTATCAAGTCCAACATTTTGTAGTCTGGTCTGAAGTGAAGTAGTTCCATCCACAGGGTTACTACGACCTAGTTATTTTGCCATACTTAGTACATTGAAAACGTCATTAAGTGCCGGGGGACGAGATTTGAACTTCTCTGTGCATGTTTGAATATAGCCATTCAAAAGTGGGTAGACAGTTTAAGACTAAAGTAGCAATTCCTGAACAATGAAACCAAGGCGCTTACTATTCCTTTCAAGCTAATTAGACTCCAGACAAATGACTTTCTATTTCAGATCATAAAGAAATCAAAGCATTTACAAGAGAACACTGAAAAACATTACACACACTAACAATTAAAGACTGTGGTAATTCTAGTCCATTTAATCCGATCTAAAATCTAAAAGAAGGTTTCTATACTTTGTCTTCATACATGTCAGAATAATTTTTCATTGTATTTATATGTTCAAGTTTCTTTAAAAACTCTATACACCACTGATAAAATCCTATCACCTATTTACACCACAAGAGAGGGCTTATGTAACAAAAGGCATCTAAAGTAGCATGCATGCATGAAGAGTTCAGACAATACATTTTGCATCATTAAAAATCAGTAAATGAATGACATTGAAAACAATATAAAAAGAACTTGTAGAGACCAACTTTAAAACTAAAGTACACCTCCACAATAAGTAAATTGATGAGAAAATGAGACTCAATGTCAGTCCTGTATAGAGTGCAAATATCAACTAGTAAAAGCTTATATCTAGACATTTAAAAAAATTAAATTAGTAAAATTTTAAACAATGCTATAAAAATTATCCTTTAAATTGAAGCATACATTCTTGAAGTGAAATCATATTTTGTGTAGGTTTCATAAAATGTTGTTTGCTACTCAAATGAGACACTAGTTAAAATAGCTACAATCATTCTGACCAACCCACAAAGTTCTGCCCTTCAATCTAAGAGATAAAGAAATGTGTTGAAAATAAATAGAGCTGAAAAGTGGAAAAAAACAAACAAAAATAAATAAATATGAAATTCATGATATTTAGAATCAAATGTCAAAGAGAAGCAAATATTGCTCTAAAGTGTATTAATTCATTATTATATCCTTAGTACAGAATAATTCATCTGAATTTTGATATTACAAAAAGTAGCAGCCAACTCACACAGTGTACACTTAACATACATAGATGTAAACATGAGTAAAGCCTAAACATTGTGAAGTAGTGCATGAGGCGGATTGGTTTTTGTTTGAACTAAGTTGTAAGCTTGAAACAAATGTTACTAAGGGAACCAGTGGGTTCAGCAAAACAAGGAAGAAATGCACAGACAGATAAAAATATATCTACTTTTATTTGGTACATACAGATATGATATGTATTGATGACTATTTTCCTTCGGTCAATATTATGATGGATTTGAACTAATACTTGAACAAATCAGGTTTTAGTCTGAACATTCATTTAAACAAAATAAAATAAAAACTTCAAACATCAATTTCAAAAGGTTTTCTCAATATGAAACAATTATGTATCTGCAGTCATGCACAGAAAAATGCTTGCAGCAAATGAATCAATTTGGAAGCTAAGTTTTAATTTCAATCATGGCAATGTTCTGTTCACTTTCCTCAATGAATCAATTTGGAAGCTAAGTTTTTATTTCAATAATTTCAATGTTCTGTTCACTTTCCTCAGACTTACTACAAAATATTACAAACAGAATAAAGCAAAAATTTCTGTGAAAAAAAATAAATTTATATGACAATTTACTCAAAATAAGAATATCCTTTTATTCATTGAATCTCAATGGTCAAATAGTTTGTTCTAACTCAAAGGAAGAGAATGATAAATTATGAAAGACCTTTTCCAAAGCATGAGAACATCCAAGTGAGAATACAAACTGTCCATGCTCAGCTAGCAGTACAAATGTGAAGATTCAAACTTCATTACTAGGCTCAACATTGTCATTACATGGGAACTCACTCAACACAGCTGATCATAATCACAATGAAGATAAATTAGCTTGTCTGGTCCTTCTCTAGTAACAAGAAGCTCTTTTTATCACAAATGGAAACAAACTGTATCTCAAAAGAAATGATGTATAATCTTTAATACCTGATCTTATAATGCACAGTCAGTCTATACAGAGAACTGGGTAGAAAATACTTTTTAAAAACAATTTTTTGTCTAATTATATTTGTAGGTTTTACAAAAAAGTTTGCAACACATGGAGAGAATATCTTTTAAAGCACCTTGACCCTATTTTGTAAGAAATGATACATTGCAAAACTGTTTGTTTGATGCCAGCAAAAAACTTCAAAGCATACATAAATCTAGCTAAATTCTAAATTATCAATGGCTCTATCCAAGCAATGTAGAGTTTGCTTTTCATAGCAAAATGTTCTAGTTTAAGAAAAATGTAATGAAGCAAAAATTGTTTTGAAATGATAAATAAAAAAATCTACCTTACATCTAACAATCAGTTAGCTTGTGTATAGTTTAAATTTGCTGACATTATTGAGAAAATATTTTGGACAAAAAATGAAAAAAAAAAAAAAAATTACAAAAGTATGATGTAACAAAAAAAAAACACAAAATGAAATGCATTGTGGAGTGGACAAAGGTATGAAAATGTCAGGAGAGACAAACTTTGATCCTATTTGAATTCTTATGTTTGATGTGCCAACATTTTTTTCTTCAAAACTTCCAACAGTCAGTTTCCTCTTTATGTCACAAATTATTACATTAACACTCTAAGTTGAGATATTTCTTTTATTCTAGTCCAAAACTTCATTTGTCATAAGGTAGTAGCTACAGAAAAAAAAAGTTAAAACTAATGATTTAATATAGTCAATTTGCATTAACAAAAATCTTAAAAATAAAGTAAAAAATTGTTTGACATTAGTGCGTGCATGAATATGTTTAATACAAACATGAGTTAAAGATATCCTTGGCAGTAAAACAAGTTTGGTATTGATCTTCAAAATTTGAGTAGGATGCAGAATATGTGACTAAGTTTGAGAAAGATGACTATAACAGAGTAGGACAGACATGGTCATGACTAAGCTTGAGAAAGATGACTATAACAAAGTAGGACAGACATGGTCATGACTAAACTTGAGAAAGATGACTATAACAGAATAGAAAAGACATGGTCATGACTAAGCTTGAGAAAGATGACTATAACAAAGTAGGACAGACATGGTCATGACTAAACTTGAGAAAGATGACTATAACAGAATAGAAAAGACATGGTCATGACTAAGCTTGAGAAAGATGACTATAACAAAGTAGGACAGATATGGTCATGACTAAACTTGAGAAAGATGACTATAACAAAGTAGGACAGATATGGTCATGACTAAACTTGAGAAAGATGACTATAACAGAATAGAAAAGACATGGTCATGACAAAAGAAACAAAAATAAGTGAAAGGATAAAGTACAGGCACACCTAAATTGCACTATTAGAAGACTGAGGAATAAATTGTTAGCCTGATACTAACAAACAAAGCAAATTTGAAATTTAATGCAATGTCAGGGCACAAACAACTTCCTATTTTAATATTTACCAATTAGGCAATGAAGCATTATAAAAAAAAATATTATTCTTTAGCTCCTTCCATTAAAATGGCACTAACAAAAATGTGGACATATTAATGCTTCCATATTTCAAACATAAGAAAGGAATGGCAGAATTAATGAAACAAAATAATGACCCAAAAAAATTATAGAAGGCTTGTTTGCCTTTAAGTTGAATAAAAAAGCCACTGATAAATGCCCAAATAACACTGGACTGAAAGATGCAGGAAAGTAATAAGAACTTAAAAAAGAATGACTTAAGATCTTTGAGAGAGGCAAATTGATGGAGGAATTAAAGATCTTTGAGAGAGGCAGATTGATACAGAGGAACTAAAAATCTTTGAGAGAGGCAGATTGATAAAGAGGAACTAATGATCTTTAAGAGAGGAGAGAGGCAGATTGATACAAAGCCACTATAAGAAAACAAATTGTACAAAAACATTTTTCCCTCTGACAAATTTAATTTAAAAAAAAAATTTGAAACCCTTAACTGACACCCAAGAACATTCTAATTCTGGTATCTCTTTATTTCATTTATAAAAACACGGATCAACTTTTGGCCACTCAAGACATTTTCATTACCCTTTCCAATTTTGTTTTGTTACTACTTTGAAGACTTTTCCCTGAAGTAACAGTTGTGTGGAGTAAAAAAATATTTAAATAGTCTTTTCAATGAGTTGATACAATATGGTATAATTGAAAGGTCCTAATTATCAATGTAATAGAGCATCTGGCACAGGTTCAAAATACATTTTGTCCATTATTTCATCTGTCTAAATCTTTAAAGTGATTTCTGTACAAGCTCATTAATATAATTTTAGTATTCAAAAAACTTTTTCAAATTCAAAATGTAAACAATTATGATCTTTCATGCCTTAACTATTTTATGATTGCTTAAAAAATGTATTTGAATTTTAAATTTGAAACACAGTCAAACCTCACAGTGTCAGCATGAACTATGCTTATAGTTTGCACTACAAGTGTATTTCTTGAGTTTATAGTTCTCCATAGTAAGAGTTGAAAAAAAGGTTTCACACAAAATATCCTTACACAATTTCACTGGAACCTTTGTCTTTTTTTAATCTGTTTTATTATGTTTAAGCAACTTTACTCCTTGTAACCTTTTCTGAACTCTTTCTTTATGTTACATTCTACTTGGCCAAATAATTTCAGTGTGTTCAATTCATTTCAGCTAAGGTAACTTGACAGTTCCTGCCTAACTACTGAACTCGTTTGTTTGTTTTTTTGTTTACCCAGCAAAGCATTTGCTCAACAAATCCTGAGCACTGAACATTTAGCATTTGTAAACATTAGAGTAGAAACACTTTTTAATTTTACAGTCAAGCAGAAGTTACTCTTTTTAAGTCTACACAACATTTGGCAGATATTAAAGGTCAAATAAAATACTCCTATATAATATAATAAAACAAATGTACTAGTTAAAATATCTTCAGACATTGTAGACTTAGTTTTTATTAAGTATCTATAGTCATTACTGAAGAAATTTGGAACTTCATCATTCATTTCCAATGGACTAACAGACAGCATTTCTCCTGTTCTTACAAACATCACAACTTTGAAATGTTGGTTTTCTTGACATATTAAGATTACTAGGAAGAAGACACGGGTGCTCAACATTTTCATCTTGCATATAAAATGAAAAAAAAAAAAAAAAGACAATGCTGACATTCCATGAGAGCACCTCTTCTCTTATGCAACTAACTCAAAGCAGTGAGAAATAGCAAGTCAGTAATGCACTACTGATCAATGCTACAACTACTTGTATGTCAGGACCCTGCTAATATGATTTGCTCATTGTTGCTTATCTAGCTAACTCTGTCATTTGATGGGATTTAAAATATTTTTCTCAGTCATTTTCAAACTGATGTTTGACTATTTAATACACTTTACACAGTCATTTTCAAACTGAGGTTTGACAGTATTTGAAATACTTTTCTAACGTAAGATTTTTTTTGTGACTATGAGGTGTGGCATGTAACATAATAAAATATTATTTGTAAATTTTGACAATCAAATTTTTTTCAAGCGTTGATTTAAAAAAAAATATTGTATAATCCCAATATACATAGTTTAAATGTCAATAGATGACAGCATTAATATGAAATAAATAGTTGGATGAATGAACACTTACAATGGAGCTTATGAATTCAATACAATGTAATGTACACTTGAATAGGCTAACTAGAGATACCACAGACAACTCAATTTTATCATACAAACATTAGAATCAATTCGTTTTGGAATTAACTGACTTGACAGTTTTCAGTTCATCTTCTTCTTTGTGACTTTCTTCTAAGAGTCTGTTGGCTACAGCAGCAACAAGGGCAGCTCCTTTCCCACTGCCATCATGTGACAACATCAGTTTGAACTGTACATGGAAACAGAAATAATGTTTATCTTGCAATACCATGTCCACATTTTAAAAAAAAAATCATACTAAAGTGGGACTGTCAATACAAATAAAAACATTTATGAACACAAAAAAAGAAGTAAATAGCCAGATCCACCAAAAGCTTGTATTTAATCCACCATGTATAACAAAGTTATGACAGCCAAGCATTAAAGCCAAAGAAAAAAATTAAATAATTACATATCAAGCAATAACTTACGGAAATGTCAGGCCGAACTAATGCTCTGGTTTTTTCCATCATTAAATCATGAAAAAAAGGATGGAAACGATATAAAGATCCATCAACACCAACAGTCGCCTCTTTTCTATTCATTTTATTGAGAAGGCAAGCAATACCTAAAATACAAAAAAGACTAGAGGTATTATAAATAATACCTGTAGATATACACACTCTATAGCAGAAATAATACAGAGGCTTGAACTGTACAAGTGCCATGTCACCATTTTAAATCTTAAACTTAAAATTTAAATAATGTAATTTAAACTTTGTTTTTAATAGTTATGTTCTAATAAATTTGATAGTTTGTATTTTCTCATTAATTACCACCCTTAGAATAAAACTGACGCTGTGAAAATGTTTTAATGGGAGGATAATAAAGAGTCTTACAGATCCAGTACCATTTTAGATGAGCCAAAAAAAAAAAAGATTTTTAAGAAATAAAAGAAAAGGATTGAAATCAGTAATTTGAAAAAAAAAGATAAATTTACTTCAGTCTAATATCACTACATTGAATATGATTTTGTGATTATATCACCATAAGTTCCAGTTAAGAGGAATTCTATATAGATAAAAGAACTTTGGATTTGATTGAACTAGATTTAATGTAAGTACATCCACAAGATGCTACTTAAAGTTAAAGAATATGGTTTCTTCTCAATGCACAAGCTGTCATTTAAGTTTGACTTAATGAGCAAGTAACAGTGAGGAAAAGCAAGCTAAAAAAGTTCAAAAGTTTTTACACAAAGAATTTAAAACATTAACTTACCGGCAGAAGCCAAGTAAGCAGCTCTTTTTGAGACCAGACTACATACATGTCTGACTAATCTACAGTCCTGTTCGGTATGTGACGTTAGATCAAGTTCGTCAAAGATTTGTTTAGTAACTTTAAAACCATCAACATTATCTCTGAAATGATGCAATTATCACATTCAGTGTAGACATTGTCTGGCACAAAGTCACAATGAAAACAATTTGAATGATACATTTTTTTTGTACAGTATTTGCCATAATAAAATTACACCCATACATATCTAGAAAAATTTACTACACCTGTCTGTCTACACAAGCACCCATATTTTAAAAAGATATTCATATACTACAATGTGAGATAAAACCCTCTTGCCATAAAACTGAAATTTGTTGTTAACATATCATGGGTTCTTTTTCAATGTTATTACATACTAATACTAAGATTAACAGATAAATTATTATAGAAAATAGAGAAAATTAATTATTAGCTTTTGAGATTAAACTTACCCTTCTATTTCAGAAACATATTTTGTATAAAACCTTCCACGGGTAGCTAAGTGGTAGGACCCTTCTCCGTCAAATAAAAGATTGTGTTTTCTCAATCGTTCAATAGCAAGTCGAGCTATCTCTCCCATGTACATGCCAGAGATCATTTTTTCATAGCTGCAAAATGAAATTATATAAACAATCATTCAATCCATTTCTTACTTATAAGTATATATGCACAAAATAGAGGAATAGAGTAAAAAAAAAGGATCTAGACCCTTTATCCATAATGTATTTTCAAACTTTCACTTATGTATTCACCTTTTTATTTTATTTTATTTTATAACTTTTTTTCCCCCATAACTTTATTGTTGATATATTTTTAATACAAAATAAATTTAAATAAAAATGTTCTAGGTAATTTTTAATTAACAAGGTGAAAAAAAGGTCAGTCAAATAGTTTGATCAAAAGACAACAGTAGGTTACATCACGACAGCAGTGCTAATAATTAAATCAAGATGAACAAGTTCCTAGTTATACTTCACTATAAGAGAGCTCCACAAATAGGACTTTTGAATAGAATTTTATGAATAGAATTTTACACTTACTGTTTTTATTGGTTCTGATCAGATGTTTAGATTTCAATTTCAATTTTAAAAAAATGATTGTAATGTTTTTAGTAGGATTTGAGAATTATATTGAATGAAAGACAAAATACTAACATTTGTTTTCCAGGATTAATGGAATGCTTATCAATTGATTTATCAAAGTCCGTCAGAATAAAGTCTAAGCAGCCATCATTACCAAATGCACCCCATTCTGTATTGATTAGAACCTAGACAAAAAACAAAAAAGTCTTCATTTCATATGATATCAACAAAATTGAATCAAATCTTGATATTTGTAATCAATCTTTGATTTGGAACATGGAACTTTTATGTTAATGTCTGACCAATAAAAGGAAAAACAAGAACGAAAAAAAAAAAGCCAAAATAATTTTTTTGAACAAGTATTTCAAAGTCAAACACTAGCATGAGTCAAACATAAACAGCAGTTGAAACATTTATACAATAGAAGATTAAATACTATCAAAGAACTCAATTTGTTTCTCTAACACTGAGCATCCCTTCTGACATTATATCTTTCCTAGTTGAAGAGAAATCTTCTAGTCATAGGTCAATTTCAAAACTATAACAGGGTAAAAGTCAGTATTAAACATACTGATACGATAGAATGTTATTTGGCAATGTTGGATAAAGTGCTGCCCAACTAGAGAAATAGACAACTGTCTCACTAAGATACACAGTGCTTTTGGTTGCCTCCAAATAAAAGTATGGCTGAATAGGTCTCTTCACTTAACAATAACCACAAAAATCAATGTTTATAAAGCAGTGGTTCTCACCACACTTTTATATAGCTCTTAGATATTTTAGACTCCTTGAGAGCTTTCATCCAAGTTGATTTGGCTCCATAATGGGCATATGCTAGCAGGACTACCTTGTTCTGCTGAAGGTTGGTGTTGACAGTATAGAAGTACTACTTACCATTCAACAGCATCGCTGGGCCAGACATCCTGCATTGGGGACAACCACATGCCAATGCAATCTATTCTGGCAAGCTTAAAGGAGGACAGAGTAACAGAGAGGCCCTCTCGTTATAAAGATCACCTCAAGTACCATTTTGCCCATACTTTAGTTCACTGAAAGAGACAGTTGGAGAGCTCTCACAAAGGCCGCAGGACACACATAGAAGCCAGAAGAAAAGCCCTTATAGAAGACAGGCGCAGAAAACAAATAAAACTTAAACAGACCCAGGGCAAACAAAGACTTGTTCTACAACAGATCAGGAAAAATATGTAGGTCACAAATGGGTTTGTTCACTCATCCTTAATCTTAGGAATTGAAGACATTATTATAATTACTATTCAGCAATGTGTTCTATGACTTATTAGACTACAGAAAATGTAATATATATACTCTAACATCAGGGCTGGCTACTTTGTTCCAGATGATTTTCTTTAATTAAAAGAATATGATTATAAGCTACTGTTACCAATTGTAAAAATTGAGAGATATTATAGCATTATACCTGACCATTCAGATCCAGTTATTATCTACATAATTTGTCCATACTGCTGCAAACAAAGACATTGTCTGCCAAGGGTAAATTTAGGTTCTGTTTTAGCCAGGTTATTATGAGGATCACAATGCTAATGGGCCCCATGATGACTTTCTGAACATTGCCATATAACAAAATAATTAGGGCTCACTAAGACTTTTCTTCAGAGAACAGTACCAGAAACAGCCAAGAACTGATCATGGAAATATACATGACCTTCATTGACCTTACTAAAACTTGCCAATAGTGAAGAAACGAGCCAGTCCAAAGAGACGTGTCCTATATAAATATGTCATATAAAAGCCACATAAAAGTTTGTCTAAATTTCTGTTATTATTATTAAGACATCGTAATAATTTTCTATATTTAAAGCAGCCCAATCTTCCTCATGGACTTTATTTAAAAGACTATAACATGTAAGCAAGCAAACAAATGCAGAATCATGGAATATGCTCCTGTATACTGTTAACTGAAAAGATCTTTAATGCATTAACATAAAAAAAAAAAAAAAAAAAAAAAGAATTTGATTTTTAAACAAACCTGTTTTGGTTCATTGAAATCTCCATCCCAAGTCTTCACTTCACTTAAGCTTTCAATGTAGCAGGCATTAGTTCCTGTGCCTGGGGGAAATTGAACAGTTCAGAAAATATTGATAGTGATATTGATAAAATCAATTTATTAGGAAGGTTTACATCACTCTATCTAATTGGAAGACTTACTTAGACTTAGCTCCTCCCGTGTTTAAGTATTTTCATGAAGTTAATATGAATTCCTGTTTAAATGAATAAATAACTAATTCTGAAAAACTGTTTTTATGATTATATATTAAACCAGGGCTTCAGACTAATTTAACACTTTGTGTGTTGATCTCTAATAAAAAAATGAACAAATACTTTGTAACTTTTTTTTAATAAGTTTAAAAACAGAAATTAATGGAAAAAAAACACTGAAAAAAAACTGAGGACATATATTACCAATCAAATTGAGAAATTTACATTTTCATGTGTGCAAAACTAATTATGAGCTTCTGTGATACCCATTAAATGCAGAAAAAATATAATAATGATGCACTAAACAAAAAAGAGACGTTTTTAAATCAGTCAAAGTTGCATGAGAGCAGGAGGGGGGAAAGAAACTGGGTGGGCAATTGGATTGAATGCATTGGCTTGAACTAGTACTACCTAAAATAAGTCCAACAGCACACTGTCGATCACTATGAGCACAAGACATGAGGGCACCAACAGTATCATTAATAACTGCCAAGCATTTCACATTTTGCATATCCTGTAACAAAGATAAAGATTTTCATTAAAGGCCACACAAAATGAAAGGGAAAAATAAATCACACAAATAAAATATAGTCAATGTTTCCAGTTATTTAAAATAATGGATTTTCTTTTCTATAATTCCTCTAATGCAAACTCTTCATGGGTGGATGGACAGAGATTTAAAAAATGGCTCAAATGATTTTCCTTGAAATTTTGACAGTTTATGTTTATCTTTGAGAAAACAATTACTAGCTAGCCACACAGTGAAAACTCTGGTTTGACCATTATAATTTTTTAAAAATATAATCATCTTAAAATTAAATTTGGCTATTTTGAACATGCTTTCAGCGGTTATTCCTGCACTGGACTCAAATGTTTCTTTGTAAGGAGTTTAAATAACTAGAGTACAAGAACATTTTGTCTTGTGTAGAAATGAGATGGATTGTAATAGAAGAGTTTGATTGTGCAAGCTCACTGGAAAGACTTCTTGTTATGTTAAGAAATCAATACATTATAGACCACAATTAGCTTCATGAAAGAAGAATTGATTTAAACAAATTTTTTAATCTGACTTGTTTTAGTTTACAAACTATTCATAGAAAACATGCCATTATATCAAAAACTAAAGGGAATGTCTCAACTGTACAGATGTATCATTTTACTAAATAGTAGCATGGTGTAAAACTATTTCATAAACTGAATCTATCATAATGTAGAAAATAGTTCAATAGTTAAGAAACTTCCTATCACAGAGATATTACATGAATAACTAAAGATTCTTTTTTGTTGACAATGCAAGAACAAATCATCTCCATCAAAGCAAAAAAAAAAATCTACTTCATCTAAAGTAAGTTAAAGACCAACTTTATTTCAAGCAAAAAAGTTTATAAATGGTAAATTTCTTGAAAGATTTAAACTCAAAACAAGAAAAAACTACCACCAAAGATTCTCAAACATGGATGTACTATAACTGCACTTCTATAATTGCAGATCTCAAACATGGATGTAATAGAATTACAATAAGTAAGGGTGGCATCAACTAAATTATAAGTTATACTAATTAATAATAATAATCATATAATAATTATCATATATACTAGGTAATGATGACATCTATTTTACTTAATTTTTTTAAAAATTACCCCTCTACGCTCAATGGCCTCATGTAATAATTGTACAATATCATGTCCTTCGACCCCTTCACACTTAAACCCTTTCGTCCATGTTGTTAAGATAGCTTTGTCCAATCCTTCTTGTCGACATGGAAAGGAGAAAGTAAAGCCTAATGGTAGATGGCGATCCTGAAGCTTATGGTCAGTCATAAATTTGAAAATGCAATCAGCAATGTGGTCAAACAGCTGAAAAAATATTTTTAAAAAATAAATAAACATTATGTTAATGGCTTATTACACACATACTTAGTAAAGCATGATTTTCTTTACACCCCACCAGCCCCCCCCCCCCCCAAAAGAGGAAATAAGAATGCATATTCAAAATACTATCATACAAAACAATTTCTCCTTTTTTAAAACTCTTTAACTACATAAATGCAAGTAATGATGTTGAATGGTTGACAAAAGAAAATAACATATTTTTCTATTTAAGAGATTTTTTTTTTAGGGCTATCATAATTTCAATAAATAATTTATGTTGAGAATATCTAAGCCTTTTAATATCTTATGACTAGAATAAAGATAGTTGACATTGCTCGGACAGCAAAGACTGTGGTTTTGTTAGTTTAGAATTAAAAAAATATTTCGTAAACATATAAGATTTTATAAAAGAGCATTTCCCTCTTTGCAGGAATGGCAAATAATTAAGTTCTGCACCAGCCTCTTCCTAGTCCTTTTTAACACTTGTGAACTAGCCTTGGTTTAGTTTTTATAATTTCTAGGTAAATCCAGGAATAAAATTGAGTACATTTTTTTAATCTGCATAAAATACTTACTTGAGCTCCTGAGCCAACCATAATGTGATGTGGAATAAGAAAAATTTTACTTTCCATTGTAACCTCTTGACCATTTAAATTGATGAGAAGAACTCTAAAATTTGTTCCACCCAGATCAAGAGCTAGAAAATCTCCAGATTCTGCAAAGAGTCAACAATCAAGATTATTTCACATCACCATCAAATTTTCCCAAAAGTCCAGAAAAAAAAAGCCTAAATAATTACTGAAAGGGAAATAACAACTTTGTCTGTAGAAGGACAGAAGACAGACTCTGAGAGAGGAGCATAATCATGTGACTCTGTGTAAAGATGTGGGTTCAGATAACATTACTGATTTTCTTGGGGAACTGGAGCATCAAAGCAGATGTGGTTTGGAGTCAAGTTCTCCTCTAAGCTTATTTTTTTTCTGCCATATTTCCTTCACCTTCTCTCAATAACCAATAGTGCTGCTATTATGTGTTACATGTCCTGTTTATTCACCATTTGTTTCAGCGTTATATAGTTTAGAAAAACCATTGCTCATGTTCAGTTGTTTTATATGGCAGCTTTTCATAAAAAAAATTGGCCTATTATTGACTTTGCAGAAAGCCTTTGCAGAGTAAGTTCTCAAATGGTTACGTTCAGACATGTAATATTGCAGCTAGTGCATGTAATCTTGGAATATTTAATCAGAACTTTTGTTATACTTCATATTCATTATGGTTTTAACAAGAGATGCAAAAATTCTAGGTTATAGGGTAAAGCATGGACTTAGTAACAAAGCTAAATCCCACACTTTTTCTCTAATTTAATTGACTTGAAAGAAGGTTTTATCAAATCCATTTTCGGACAAAAAAGTCAGAGAGCAGAAAAGTTTAAATATAATTAATCTTAAAGTTTGAATTTATATTGTAATAATTTAATAGCCAAATAAAATATTAAGCTGCATAATAGGACTATGTTAATTATACAAAGCTATCTAAATATTCACTGAGAAAAGAATACTTGACATATTAGATTTATAATTGACCCCAATATGTATGCGAGATCACACTAAATTCTGTTAAGAGGCCAAACTCAATTGAAACATTTATTGACTGCATTGGGAAGTTTGTACTAAAGGTGAAGGAAGTCACCAATTAGCACATTTTAAGCCATTTAAATCAAACATAAAAATATTCTATCTTCTGTCTCTAAACCTATAGTTTTTTAATTCCAACGTTTTCAAAATTAAGCAGTTTGAAAAAAAAGTAAAATTGTATGACTCCTGTTTGCTATAAGGTGTGTGTGTGTGGCTGAGTGACCAGAGTCGAGTTCCAGTCACTACTCAATCAGAATAGTGTTTGCTGAGCCTATAATGACAACACAGAAAACTGCTGGCCCACATTGGAGATTGGACCATAATGCTCTGAGCATGCTCTAAGCATAAAAGATGAGCCATTATAAAAGTTTTCACGATGTAAGTATAAAAGAGCAATTAATAAATATTCGTTGTTTTTTTAATTTTTACTTTAACAATGTTTAAATTTAATTTCTCTTCCAAAATCTACGCACACATTTTTTTCTAACTTTATTTTTTTGCATTTTAATGTTGGTTCTATTAAATGAACACCACTGGTATCAACACATAGATGTTTTAGTAAAGAAACAAAAAATTAAAAGACAGTTTTCCTAGGTATGTTTGGTTTGTGTTATACATGTTTAATAAATTGTTAACACTTTAATTGTGGTGAGCTGTGTAGGTGGCTTTTATTTTTACTACAATAAGATGGTGGGCAATTGTTTAATTAGACCAACAGATTCATTTAAACGTGTTCATGCTTGGAAAGAAATATTTTAGTGTAGTGCTGAAAACCGAGCGACATAAGAGCTGTGTCAAGTATTTAATTCCCTTTGATGTCATTCGGAAAATTTCCATTCATAAAGGTTTTTAGCCAAAATTTATTTCATAAAGGAATTTTTTCTCATTTATATAAACATACCTTGAAGTTTTAATGTTAGAGCCTATTTTTTAAAATAAAATTCACACACACACACACACATATAAAATATATATATATATAGGGTGCGTCAAAAAAATGTATACACTCTTTAAACTGTCATAGACAATTTATTTCCCGTTCTACAATGCTAAATTTCTAGACATGGAAAGCTTAATGTCCAATGGGAAAAATAAATGTGATCAATGTTAATTAATGCTAGTAATGTTCAAACTGGTGGCCTTCAGCATTAGTAATTGCAACATGGCGGACGTGCGTTTGAGTTTTGAAGAGTGGAAGCAGATAATTAAGTGGTACTGGAAGTTTGAGAATGTTGCTGAGTTCGAAGATAGTGGAGACGTGAGTATGGTACAGAACCACCTTCAAGGTTAAAAATTACACGTCTATGAGACAAATTTGGAATACATGGAACAGTGTGTGATATGCATAAAGGTCAATCAGGGTGACCTTGTACAGCTACAAGTGATGAGTCCACAACTGCAGTCTTGGAACTGTTTCAGCGTTCACCTCAAAAATCGTCAAAGCAAGCAGAACGTGAGAGTGATGTAAGTGCTAGTAGTGTGCTGCGCATTCTGAGGAAGGCAAGTTTTGTGTACATTCCAAGGCTGGTGCAACAGCTAAGTGACGACGATCCAGATCGAAGGTTAGAATTTTGTGAATGGGTTTAGGAGAGGATGAGAAGCATTGTAGAACGGGAAATAAATTGTCTATGATGGTTCAAAGTGTGTATACATTTTTTGACGCACCCTGTATATATATAATACAAGGATTTCTCTTTTAAGAGCAAAGGATTTATTTAAAATTGAACAAAAATATACAAGTATTAAAAAATCTAACTACAATTATAATTAACGCAATTCTTTACATAGTCTCAGAAAAAGTTCACATACAAAAATGCAATTAACTATGTGTACAAGTAAAAATGATAATGGTAAGCCTATTTACCTGTCCCATCTGGAACTGTCCGAACATAAGTAGGAAAACATTTGATGTTAGCTTTAGCATGAGTTTCTGGTGTTAAACCCTTTACAATATCATTTTGCATTAATTGCATGACTTTTTTATAATGTTCATCTGTTAGGTCTAATGGTTTTAATATATTTTCTACCTGTTGATAAGAAAATAAAATACATTTGTATACATTCAAAATTCTGTTATGGTCATAATTATTGTTATGAATTCTACAAATAAAATAGCAATGGGATTGTAAGGATTAGCTATTTTATGCATTACAGAAAAAGACAAATTTCAACAAAGTATTCCGTTTTTATATAATAATAGTTATTTCAGTTAATGATAAGATGGTAACTAGGCTAATATTCGAGAAGGTGATCTATTCTTTACAATATCCAGGCATCTTTTGGTTTAGACTTTAACCAGAGCTTTAATCTTAACAGACAACTGCTTAAAACTAATAAGGAATCATAGAAAAAAAAAACATTGTTACAGACAGTAAACAGATAGGGTGTCACACATTTGTAAGATTGCATATGAAATTCCATCTGAGATATACAAGCATCTAAAATAATTATACTACTTCCCTATTCATCACAGCCACTAAGCCCCCTTCTCTAAGTGGTTCTCTCTCTTTACCTAATAAGTCACCTCTTCTTTCAGTACAAAACTGGCGAAGATAAACTTAATTGCATAGGTACATTATCACTGTCTCCACCATCTTTATACATAATCTCTTTCCCACCTATTCGGAGTGATTCATTCTTAAAGTTAGAACAACCTTCCCAAGCCTTTTTGCCATACATTACTTCTATGAATTGGCAAGCCTATAGAATAGCTGAACTTGAGGGACTGTGAGCACTTTCCATGTCTATTTTTGTATTTTCTTCTCTGTATATTTTTATACATTTATATATGTATTTTGGATATTATTATATACCTTTGTTCGCATTTGTATTATCCATATATGTACATGTATGCATATTCATATTATATTCAATATGTGTTAAAATTACTTTGCATTCTACATTGTGTGTATATTCATTCAAAAAATATTCTAAATGTGTCATTTAACATGATTCTCTAAACAATTATAGTAATTTTATACTTTATTCAATCACAGCATTCCTAATTCCTATTAGTATGTACACATGATGCCTTGAAAGCAAATAGCATCATGCATCAACAATTTTTCCATCCCTCTTGATAATATTATTCATGTAAAGTAGTATCTTTGTAAGGAACTTTCCTTTATCATATAGTCTAGTTAAAGTACTATGCATGTCTTTCACTTGGTGATCCAACACAATGTTATCAATACAGATATTCAGATTTGTGTTCACAGTGCCATAATCTGCAATCTCCCTTCTCCTCAACATATCATTATGAAATAGCTTTAATTTCAGGATCTTTAGGGCATTTGTGAGTCCACCCACTCTGTTTACCTGACATTAGTCGGAGAAAAGTAAAGGTGGTTGGTCGTTGCGCTGACCACATGATGCCCTCATTAACCATAGGCCACAGAAACAGATGACCCTTCCATCATCTGCCTTATAGGCCACATAGTCTGAAAGGGGAACTTTATTTTACTAAATTGTAAGGTAAGCGAAACTTTAGGCACGAACCAAAAGCTACAATAACTTGTTTTTTCTTTAATCTGTGAGACTGTATAAAATCAAGACATCTGTGTGTGGTCACTCAATGAACTTCTCTGTGTCTTGTGTCTGTTCTCCTTTGTGGAATTGTTGTTTTTAATTAATCAGAGTCCATGTAACCATAATATATTTCTAATAAGGCTCAATAAAGCAGTCTTAGTCTGAATGATATTACAGTAACCTCAACAGGCATGAACAACCCATGCAGAAACATCACTGTGATCAAGAAGTGAAGTGTGCACTGTGTGTGTGAAAAAAGAAGTAACAACTGAGATGAAGAAGTGAACAGTGAGCAAAGTGAACTGTGAGTGAAGTGAGAGAAAAGGGAAGTGTAAACTGTGAGAGAGAAATGAAGTGTGAACTGTGTGAGCGAAGTGAAGTGTGAACTTTGAGAGAAAAATGAAGTGTGAACTGTGAGAGAGAAGAGAAGTGTGAACAGTGAGAGAGAAGTTAAGAGTGACCTTTGAGAGAAAAGAGAAGTGTAAACTTTGAGAGTGAAGTTAAGTGTGAACTGTGAGAGAAAGTGAAGTGTGAACTATGTGAGAGATGTTAAGTGTGAACTTTGAGAGAGAAGTGAAGTGTGAACTTTGAGAGAAAAGTGAAGTGTGAACTGTAAGAGAGAAGTGAAGTGTGAACTATGAGAGAAAAGTGAAGTGTGAACTGTGAGAGAGAAGTGAAGTTTGAACTGTGAGAGAAAAGTGAAGTGTGAACTGTGAGAAAAAAGTGAAGTGTGAACTGTGAGAGAAAAGTGAAGTGTGAGCTGTGAGAGAAAAGTGAAGTGTGAACTGTGAGAGAGAAGTGAAGTGTGAGCTAAGAGAAGTGAAGTGTGAACTGTGAGAGAGACGTGAAGTGTGAACTGTGAGAGAGATGTGAAGTGTGAACTGTGAGAGAGATGTGAAGTGTGAACTGTGAGAGAAATGTGAAGTGTGAGCTGTGAGAGAGAAGTGAAGTGTGAACTGTGAGAGAGAAGTGAAGTGTGAGCTGTGAGAGAGAAGTGAAGTGTGAACTGTGATAGAGATGTGAAGTGTGAACTGTGAGAGAGATGTTAAGTGTGACCTTTGAGAGAAAAGAGAAGTGTAAACTTTGAGAGTGAAGTTAAGTGTGAACTGTGAGAGAGAAGTGAAGTGTGAACTATGTGAGAGATGTTAAGTGTGAACTTTGAGAGAGAAGTGAAGTGTGAACTTTGAGAGAGAAGTGAAGTGTGAACTTTGAGAGAAAAGTAAAGTGTGAACTGTAAGAGAGAAGTGAAGTGTGAACTATGAGAGAAAAGTGAAGTGTGAACTGTGAGAGAGAAGTGAAGTTTGAACTGTGAGAGAAAAGTGAAGTGTGAACTGTGAGAAAAAAGTGAAGTGTGAACTGTGAGAGAAAAGTGAAGTGTGAGCTAAGAGAGAAAAGTGAAGTGTGAACTGTGAGAGAGACGTGAAGTGTGAACTGTGAGAGAGAAGTGAAGTGTGAACTGTGAGAGAAATGTGAAGTGTGAACTGTGAGAGAAATGTGAAGTGTGAACTGTGAGAGAAATGTGAAGTGTGAACTGTGAGAGAGAAGTGAAGTGTGAACGGTGAGAGAGAAGTGAAGTGTGAACTGTGAGAGAGAAGTGAAGTGTGAACTGTGAGAGAGAAGTGAAGTGTGAACTGTGAGAGAGAAGTGAAGTGTGAACTGTGAGAGAGAAGTGAAGTGTGAAGTGTGAGAGAGAAGTGAAGTGTGAACTGTGAAAGTGAAGTGTGAACTGAGAGAGAAAAGTGAAGTGTGAAAGAAAAGTGAAGTGTGAACTATAAGAGAGAAGTGAAGTGTGAACTGTGAGAGAGAAGTGAAGTGTGAAGTGTGAGAGAGAAGTGAAGTGTGAACTGTGAGAGAAGTGAAGTGTGAACTGAGAGAGAAAAGTGAAGTGTGAAAGAAAAGTGAAGTGTGAACTATAAGAGAGAAGTGAAGTGTGAACTGTGAGAGAGAAGTGAAGTGTGAACTGTGAGAGAGAAGTGAAGTGTGAACTGTGAGAGAAATGTGAAGTGTGAACTGTGAGAGAAAAGTGAAGTGTGAAAGAAAAGTGAAGTGTGAACTATAAGAGAGAAGTGAAGTGTGAACTGTGAGAGAGAAGTGAAGTGTGAACTGTGAGAGAGAAGTGAAGTGTGAACTGTGAGAGAAATGTGAAGTGTGAGCTGTGAGAGAAAAGTGAAGTGTGAACTGTGAGAGAAAAGTGAAGTGTGAGCTAAGAGAGAAAAGTGAAGTGTGAACTGTGAGAGAGAAGTGAAGTGTGAACTGTGAGAGAGAAGTGAAGTGTGAACTGTGAGAGAAATGTGAAGTGTGAGAGAAATGTGAAGTGTGAACTGTGAGAAAGAAGTGAAGTGTGAACGGTGAGAGAAAAGTGAGGTGTGAGCTGTGAGAGAGAAGTGAAGTGTGTGAACTATGAGAGAAGTGTGAACTGTGAGAGAAAAGTGAAATGTGAACTGTGACAGAAGTGTGAACTGTGAGAGAAAAGTGAAATGTGAACTGTGAGAGAAAAGTGAAATGTGAACTGTGAGAGAGAAGTAAAGTGTGAACTGTGAGAGAAAATTGAGGTGTGAACTGTGAGAGAGAAGTGAAGTGTGAACTGTGAGAGAAAATTGAGGTGTGAACTGTGAGAGAGAAGTGAAGTGTGAACTGTGTGAGAAAAGTGAAGTGTGAACTGTGAGAGAAAAGTGAAGTGTGAACCGTGAGAGAGAAGTGAAGTGTGAACTGTGAGAGAGAAGTGAAGTGTGAACTGTGAGAGAAATGTGAAGTGTGAACTGTGAGAGAAAAGTGAAATGTGAACTGTGAGAGAAAAGTGAAGTGTGAACTGTGAGAGAAAAGTGAGGTGTGAACTGTGAGAGAGAAGTGAAGTGTGAACTATGAGAGAAGTGAAGTGTGAACTGTGAGAGAAAAGTGAAGTGTGAACTGTGAGAGAAAGTGAAGTGTGAACTGTAAGAGAGAAGTGAAGTGTGAACTGTGAGAGAAAAGTGAGGTGTGAGCTGTGAGAGAGAAGTGAAGTGTGTGAACTATGAGAGAAGTGTGAACTGTGAGAGAAAAGTGAAATGTGAACTGTGAGAGAAGTGTGAACTGTGAGAGAAAAGTGAAATGTGAACTGTGAGAGAAAAGTGAAATGTGAACTGTGAGAGAGAAGTGAAGTGTGAACTGTGAGAGAAAATTGAGGTGTGAACTGTGAGAGAGAAGTGAAGTGTGAACTGTGAGAGAAAATTGAGTGTGAACTGTGAGAGAGAAGTGAAGTGTGAACTGTGTGAGAAAAGTGAAGTGTGAACTGTGAGAGAAAAGTGAAGTGTGAACCGTGAGAGAGAAGTGAAGTGTGAACTGTGAGAGAGAAGTGAAGTGTGAACTGTGAGAGAAATGTGAAGTGTGAACAGTGAGAGAAAAGTGAAATGTGAACTGTGAGAGAAAAGTGAAGTGTGAACTGTGAGAGAAAAGTGAGGTGTGAACTGTGAGAGAGAAGTGAAGTGTGAACTATGAGAGAAGTGAAGTGTGAACTGTGAGAGAAAAGTGAAGTGTGAACTGTGAGAGAAAAGTGAAGTGTGAACTGTAAGAGAGAAGTGAAGTGTGAACTGTGAGAGAAAAGTGAGGTGTGAGCTGTGAGAGAGAAGTGAAGTGTGTGAACTATGAGAGAAGTGTGAACTGTGAGAGAAAAGTGAAATGTGAACTGTGAGAGAAAAGTGAAATGTGAACTGTGAGAGAAAAGTGAAATGTGAACTGTGAGAGAGAAGTGAAGTGTGAACTGTGAGAGAAAATTGAGGTGTGAACTGTGAGAGAGAAGTGAACTGTGAACTGTGTGAGAAAAGTGAAGTGTGAACTGTGAGAGAGAAGTGAAGTGTGAACTGTGAGAGAGAAGTGAAGTGTGAACTGTGAGAGAAATGTGAAGTGTGAACTGTGAGAGAGAAGTGAGGTGTGAACTGTGAGAGAAAAGTGAAATGTGAACTGTGAGAGAAAAATGAAGTGTGAACTTTGAGAGAAATGTAAAGTGTGAACTGTGAGTAAAAAGTAAATTTTGTTGTTTAAAGGTGAGGTGTAAATCTAGATATTGTGTGCTTAAACAAAATCAATACAAGTTATTACACCTTGTTAAAGGTGTTACCTCTGCCTAAAACTTTGATTGGTATAATATACAGTTTCTTAATTTGTTTTGTTTTATGTAACCCAGAGCATCTGCTTGTATGTGTTTGCACACAAATGTGATCATTCAAGAAGATTTTTATTATAGTTTTTTTTTTATATAGCGCTACTTTCATGCTTAATAAATCATGATTCAATAAAATGATAGATGTGGGCCCTCTAGGAGGAGAATATAAACTTCTGTTATTGAGAAGCAGTAGACAGTGCATGACCAACAATCAGAAAGAGCCCCAAGTCTCACTGAGAGGAGTGGGGAACAGTTTAGCATAAGAGAAATAGTTTCCATTGAAAACAAAAGTCACTACTTCCGTTTGTGTTTGGAGACCTACAATAGTGTTGGTTAATGGGAAGTGTTCAATGCAGGTTTCTATAACCAATGACAACACTGCGTGAGTTCACCAAGGACAAGTAGTTACCATGTGATTATTTCAGGCACGGTTTTCAATGTTTTAGTCTGCTGGGAAAACAACGTTCTGGCCAATAAGGATCTAGACTCTAATACTGACAGTCAAATATCCTGGTTATATTGGCCATTATGTGGTTGATATGTAGAGTGCAGTTTTAGACGACACTCCCTGACACTTAACAGTGGACTTGTTCAGATATACTCTAGGTGAATAGTTTGTGATGTGCTACTCGAGTGTACAGCTAAAGTAGTGTGTTCTTTTATTTTTAAACGCAATGACCTCATTTGCATACAGCACAGATTGATCTATAGAGTTGAAACGCCATGACCTATTTATAAACAACTATTTCTGTTTTGTTGAATTACTAGATCTAGATCTAACAATTTAAAGTAGAAGACAATTATCAATCGATCTATCTACCAACTCACATCCCCCCCCCCCCAACAATCATCTACTTACATAACCTGGGTATAGAAAATGTGTAGTTGCAATATGCATGTGTAGATCTAGTTAGTATGATTCTATTCTGATGTGTTTGTGTTAATATTCAACAATAAAAAACAAAAAAGATCTGAACTCCTATCAACTACCAGTGTAGCTTGACTTACTGTTTTGTCTTCACTTTGTAATCGTTTCTTTGGTGTCTTTCTAGTTTGTGTGACACAAACGCTAGCTTTAGTGGTAGGTGCCATTTTTTGATGGACTTTGCTTAAGCATATATTATAGAGTTGTCTAGATCTACCGGCACTTTGGATTAAGTTATCACTGTTATAGCCTAGTCGATAAACATAGGAGGACGCAATCTTCACAACGATGTCAATATTGACAAAACGAAATGCTAAGCCTGATTACAAGTCCACACAAGACGTAGATCTAGTGACGTGCTCTGCGTTCATCTGAACACATCAAGGTTTCTCCAATGTGAACGCCATCTCGACCAATCAATAATGTTGTAGCCAAACCTCCAGGAGAGGCTGATGTAAGGGGAAAAGGTCAGACAATGGTGACGTCAATTGCTAAAGTAGGAGGGGCTCATTGAGTTGGCTGATAGACAGAGAGAACACAAATAGGAACCGGCATCTGCGAAATTAGGTCATTTTCAACGGAATTCGGGACGTTCCGGTGGCTAATAATAGTTTCTACCCCGTACCTTTTCATTTCTTTAGGCCAAAGCTCTCTACTACACAGTTAAATCCACCCCCACCCCCATACATCCGTTTACCTTTTATCAACTTGAATTTTCAGGCCTTGTTGCTGTAGATTTTTGTTTAAAATGTTTCAATCAACTCACTCTGGTACATATTTTGTATTTCTTCCACTTCCCATTTTAGGATCAATTTGAAACTTAACATAACCATTCATAGTTCCTAACACAATTATTTGATCAATTGTATTAATGTATTAGTTTTGTTTTTATAAAGAATATATAAATAGAAACTAAATGGGGTAAGCTGAAAGGAGATTTATATAAGCCTTATATAGAGCATTAGGAATTGCAAGAGTCAAATAAAACAATAAAATGTTTATGTAAAAGATTATAGATAAAACTGTGTATTGAAGTAAAGATTGTATCAAAAACTATAAGTATATTAATCAGTTATAAAGAAAATTGTGTATAGGATTTGTGAATTGACGTTGTCTTCAGTGGCGTCACTAGGGAGTACGAGTACAACAAACGAAACATGTTTAGATGTTAAGTTTGTTTCTAATTTTAATTAAATTTCATTGTAAAATTTGCAATAACATTTGAATAAATGCCATAAAAAGTGTGATTTTATAATAGAATTGGCAATCATCAATCAAATAAGTAATTGATATTGAATTTTTGTTTTAGCACTGATCTAAAAGTGATCTTTGTGACATAGTATTTAGCTCATTTCTGCCACAACATTGTGTTGCAGACTTTTAGATGTCAAGAAACATTCATACAAATACAAAAACATGAAATGAAACTGAGACTTGAAACTTGGGCTACTATGATAGTAACTTCACTTAATCATGTGCACTCTATGGGGAGCATAGGGCTGCAACAACACCCCTACACCGAACTTGGTTCTGGGCAGCTTTCTTCATTTCATATGATAGTCAACGAAAGACATTGCCTTCATTTCCTGAAAGATTGTTGGATTAGACGTATTGAACTCATCCCCTAAGACAAAAAGGAGCAACAAAACTGTCCGCCAGAAAAGTTCCAGTTGTATTCAACGTTCTACAGCGAGCAAGTTGGACGTACTACAAACCCAATCAGCGTGGAACAACAACGTCTCTTCAAAGTAGAGCAACCTGACAAAGTGCTCTACAGAGGACCGCTCTACGACTGAAGGAGGCCAACACACTAGTGTCATTAGATAGCATTAAAATCGAGAATGATTACAAACTACAAAGAAATAAAAATAAATAAAATACCAGTGTGATTTTTTTTTTATTTAACCGACTCTTCAGAAGCCAGAAGAAAATATTTCTGTAGCTAGAATGAAGGATAATGCTTGGCACCTTGGTTAAAACCCTGACCCCAGCAGACCCCCAAAGATCTTTTAGCTGATCACACAGACGTAGTTTATGTTCATGGGAACAAGGGGACAACAGGGCAGCCATTTTGTGTAGAGCATATTTCATCCATTACATTTTAGTCCTAGTTTTTTTTTTTTTACTTTCTCGATTCTGTCCTTCTTTGGTGCCAGGTAACCCTAGCCCGAGGATTTCAGCTCCAGTGATCTCAACATGGTCGGTACGCGACGTCGTTTTGGCGCTAATTGTGTTAGAAACATGCATGTTCATTTTATACTAAACTTCAAAAAGAATGATATATATCTAAGTTGTGCATGTGTGTTTGTACACAAACATTTTTTGTTTCGGGGGGGGGGGGGAGGGGGGGGGGGGAGAAATATATGTTCTTATCAGTTTGTTGTGACACCAATGCCCTCTGCTCTCATCCCATTGGGACACTACACTGTAACTACAGCCCTGTGTGTGGGGTCATATTACCGCTTCAGTCAGACCTGACTTACAATCTTCTCACTTTCTTAACGAGGAGTCAGGTGTAAAGAGGACTTATTTTGGGGGGGGGGGGGCAGGGGTTGTCACTTAGACTTAAACAGACAGAAGAAAAAATTAGAAGAAAGAGACAGAACTAATAATTTCCGACTAATTTGCCAGTTAAAGAAAAAGATATTTTAGCCACTATTCACAAGCGTAAAGATAAGATAAAGATAAGGAAAGAAATGGGTTCACAGACTCACACAATAGTTAGTGATATAAGAAGAGGCACGGAGGTTGAGCGGTAAAGCGCTTGGCTTCAGAACCGAAGTGTCCCAAGTTCGAATCCAGGTGAAAACTGGGATTTTTAATTTCAAGATCTATTAGGGCGCCTCTGATTCCACCCAGCTCCAATGGGTGCCTCACATTAGTTGGGGAAACGTAAAGGCGGTTGGTCGTTATGCTGACCACCCTTGATAACCGTAGGCCACAGAAACAGATGACCTTTACATCATCTACCCTTTAGACCGCATGGACTGAAAGGGTAACTTTACTTTTAGTGAGATAATAACACAACAAACTGAATTCCAAAATCAAAGGAACAAAAAAATATATGTTTGAACACACACATGCAAAACTTAGATATGTATCATTCTTTTAAAACGCAAAATAAGATGAACATACATGACGTAATATATCCCACCCCAAAACGACCACGGCACCAAAATGGCGTCGCTACTACTTCGCAACGTGGGAAGGTCTGTTAATAAAAGAAGAGCCAGATAACATCCGCCGATTTATAGGATCTGTCGTTTTTATGTAGTGGACGCCCTCACACTGCGGCAATGAGGCGACAGACGCCCTCACAAGAGACGGGGCGATGGCAGCTACTCAACTCGAAGCACAAAGCACGTTTCTACAGGCTACGGCAGAAATCTGAGCACTCATTTATGAGAAGTGGTCCTGGAAGGAATCCAACAGAGCCCGAAGTGCCTGGCAGCGTATGCGTCACCCAGATCGCGACGATCCATGGTGGCGGTTGAGGAGGTCGGTGTAGGACGGAACAATGTCCTGTTCGGCATACTTTAACAGGTTCCGTCCGAACTATGACTCCCGATGCCGTCACTGTGGAGAGAGCGTCGAAATAGTGTTGCATATCTTGTACCAGTGTCTCAGCTCCGGTAGTTAAGGGGGGGGGGGGGGCGTGTCTGGACAATTCGTTCACACGACATATCGCCAACAACTGGATCACAGATAACTTGTTCACCGACAACTGGCTCAAAGACAAATCGTTCACATATTGATAGTATTACATAGTGTTTAATTTGTTTACATTCAAAGTACATACAGAGGACTGATATATTGTAACTTTTGTTGCTATCATTTCCAAAACATATTTGATTGCTAGAGATCGGGCCTAATCCAAATTTAAGCATAAGGATAGTTTGTGATAAAAATTAGACTTTAACGTTTAAAAAAAATCTAAAGGGGAAGAACTCCGTCCTGAAAACTATATCTACCAATAATGAACAAGTTATTTCCCTTATTCAATATCAAACAAAGTAATTACTAATTATCAATAATTAATTGCCTAATTGAGTATTTTTGTTTATTGATTCATGTTTTTTTTAAGGTACAATTCATAATTGTTTAGAGTATCAACTTGATCAGAGAATGTGTGAGGTAGAAGAATCTTTAACAATTATCCCAGGGGATTAAACCCAACAAATTTAGCCATATCTAATAATACAGAAGAATTAGTTTCCTTTTGTTGCTAATAAACAAAATAATGAGTTAAATGTAATTATTGTCTAATTGGTTACTTTTTTATTCATGTCTTGCCTATGTCAACGAATAATTGTGCAAAGTTTCAGCTTGATCCGAGAATGGGTGTGGAAGAAATAATGTGTACACACCTTTTACCAGACAGAGTGAGTTGATAGAAGCGTTGTAAAAAGACAAGGCACTCCTTATCAAAATTTCTTAAACCGTAACTTACCTAGCATGCAAGAAGGCAGCAACAGGCACCACATATTATGTCTGCCATGACACCATGCCTATTGCATATACTGCCTCTCATCATGACATCACCACCTGAGCTAGAGCAAGTCCTTGTAATGACCCTTACAGTTCATTGTCTTTAAGACACTCACTATGTGCACAGTGCACTTGTTTGGAGAACAATAAGTGAAAAGGTCAAAATCCAAATTACAGATAAAAAAGCCTCCGCTGACTGCCAGTCACCATCATAAATGTTGAATGACATTTTTTTTTAATGGCACTACAAACTCTGCAGTCATGAATGAAGAAAGCATTCGAGTAAATCCAAAAATTATTGATTGCGTAAACTTGGATAAAAGCATTCAAGAAAGTTTGGGAAAAAAAAAAACAGTAAAGAAAAAACAGAGCACAGAAATCGAGACTGGAAAGCGAACCACTTCATTTTGAAAAAGGTGTATATTATAATTATATATATATATTAGGCACATCAGACCGCTCAAACTGTTTTCACTCTAGACAAAAAAAAAAAAATCAAATTTCAGACCCCTCCCTTCTGACTTTAGTCAGCTAGGAAGTCTGGGCGAGTGAGTGCTGAAAGCTTTCCAAGTGCTGCAGATATGTAGAAATCAATATATGTAAATAGTGATACAGAAATGCAAGCAACAATAGAGGTATATTTATTGCATTTATTATCATTGTAAGATCATTTCAAAGAAAAAATTGTGTTGGGAATGTCTTTATTTATTAATTTTTAATTGCTTTAATTTTTGAAAATGTCATTTTTGTCTATTTAGATTGAACTACAAAGCAAGCACAATGATTTATTTGTATCTTGAACAAAAAAAAGCCTTCAATCCAGTCAATTTGAGAAACTCTGCTTTACAGTGAATGTGGTGTCATATTTTTGATAATGTACAGAGGGTAGAATGTAATGTATGTATAGAGTAGACAAAATTCAATTATTATGTCATAGATTTTAATAATATTAAATAGTTGAAAAATTTGTAAGCATTAAACTCAAATTAATTAAGGCTGAACTTGAACTGTAAATTTTGTACAAGTTTAGAATATTATATTATATATTATTGAATACTAACATTACCCACAGACTACACACGTTGATTTGGTCCCAGGCAATATATTGTTTATTTTTCCATGGACTGCCTCCTTTTATTTTTTTTATTTTTACGAAAGTTTTAAACCTACTAAACCTAAGTGCCACCTCAAATCATAATGAACTAAAAGACGAACCATTGATTTCTTCAAACGTTAAATCATAATGTATGCAAATCAGCAGAAAATTATTGTCAATGCAACAACAGTGAATAAAACAGCTCTTAAAAAGGCTTCATACATACATAGCACACATGGTTGCAGAGAGTTTAATTATGCCAGTGGCTTTAGAAATATGCGATTTGGCTGTGTCAAGAGTCCACTAATAAAGGAAAGGGACTGAAAAGTTGAGAACCTCTGGCATACAGATGATAGAATGAAAGATGAAGATTAATCATGATTAATGATTGTAATTAATATAATTATATATATATTAATATATATATATTATGTTATCTATTATTTAGCATTATTTTATGTCATAAAGTTAAATATATGGAATTCTAAATCTAGAGAGTCTAGTAGAGTAATCTAGACTTACATCTAGATTTAGATCTATTTTAAAAAGTTTACTATTTAAAAGATCTGCTACACTAAAGACAGTGTCAGTGTGAGTGTAGTAGTGACTAGGTCTAGATCTAATTAAATCTAATATTAACTAGATCTAAACAAGATCTTTATATTATATCTACTATATTATATATAGAATCTAGACTTTATACTATAGACTATACACTGTATTCAGCAACTATGTATATATATAGAGATATTATTATTTGTGGTGGAATAAGTCCGCCGATCGGATCGTTTGCACTTCGCGATGGGGATGATGGCCTGTGACTCCTAGGGGTAAAGTCTTAGAGCCACAACGTGGTAAATATTTGGTTGATATTATATAGGCACATAGACAGGCACAAGCAAAACGCAAAGCTTATTGATTTTGTGGAAGAACAATTATTTAATACAGATTAATTAAGAAGAAATACAATCAGTGAGTGAGGGGGGATGTACAGGAAGATTTAGGATTTTATGATAACGTTTAAGCTAATATCATCACTGGGATGTTGCTCATAAAGATTCGTGTATGGTTTGCTTATTCGGCTGTCTCTCACTTATCTGTTATTCAAGGTTCTCCTTCGGGGTTGGGTAAGTTGAAGCTCTGTTGAGTTGTAGCCAGTTGCTGGTGCCCTGCGAGTAGGCAGGCACTGGTGTGATGACTATGAGGATGCCACGCGGTGGGCTTACTCCCGTGGTAGGTGCAGACCGGTCCTAGGACTTCAGCCTGGAATGCCTTCAGTTCTTAGCCGAGGGTGATGAGTGACTCACCCTCAACGGGAATGTGTGGAGAGCTGCTGAGGTCTGCCTTCAGGCAACCAAACACGCCAGTCCTAGTGTAGGAGGCTATGAAATGAGACATGAGAGGAGCCTGAATTATTAAACCATACAGGCTGGTTGGCGAGGTGCGCATCCTGGGTAGGAGCGCCTCCCTCAGTCTAACTAAGATACTTGTCAACAACATTTTACTAGGTCTAGTAATAATTGATGTACAAATACTACAATAATAATAATACAAATACATATATAAATGTACAAGGGCATAAATGAGAAGGGAAACAGGGGGACCATATTACGGGGTTGTAGCCCCTGTGACCTCATTGACCCACAGGTAAACAAGTCCGCGGTCGCTCGTGACCAGAGTACCGTGACAAGAAGAATGGAAGGGGAGGGGGGTAGAAAAGGGCACATAACTATGCCGGCCAACAAGCCGAAACTAGTGGGGCGGGCACACGAGACTGATTCTCGGGCCTAATGATGCATGGTAACAGCACAGTATGTGCATAACAAAAACATGCATAATTATAATGTATATATATATATATGTGCGCATATACGGGTATATATGCACAGGTAAGGAAATGATCTAGACGTGAGTAGGTCCAGATGAATATGGATATGAATGAATAACAAATGCATAAATAGACATTAGGATTAACTAAATTGTAAGGTGGATGTCCACCGTTGGGAGTGCAGTCAGGATTGACGAGTACATGAGGAACACATATTCTTAGAGATTTACAAATGAAATATTTGGAAGCAAACCGGTGTTAACATGGTAATGATACATGAATATAAATGTTACAGGCGAAGACACACTAAATAATAATGATAAAGTTTTTCCAACTCACCGGCTTTGCCTTACACAAGTTCCCAATTGAGTCTTCTGACTTCTCAGTGATTCTGATCTAGAATGGCATTAACCTGAAACTTTCGTCTCCGGCTTTTATAGGTTCCCGAGCGGTATGTTAAGAGTAGTGACGATCCAATGGCCAGCGAGTCTTTTGAGTTTAGAATTGTCAAATTGGACCGATCTTTTCATTTGGGGCTCACTCACCTGACTTCTTTAACCCACGACCCCTGGGGGGGGGGGGGGAGGACAAAGGAGGATGAAAGCGGAACCATGCAACAATTATCAGGCTGGACCATCGCTCGATGGTACAGCGGACGGGGACGATTTGAATAGCCCTGGGCGTCAGGAGTATCGACTCAAAGGGATGTACGTTAGGGTGGGTCATAAAATTTATTTTTCTTAAGACATCATGGAAAAGTTGCATAATGTACTAAGTATTCAATAAGTAATTTGCAAAAAAATTTCTGAAATCGTCTACATGCTGCAACTTTTAGTTTTGTCTCACCCTGCTGTGACGGTGTAGTAAAAACGCCTATTTTGTCTTACTCTACCTCGAAAAAATTATCAGCAACTTTTGAAGAAACCTTTCAAAGTTTGCAAAGTGTATTTGATGTATGTTGTTGCAAGTGTTTTGATTCTGGTGCACGAGAAAGATCGGCATGTACTTGTCCTCTGCCAATGAAACAGAAAAGCACAGAGACCATGAACGATGTGGAGATGGGTGATGAATTAAATTTGTGTTGTTGTGTTATTGTGCTCCTTCTGATGTAAATGGCATGCACAATGACTATGATGATGATGTTGTACATAGTGATGATAATAATGATATGATGACAAGCAGTGACGAGGAAATGAAAGCAGTAGGAAATACTTTACAATATCCTGAATTGTGTAGATCTCTGGACAGGTGTAAAGTTAGTAACAGGGATGCCTGCCTAATTGTCAACTCTTTGCTGAAAGATCTAAATCTTCTGACTGCAGAATCATGCGTAGATCCAGCAAAACTTCGCAGACAGAGAAAAGTTTGGAGACAGAAATAAATAAATAGACATTTGGATGATGTAAGACAATTAAAATGTATGGGATTCTATGGCAAGCAGGATGTAACAGTGGTTAGCACAGGTACAGGATGTAACAGGAGATCAATTAAAGAACAACATTATGTCGTAGTCTCTTATCCTGGTGGACAGTACGTAGATCATGTTTTGCCGGACAGTAGCAAATCAAGTGATATTGCCAAAGAACGTCAGTTATCACCCAAACTGAATCCATGGAAACCTTGTCAGCTATAGTTTGTGATGGTACAATCATCAACACTGGTAAGACAAATGGAGTGATTCCAGAGGTAGAACGACATGTTGGAAGGCCACTACAGTGGCTCATTTGTTTATTGCATACAAATGAACTTCCTCTACGAAAATACATTTCTGTGGTTGACGGCGAACGCACAACAGGTCCAAGACTTTGATCCAAAAGATTTACCTCTCACGAATTTCAAAACAGTTCCCGGAAAAGTTGTTGACATTGCCGATGATGTGAAGAAAGATCTTAGTACTGATCAAATTTATCTACTACGAAGTTGCTTAGCAGTTCAGAACGGTATCATTGGAACTGAAAACAAACAATTTCTTCAAAATTGTATGCCAGGAAATCTTAACCATGCAAGATGGTTAACAACGGCAAACTGAATCTTAAGGTTTTATATGTCTTCATCCAATTGTACATCATCTTTATACAGAATTGTCAGATTTGTTGTAAACGTTTATGCACCTGATTGGTTTTATATAAAGCTTCATACAGAATGTTACGATGGTGCTCAGAATTTTTTCCATCTTATGAAACTATGTTTTGAACTGGGTCCTGATGATTGGGATATTGTGAAGCCAGTTTTACAGAACAATGCTTACTTCGCCCACCCTGAGAACATTCTTCTTGCGGGTATTCTCGATGAAGATCAATCTGTTAGGAAAATCGCACATGGGAAGATAGTTCATGCACGAATACATTCCCAGAATAACATTCGACTTTTTGATAAAAAGTCGATTGATTTGAATCCATCTGCATCATCATACATGGATATGATTTCTTGGGATACAACAACAGTCACCCCACCACCATTCCTATCAATGGTTTCCAATGACGACCTTGACAACTTCTCTGCTTCATCAGTCCGTGGTATATTATGTCATTCTCAGCCTGTTGAACAAGTTGTGCGAGACGTATCAGCAACCACTTCCAGGGTTATTGGACATACCGCACGTCATGGAATGGTGTTGCAGTGTAAACAATCCAGGAATCAGTTACCTTCTGTTGTATCAAAATCAAGTTTTTTGTGAAATGATAAATATTGCTTGATTTTACGTTATGTTGACTTTTTCTTGTTACTATGGGATTATAAACTTTAAAGTTGCAGGTAGTAGACATTGTTTTTTTGGAAAATTGTTTTTTAACCCTTCATCTGGATGGTATGGGGCATCTTTCTACACATGTCTCACATATGCAACTGAAAAAAAATAAATTTTATGACCCACCCTAATGTACGTGGACACCAAAATTTAATGTCCCTGGACTTCACGGTTGTGTGCTTTTGTTTCAGCGTTTGGGGCGTAACTTTCAATTTTAATGTTCCTGAACTTAACGGCTACGTACGTTTGTTTCGGCGTTTGGGTGTAACTTGGGATGTGTGTTTATGGCCTATAATTTGGAGGTTGGATCTAACCTTGGTGTAATAGGATGTTTGTGTTCTACACTGGTCGGTTTGGTGTTAAAAGGAGCTATACAATGCTAACTAGTGGTTAAGAGGGGGGGGATAGTTCAGAACTGGTCAGTTTTGTATTGAGAAGGGACGCGTTTCGTCACATTATTATAATGATAATCACATATAGATCTATAGTAACATAATAGTAAATAGTTTAAATTGTCACAAAGTCATAGTGATGATCTTATCATTTAAAATTTGATTTATCATCAATACAATATTTATATTACAATATCATTATGATAGATTCTAAATTTTATATAATTATAAACTTATTATTATTATTTATAGTTATACTAGATTTAGATCTAGTATCTTAGAGTATCTAGACTCTAATTTATTATTATTATTATTATCATCAGCAATGTCAATCATGTCATTCAATTCATCATGTTATTGTTAATCATGACAGACTCAGCAGACACTGTCACTGAGACAGATCATGATGATCATCTAAAATTCTAGATCTAGAATTCTAGACTAAAATTTTTAAACTTCGTCTTACTGAAGTTTGAACTTACTCTTACCTTTTTACTAGACTAGATGATAGTAGTCACTAGATCTATATAGATCTAGTATATATAGATCTAGATTAAACATTAATCTAGATAGATCATTAGATTAGATCTAGATATACTATTTTTTTACTAGAAGAATAGTCTTACCATAGATTTGTCTACTGGTTCCATAAAAACAGGCTTTGTCTTGCGGGCACATGGTTTATCAAACACTAAGTTAATAGACATAGTTAAATCTAGATCTATAAGTTAATATATAGATCTAAATGTTTTGTTTGTGTTATGTTTAGTTCATAAACCTTTTTTTTTTTTAAAAGGGGGAAAGTTTACAAAGTCTGTAAGGTTAGCTACCTTTATAAGGTGGCCTTCAGTTACCGGAAGAAAACACAAGTTTCACATAGGAAGTGTACGGTCAAGGTCAATATTAATGTAGGGGAAATAACTCTTTAAATGGTGGGAATAGACATAAAAATATTTATATCTATGATGATGCAATAAATAATTTGCAATCTTTTTGTGTAAAAACATTTCTGAACAATGTTGGCATAAAACTATAAGGCTTTTAAAATTTTTCTATAAACAGTTTACTAGCATTGACATGAGCTATTGGATCGTGAAGATATGGAAAGCAGGAACCCTATTTTAATAAATTAACTAAAAAAACTAATAAGATATCGACTCTATACTTGTTATTTTTGTAACACATTAATTTGTGTAGTAATAATTACTTATAGGCCTATATTTTTAAATCCACTAGTAAGCATTCACGTTCAAAACACTAGCACCTGCTGGATTACATTAGGCCTTCTAGTGAGACAGATGTATTGCACACCAGAGTCATCCTCAGTACTGACTGTTACATAGATCACCGCCTTGTTCGGGCTAAGCTGCAAATCGCCGCCAGTATTGTTTTTGAAGGAAAAGAAGCTAAACGTTGATAGACTGGCTAAAGTACATAACCAATTCAATTCAGAAAAACCCAGGGCGGTAAGTAGCCTAACTGGAACCAGCTAAAAACGACACAAAAAGAACGTGACAGCCAAAGTCTCGGGATATTGCATTCAATACAAAGTTCCCAATAATGAACTGTTGGATGAGAGCAATGCGTAAATCCAAGAGTTTTTCAACAAAAAGCATTTCTCTTTTCTTTCCTATTCTAATAACACTGCAACAAGTTCCCCAGTTAAAGTTTCCTGTCACAAAGGGAACTAAAAAATAATTGAGGTGGCTTGAACAATTCGTTAACATGCAGGGTTACGCTGATGCTGGAGACACACGCTCTTTCTACAACTCGCTTCGATTTGCCTGTCCCAATATACCGAATCAGAAACCCCATTAGTAACGAACCATGCTGAGAATTACTCTCTTAGAGCACGGAAGAGGAAGGGGGCAGTGACTTTTAAGATCGCGTTGTCCCCGTACAAGGACAGACCTAATGTCGCACATGGACCAGTATTCTCTCTCTCTCTCTCATTTCCTTGTCCCAATCGTTCCTCATGCAAAACGCGACACTCATAAAGAATGTGGTTTACTGCTACATCGTCCTCGACGCCATGGCGGCACCGTGTGTCGTAGCTCTCTTTCCACCGTCCAAAGTACGCGCCTATTGGACAGTGTCAGACTAGGAACTGGGCCAGGACGTCCTGTTCCGCATGGCAGAGCTCCCACCATGCGTCCTTTCGGTCTGGTACATTCATCTGCCTGTGTAGCTCTCGGCCCTTATCGGAAGCGTCCCAAATGTCGAACCAATGTGCCAACCATGGGCGTAGCCAGGGGGGTTCTTGGGGGTTCACCCCCCCCGAAATGAAATCCCCCCCCCCCGATCGGAATTTAGGGACTAATTTCTTGCTTTGATTTTGTTTTCTTAGGTGAGATTTTAATACTAAACCATCACTTGCCCCAGCACAGCCAAGGGGGTTTTCAGTTTAAACCCCCTACCAGGGGGGTTTGAGTTTAAACCCCCCTACCACAGGTTTTTGCAGTTAAATCCCCTTCTTCTATAAAACAAAACAAAAATGCAAACGACAATCCCCAAATTTCAAGAGCACAGTTAAGGAAGATTTTGATTTTTAAAACCCCCTCCAAAATTTACGATAAACCCCCTGATCAATAAAAAAAAAAAAAGCAAATTACACACTCAAAATTCTATGAGCGTAGCCAAAGAGGTTTTGAGTTTACGTCCCCCCCCCCCTTTAAGTAGGGTTTGAAACTAAAAAATACATCTTCAATACCCGGTATAAAAAAAAAAAGCAAATTACACATTCAAAATTCTATGAGCGTAGCCCAAAGGTTTTTTAGTTTATACCCCCCTCTCTTCAGTAGGGTTTGAAGCTAAAAAATACCTCTTCAATACCCGATATAAAAAAAAAGCAAATTAAGCACTCAAAATGTTATGAGCGTAGCTAAATGGGTTTTGACTCAGTTTTGAGTTTAACCCCCCCCCCTTTCAGCGGGGTTTGAAGGTAAAAAATACCCTCTTTAATATTAAAAACAAAGCAAATTAAACACTCAAATGTCATGAGTGTAGTCAAAGGGGTTTTGAGTTTAAACCTCCCGCAAGCGGGGTTTGAAGCTAAAAAATACATCTGAAATGTAAGAAAAAAGCAAATTACACACTCAAATGCTATGAGCGTTGCCAATAGGGGTTTTGAGTTTAAACTCCCCTTCAGATGGGTTTGATGCTAAAAAATACCTCTTATATATAAAAAAAAAGCAAATTACAAACTAAAATTATTTGAGCGTAGCCAAGTCCATTAGGGGTTTTGAGTTTAAAGGGTTTTGAGTTTAAACCCCTCTCCTACAGATGGCTTTTTTAAAAGTTTAAAACCCCTCCAGGTGGTTTTAAGTTTAAAATCCCCCTACAGAGAGTTTTGAGGTGTATAACCTCTATTTTCAATATTATTCTAAAGAAAACTACAGTTACCAAATTCTATTACCATAGCTAATTGTGGGAATTTAAAAAAACTCCAGAGATTGTTTAGTTTAAAACCCCCAACGGATGATTTTGACGATAAAATTTCCCTTTTCGATATAAAATCTAAAGCAAACTAGAGTCACCTAATTTCAAGAGCGTATTCAATAGAGGTTACACATTTCTACCAGTGGTTGGGCTCCATTAATAAAGTGCAGTGAATAGTCATCTTCTGAAATTGAAATAGACTAAATGTGGCTCAACAAAGATGGCTAAGACAGATTTTAGGAGTCAGTTATAGACATCGGGTCTAAATCGAGGAAATCCTATGCCGAACTGGCAGTCGACCCCTTTATAAGATTGTGACAGATTGTCGCACTAGGTATGCGGGACATGTTTTCCGACAAAATGAATAACGCATAATAAGAGTTGCGATGACATCCTAGTACAACTTGGCGCCACACATTCATGGAGGTCCTCAGAGCAGGTGGGAAGAGGCTTCAGACATTACCAGTGACAGTTTTTTGTGGGAAACAGCTTGACGGCAAATGCGCCGAATATCAAATTAGGTTTTTAAAATTAAACTTTTTAATAGCAGGAAAATGCACTGTAGATACCTCCGAAAATGCATTTTGTTGGCTTTCAATACCAGAAATAGGGATTGGCGATGGGGCTGTGCACCGCGCTTGGGAAGCTTTAGGAGCTGGCATTGGCGGGGAGTCTACATTTTTTTCCACTAACTCCAGGAAGAACCTATTCTAGGGCATAATAAACGTCTTCCGAAAGAATGAAGGGTCAGAATGTAATAAAGATTAGGTACACACACCACGAGCATGCTACCCTGCCTCATAGTGGCGCCTGGGTGGAAACGATCGTAGGAGGAAACGATTAGGCTAAAGGGTAGCAAAACAACACTCGCGTGGGGGTGCCTAAGGGGTGTGAGAGCATCCTCATTGCACTGTGCGTAGTTGTAAAAAAGCTCCCACAACCTTGTCACAATCCAGGCGACGTTCCTCAAGGGGCCGTTACTAAAATGGCGTGTCCTGCATGGTTAGCTTGGTATAGAAAAGGAAAATGGCAGGGGTCCCTGTGCACGCGGTCTCTTGCGCGAGTCTGACACCCTGCCAGACAGAACAGTGTACACTGTTCCCATTCAGGCCGGTAAAAGGGAGCTCTTGTTCACTTTTGCTCTCCTGTAGTTCCAAGAGCCGAAGGCTCAACTCTACCTGACAGTTTCAAGAAGAATGTACACACACACACACATACATATACATTTTTTTCGCGGGGGCGGGGGGCGTAAAAAATCACCCCCCAAACCACTCTGTAACATAATAGTATTATATGTACATTTGCACACTTGCGCGCCAGTGCAACACCGCTTGTGTTTACGTAATAAATGGGGTTCCTAATATGTCTTCCCTCTTAAACACTAGTTTTGTTATTTGTGTAACGTAAATATTCTACATGGTGTCAGAAGAAAACTTTAAAAAGCTGTCCAGACAAAGGTTTTTATTAATCTAATAATGGCTTTTTTTATTTTGAGCAACCAATCTTGAATTGGAATGCTAATGATCTGTATCAAGAGTTTTTAAGGTTTCAACAGCAGGTGAGCTTTTGTTTCAAAGGACCGTTAGCTGGTGCCGATAGTAAACATAAAGCCGGATGGCTGGGAATGTGGATAGGTCAACAAGGTAGTGACGTTTACAAAACTCTAAATATTAATGATAGTGAATAGGGAGACCCAGACGATATGCTTATTGATTTGATCATTAGTGGCGTCATACACGAAAGGTACAATTAAGACTACTTGACCAGGGACAGAAGTTGACCCTTAGCCTTAGCAAGGCTATAGAAATTGGACAACAATATAAGATGTCACAAAGCCAAGTGAAAATGTTTAGGGGCCAAGAAGTTTTAGCAATCAAGAGAGACAATGAGTCACACAATGTACTCAAGCAGAAGTCTAAAGACAACTCAGATAAATTATGTAGTAAATGCGGCAAGAACCACGAAAAGGGAAAATGTCCAGTAATAGGAACCAGATGCAATTTCTGCAAGAAGAAAAACCACTGGTTTCAAATGTGCAAAAAAAGACGCAACGTTAATCTGGTAGAAGATGACAGCCACAGTGATGAAAATATTGTACCTATTAGTACTGCAAGTAGCCAGTCTAAGAAGGGTAAAGTTAAGAACATCGATGTCGTTGAAGACAAGTGGACTGTAAAACTAGTCGTGCATGGCAGGACATTAAATTTTCGTATCGACACTGGTGCAAGATGTAACATTCTTGTCAAGTCAGAGTTTGAAAAGCTCAAAGACAAAGTAAAACTTGCTTATTCAGCAAAGTCGCTCAAGTCTTACAGTAATCACGTCATTAAGACTTTAGGAACAGTGGCGCTACCTTTGAAAAAAAATATCCAAGAGGTGAAAGCAAGGTTTGAGGTAGTAGACAATAGCCAAGAGAACATTTTGAGAGGTGACACAGCAGAATGTTTAGGACTACTACAACGGATAGACAGCATAGAATCCAAGGCAGAAGACGAGTTACAAAGAGAGTTTCCTGACATGCTGAAAACAACTGGAACACTGCCAGGAGAATAGAAGATTCAGTTACAGGAAAATGCTTAAGGAGTTATCCATCCACCACGTCGCTTAGCAGCATCGCTACGCAATAAAGTTGAAGAAAAACTTAAAGAAATGCAAGCTGATGGATTTATTACTCCAGTACATGAACTTACTGAATGGGTTAGCTCCATGGTTGTTTCGTTCAGGAATGACAAAGTTAGAATATGTATTGATCCAAAAGATCTCAATAAAGCAATCAGACGGGAACATCACCCAATGAAAACTATTGAAGATGTGATCACTAATATTCCAGATTCGAAGTTCTCGATGCCAAGTCCGGGTTTATGCAAATAAAGCTTGAAAGAGAATCTTCATTTCTCACAACTTTCAACACACCTCTGGGAAGATATAGATGGTTACGGTTACCTTTTGGAATCAAATCAGCGCCAGAAATTTACCAAAGAATTATGGATGAAATGCTTCAAGGTATTGAAGGAGCATATGTCATCATAGACGACATTCTAGTAGCTGGTAGAGATGTTGAGCATCATAATCACATTTTGAAACAAGTCATGCAAAGAGCAACGGAGTACAATCTAAAGCTGAACTATGACAAGTGCAAGATAAGGCAAAACAGAGTACCTTATATAGGCCATATCTTGTCAGAGAAAGGTTTAGAACCAGATCCAGCAAAGATAAAGGCAATTATTGACATGCCAGCTCATCAAGACAAAGATGGAATCAGAAGATTTCTAGGTTTAATTCAGTACCTAGCAAAATTTATTCCTAATCTCAGTCAAGCAGATGCTCCAATACGAAAGCTTCTAAAAGATGAAGCGAAATTTCAATGGAATTTAGAACAAAACAAGAGTTTTGAAGAGTTGAAACATCTTTGTACAAACCCTCCAGTTTTAGCATATTATGATCTCAACAAGAATGTAGAGATAGAATGTGATGCAAGTAAGGATGGACTGGGAGCAGTATTACTTCAGGATGGTCGTATAATTGCATACGCATCAAGAGCTCTCACGGATGCAGAAACAAGAAATGCTCAAATTGAGAAGGAAATGCTTTCAATTGTGCATAGTAAAACCTCTGGAGCAAATCTTCAAGAAACCTCTATTGTCAGCACCAATGAGAATACAGAAGATGTTAATAAGACTACAGTGGTATGATCTGAAAGTCTGTTACAGAAAAGGCAAGGAAATGTTTATCTCCGATACACTTTCTCGTGCACATTTACCAAATACTGATACACAGACATGTGAATTTACAGATGATTCAGTGCATATGATCTCTGTAAGTGATTCTAAATACAGTGAAATTAAAGACTGTACAAGCAAGGAACTTTCAATGCTTCTGGAAATAATTATGACTGGTTGGCCAGACACAAGAAGCGAGACTCCAATTGAAGTCAGGCCAAATTGGGATTCAAGATACCAGTTATCAACTTCGGATGGTATTATATACAAAGGTCTGAGAATAGCCATGCCACCAAGCTTACGTAAATACATGCTAAATCTGATTCACAAGTCTTACTTAGGAATAGTCAAGTGTAAGCAGCGAGCCAGAGAAGTCATGTATTGGCCAGGCATGAATGCAGACATTGAAGTGACATTTAGGGATTGTAGCAGGTGTGCTGAACATCAGAATCAAAATGTGTCAGAACCGCTAAAGCCTACCAAGACACCAGACCTTCCATACAGCATGGTTGGGTGTGATCTGTTTAACTTTGAGGGTAAAAAGTATGCGCTTCTAGTTCACTACTTCTCAAAGTTTATTGATGTCAAAGAAATGTCACAGGAAACTACATCAGATATCATCGAAGCAATGAAGAGTATATTCGCATGCCATGGAATAACTAGAAAGTTAAGGTCAGATAGCGGGCCACAGTTCGCTTCAAGGGAATTCCTGAATTTCTGTAAATCATATGGAATAAAGCATGAAATGTCAAGTCCTCATTTTCAGAGTTCTAATGGCGAAGCTGAAAGAGCTATTCAGACAGTGAAGAAACTTTGGAAGAAAAGCGAAGACAAATTTCTGTCGCTATTAGACTACACAACTACTCCACTGAGTAATATTAATTTGTCGCCAGCACAATTACTCATGGGACGCCGACCCAGAAATTTGTTACCTTCGAGCGAGGAAATACTCACAGCTAAGACACCAGATCTCAAGGTGCTGAAGAAACACTTTGACTCCGAGAAACAGTCTCAGAAACATTATTATGATAAGAGGAAAGGAGTTAAGAGTCATAATCCACTACGAGACGGAACGGCAGTCAGAATGCAACTTAATTCTAAGTGGAAATCAGGAACAGTAGTTTCGAAGCGTTCTAAGCCTAGATCATATAATGTCAAAAGTGGAAATAAGGTCTACAGGAGAAACAGAAAACACATCAGAAAGTCTTCTGAGAAAGCAAACAGATTTGAAAATAATTATGACTTTCCAGATGACATCTCAGAACAACTAGAACCACAATATCTAGAGAGTCCAAGATTACAAACTACGCTAGATGTAGAGCCGCCACTACACACTGCTTCTTCTAACACCTCTAGACCACATGAACCTTACGTAACACGCTCATGCAGAATAGTTAACAAACCCAAGAGACTTGATTTGTGATGAACTGAATTGACTTTTTAGTTGACTAGTTTGTTAGTTATTCTGATAAACATATTTTCTGAATTAAAGAAGAGAGATGTAACATAATAGTATTATATGTACATTTGCACACTTGCTCGTCAGTGCAACACCGCTTGTGTTTACGTAATAAGTGTAGTTCCTAATATGTCTTCCCTCTTAAACACTAGTTTGTTATTTGTGTAATACAAATATTCTAATGGCTGTGTGAAGCGTCTAGTGTGGTAGCTTGACTTGTTGCCACCGCTGGCTAGCATCTGTGAAAGGGGAACAATTTTGTAAGTCTCTCTTGCCAGTACATAGCCTCTCCACAGCAAGTCCTATGCAGTACCTCCTCGTGGTGGCAGATGGAAACTGTGGCTGCGAAGCCTCAGGCTAAACTGCAAGGGTCTCGGAGGAGGTTTCGCCCCAAGATGTGAGGCTGGCATGGCCCGTCGGCGTGCGGACACACCCTGCTGCCCACAAACCAAACCCCTAGCTATAGGTAAATAGCCGCACTGCCTTGTGTGTGTGTCCCTGTAAGGTCTAAGGCTAAGGGAGTAAACCCTAACAGAAAATCCGGTCCTGGAGTTCCGTAGGCGGGGGGACAGTAGTAAGACTACTGCTCTCTGGCAAACTCCTGCAGCCACCTGTCCCCAAATTGTGATGGCTCGCCATCCCTTTGGACCCGGTCAGTATGGAAGAGAGGCGTGTGCTGACGTGTGGGCAGCCCAGCACTCGCAAATTTACCGCCCAGGCTTTCCCCCAGCAATGGAGAGATCACTCCATCTCTGAGAGTAATGTCTTTGAAAAAACACGGAGAGTGGTAGTTACCGGTGATAAGTTCCTAGCTGATTGGCATAAGCTGGAACGCCAGGGACCACTCTTGACGGTAGGAGGGGCTTTTTAGCCTCACTGGATAGCTACTGCCTGCCTTTAGCCGAGCAGCCCTCGGACAATAAAGTGCTATCCCGCCACAGTTTGCCGCATCACTGGGTGCTTGGTGCTAAGACAAAATCAAAAAGCAAGCTGATCACCCGCACCTGCAAATACAATCAAAAGAAAACCCTCAACATTAATGCGTTTAGCAAGCTGGAACATACGGACAATGTGTCCTGGCTTCAATACTGACCCTGAACTCGTCACCGACATGCGTCAAACAGTTATCATCGACAGAGAACTCAGCAGACTAAACATTGATGTGGCCTGCCTGCAAGAAACCAGACTGGCAGACAGTGGATATCTTACAGAAAGCAACTATACATTCTACTGGCAAGGAAAACCAGAACAAAGCCCTAGAATACATGGCGTCAGCTTCGCAATAAGAAACAGTCTCGTCCCCTGCATCGCGATGTTTCCCATTGCCAATGAAAGAGTAGCACACATGAAATTTGCATCACCGCAAGGCAAAGTTAATATAATCTGTGCTTACTCACCAATCCTTGCTGCACCGGAAGAGGACAAAGACAGATTCTTTCAAGCTCTAGAGGATGTAATTAAAAGTATTCCAAAATCCGAGCACCTCTATATAAATGGAGACTTTAATGCCCGTGTTGGCGATGGAAATGATGCATGGCCACAATGCCTGGGACCTCATGGTGTTGGCAAAATCAATGACAATGCCCAAAGGCTACTCGAGTTCTGTAGCTCTCATGAACTGTGTGTAACAAGTACATTCTTCGCTGGCAAGGAGCGCCATAAAGTCTCTTGGCAGCACCCACGCTCAAAAAGGTGGCACCAGCTTGACCTCTGCATCACCCGAAGGATGGATCTGAAAAGTGTCATCCACACCCGTTCATACCATAGCGCGGACTGCAACTCAGACCACTCACTAGTGCTAAGCAAAATCAAACTACTTCTCAAGAAGGCGTATACTTCCACTCAACCCAGAACTAGGCGAATTAACGTCAACCATGTAGGGGACCCAGAGAAGTGTGCACTCTTTGGCGAGCTCCTGAACAGCTCAATCCCCTCGCTAAGCGATGAAGAAGACATCTCTATCAGATGGGAGAAATTAAGAGATGTAATCTACAGTTCGGCAATCACAGCCTTTGGGCCTCAAAAACGCAAAAATGTAGACTGATTTGAGGCGAATCTAGCACATATGGAACCTTGCATTGAGAAAAAGCGATCTGCACACCTCGCTCACAAGACAAAGCCAAGTCCAAGATCTTTGGAGGCCTTCAAAAGTGCTAATAAAGAGGCGAAACAAATGGCTAGAAAATGTGCTAACAACTTTTGGAGGGATACCTGCAACAGAATTCAAGACAGTCTCCACTCAGGAAACAGCAAAGCTCTATTTGATGGCATTAAAGCGGCCCTGGGTCCAACAGTGTCTAAGCCTGCCCCCCTTCTATCCAAATCAGGAGAAAAAATTACAGATCAAACCAAGCAGCTAGAACGATGGACATAACACTACCTCGAAGTCTATGCCACACAGAATACAGTAGACGATGTCGCCCTGGCTTCTCTACCAGATCTTTCAGTACTGGAATGCCTAGATGAGCTTCCGAGCCTTAGTGACCTCAAAAAAGCAATTAAGGGCATAAAAAAATAGAACATCTCCTGGGAGTGATGGTATCCCAGTGGAAGTAGTGAAAGTCGACGAATCAATCCTGCTCCCTGAACTCTATATTCTCCTCTGCTGCTGTTGGGAAACAGGTCATGTCCCACAGGACATGCGTGACGCAACTATAGTCACAATATACAAGAACAAGGGGGATCGGAGTGACTGCAACAATTACAGGGGTATCTCTCTCCTCAGTATAGTGGGCAAGATCTTCGCTAGAGTGGCACTACCCAGGCTGCAAGTGTTAGCTTCTAGAGTCTACCCAGAGTCTCAGTGTGGATTCAGGAGTGGTAGATCCACTATAGACATGATATCTACTGCAGGAGAAATTCAGAGAGAGAGACAGACCCCTTTACATCGTTTTTGTTGATCTGACTAAAGCTTTTGACATGGTCAGCAGAAGTTGCCTTTTCAAACTCCTGAGGAATATAAAAAGTTATTTCTATTCTAAACTCATATGGGGGCTCTATACCGTCTACAGACCTGCACATAAACTGATATAAAAAAATAACAACTAATCCAACACTAATGCCAAAGACAAAAATAAGCAGAACTAACCCGGGACAAAAAATAGAAAATAACATCCACAGCTCTAAGGCTAGTTAACTATTTTAAAAACTACTTTTCCTCTACGAGTAAAACACAAATAACAGAAAAAGACTAAAACTAGCAGAAAGTTATAAATAGCGGAAACTACAAAATAATCAGCACTGAACTATAAAAATTAAAAAGGACACTAAATAACAAACATCATAGCCCTGGCCTATGTAAATAATATAAATTAAATTAGATCTAGGAGCGCAAGCTCACACATATATAAATTATATTAGTGACAGATTTTTCCTTTAATTTTGTAATTTCTTAACTATAATTCGAAAAGAAAAATTATTGGTTTGTCCGATGTGCGGAAGGCGAATGCATGTATCATCCCTCCCACCTGGTACAACCCTTTTTATTTTATATTTACTAATCATAAAATTTGAGATTAGAGTAAGTGTGCGACATAATATACATATGGGTTCACATATCAATACGTAGCTTATATAGATATTCAAATAATTTTGTGCACAAACTATGATTTCTCCAGAAAAATAGGACAACCCCCCCCCACCCAAAGTCTAGAGTGGGGAGGGCAGTAGATGAAATTCCCCCCCCCCTTACCCCTCCGAATACCAAAAATACCAGAAGGGTAGCGACATAATATAAAAATGTTATTTTAATTCAACTAATTTTGTTCACAAACTTTGATTTCCCCATAAAAGTAGCAGTAGAGGTATTCGCCCCCTCCCACCCAATCGGCCAACAGGGGAACGACATAATATAAAGATCGGTTAAAACACCAATAACACGTTTTAATCATATAGATATTTAATTGATTATGTTAGCAAACTGTGATTTCTACAAATAAATTGGACCGCCCCCTCCCGACCCCACCAAATCGGGCAACATACTAGAGGGAGGGGGGCGAAATAATCTAAAAATGGGTTGAAATAAAAATAATTAGTATATATTATTAACATAAGTAATAAATTCGTATACAAATTGTTTGAATTCTATACTAAAATTCGTCCGCCCCCCCTGTTTTTTTGGGGTGTGTGTAACCAAGTGGGGGAGGGCGATCGCCATTACAGCCCCCCTGATCCCGTCAGTGCCTCCCGCGCCGTTTGGCGCATTTGCCGTCAAGCTGTTTCCACAAAAATCTGTCACTGGTAATGTCTGAAGCCTCTTCCCACCTGCTCTGAGGACCTCCATGAATGTGTGGCGCCAAGTTGTACTAGGATGTCATCGCAACTCTTATTATGCGTTATTCATTTTGTCGGAAAACATGTCCCGCATACCTCGTGCGACCATCTGTTCACAATCTTATAAAGGGGTCGACTGCCAGTTCGGCATAGGATTTCCTCGATTTAGACCCGATGTCTATAACTGACTCCTAAAATCTGTCTTAGCCATCTTTGTTGGGCCACATTTAGTCTATTTCAATTTCAGAAGATAACTATTCACTGCACTTTATTAATGGAGCCCAACCACTGGTAGAAATGTGTAACCTCTATTGAATACGCTCTTGAAATTAGGTGACTGTAGTTTGCCTTAGATTTTATATCGAAAAGGGAAATTTTATCGTCAAAATCATCTGTTGGGGGTTTTAAACTAAACAATCTCTGGAGTTTTTTTAAATTCCCACAATTAGCTATGGTAATAGAATTTGGTAACTGTAGTTTTCTTTAGAATAATATTGAAAATAGAGGTTATACACCTCAAAACTCTCTGTAGGGGGATTTTAAACTTAAAACCACATGGAGGGGTTTTAAACTTTAAAAAAAAAGCCATCTTTAGGAAAGGGGTTTAAACTCAAAACCCTTAATTTGCTTGGCTACGCTCAAATAATTTTAGTGTGTAATTTGCTTTTTTTATATTGAAGAGGTATTTTTTTTAGCATCAAACCCCTCTGAATGGGGGGTTTAAACTCAAAACATCTTTTGGCAACGCTCATAGCATTTTGAGTACGTAATTTGCTTTATTTTTACATTTAAGATGTATTTTATTAGCTTCAAACCCCTCTGGCGGGGGGTTTAAACTTAAAAACCCTTTGGCTACGCTCATAGATTTTAGAGTGTGTAATTTGCTTTTTTTATATGCAAGAGGTATTTTTCTAGCTTCGAACCCTACTGAAAAAGGGGGGGGGGGTTAAACTCAAAACCTCTTTGGCTACGCTCATAGAATGTTGAGTGTGTATTTGCTTTTGTTATATTGAAGAGGGGGTTTATCGTAAATTTTGGAGGGGGTTTTAAAATCAAAATCTTCATTAAATGTGCTCTTGGAATTTAGGGATTGTCGTTTGCATTTTTTTTTGTTTTATAGAGGAGGGGGGTTTAACTGCCAAAACCCCTGCGTCTGGTAGGGGTTTTTAAGCTCAAAACCCCCTGGTAGCGGGGTTTTAAACTCAAAACCCCTTTGGATATGCTGGGGCAAGTGATGGTTTAGTATTAAAATGTCACTTAAAATAAACAAAATCAAAGCAAAAAATCAGTCAATAAATTCCGATCCCCCCTGCGATCCTAATTTTTACCCCCCCCCCCCGGCTACGCCCATGATATATATATACATATAGGTAGGTAATCATATAAGTAATAGTGGTTAGAGTTAGAAGTTGGCAGCACAGGACATACGGAGATCAACTGACGTCACATTTCTCATTTAGATATAGATTTAGATTTTGTTATAAACAAAATGGCGGAAGCTACTCTGGAAAGGCAACCTAATACTTTCTTTTGCCATCAGTGTATGAGAGTAGTAGTTATAAATATTCCGGTAAATAAAGTTTTATTGCTAGAATCTATATGTTTCCATTTTTTAAGTTCCGATTTCACTTTATGGGTAGCCAGACTCCCAGAGTCTCTATGACTATGTCACAGTATGTGACACTATCATTCACTATGTCGGTCTAGACTGAGACTCTCGTCGTGTCACTAGAGCTAAGAGTAAGAGTAGACTCAAGACTAGACTGGACCCTAGACTCTAGGCTAACCGACTCTAGACTGACTAGAGACTAGAGTAACTCTAGTACTACTAGATGTAGTCTCTAGAGTATAGAGTACTGTAACTCTAGAGTCTACTAGAGACTTCGTCTAGTCAACTCTATCTAATTAATCTATTCTAAGTCTAATACTAGTAAAGTAATAGTGACAGTAATACTATTATTAATACTAATAAATTTAATAATCTATCTACTGTCAGTGTCAGTACTGTCTACTCTTTCTTTATTCTTTACTTACTCTAGTCTAGACGTCTAATTCTAGATCTAGTCACTCTTAGTCTTAGACGCCTTAGTCTTATGACTTAGGTCTAGTAGATGAGTCTTCACTTAACTCTAGACTCAAGTCTTATTTAGGCTTAGGACTATAGTCTGTAAGTCTCTAGACTAGAGTCTAGTCTAGATCTATAGTCTATAATCTAGATCAATCATCAATAGACTAGTATATTATAGTCTAGTACTAAGTTAAGTAATATAGTACCACTTATGATTTATGTCAGTGATTGTCACTACTACTGTACTAGTAGACTAGAACTACCACTACACTCACTACTACAGTAAAATAGAGTTTAAATTAAACTAGTTTATTAGGGCTAGGGTAATAAAATACGGTAATAGTCTTTAATAGACTAGAACTACAGTAATATTATCAACTATCATGAATCATGTCTGTAGTTTACTAGTCTCTAATAGTTAATAACTGTAGTCACAGTACTAGATCTAGTGGTACTACTTGACTTCTATAAAGTGTCTATAGCTAGGGAGTATAGTGTCTATAGTATATAGACTCTAGATATAGTCTAAGATCTAGACCTATATAAATATATTATATATATAACTTATAAGTGTGTAACTCGTATCACTAAGTCGTTTAGGTGTCTAGAATTTCTCCAATTGAATTAGTTATTAGTCTCAGAGACTCAGTTACGAGTTAATGAGTTTAGTTTTTACAGTAACTTACAGTAGACTACACTGTCTACACACTGACACTACACAGACTTGACAGACTGTAAAAATTAAAGCCTACTCTTCTACTAGAAGTTCTAGAATCTACACTAGATCTAGATCTCTATGTGATGACTATGTCTAGATCTATATTATAGTATAGATCGATAGATCTATTCTATATTATATTCTAGATCTAGATTTAAGTTTTTAAAAGTAGATTAGTCATCATTAGTAGATCAAGACAAGACTTTATAATAGTGATTGTTACTGACTGTAGATCTAGAATCTACACTTCGTATTATTATTAGAGTATCGACTCTAGATAACTTGTAAATTTACTAAAGTTTTAAGTAACAAAGTATACATTTAGATCTAGATTCTAGATATTCACATTATTTTTATTATATTATATATCATCTATAGACTCTATTAGTATATATTCTAATAAGTCATTCAGTCAATTTATTATATATTTATATACACCCATACTGTAATAGTAGGCTAGTAGAGACTAACAAACACTTTCTTGTCTGTTTAAATGCTGCTTTATTCATGTTAGATCGTCCATATATATAGGCCTAAACTGTTTTACGTCTCGAGAGGCGATCTTTTCCCTTTGCAGCTTCTTGTTTGACTAAAGAGGCCAATCCTTGATACACAGCTGCGATCGCAGGTTGGGCATATATAATCACCAGGCCCCGTTGCATTTTCACCCTTCTTTCTGCTTCTGTTGTGTATGACATCTACAATCTTTGACCCTTCTTTTATGCTCTCTCTCCATGAGGATCTGTCCAGTGCCACCTCTTCCCAGTTGCCAGTGTCGATTTTGAAGAGCTTCATGTCGCGTTTGCATACATCCGTATAACTTAAAAGTGGGTGACCAGCGGCTCTCCTGCCTTCTATTAGATCACCATACAGGATGTCCTGTGGAAGTCGACCTACTGGCATTCTACGAACGTGGCCAAGCCAGCCAAGGCGTCTGCTGTTGATAACAGCGGATGTCCTGGCACCCTGCTTTTTGTAGCACTTCCTCATTGGTTATCTTATCTTGCCACCTTATTTTTAAGATCAGCCTTAGGCATCGGAGGTGGAAAACATTCAGCTTTTTTTCCTGCCATGAGTAGGTTGACCATGTTTCACTTCCGTACAGCAAGGTGCTTAACACACAGGTCCGGTAGACTAGGGCTTTAGTACTGCTAGTCAGCAATATGTTGTCCCAGACTCTTTTCTGCAGCCGTGACATGGTGGCCATTGCCTTAGCTATCCTGTTGTTTATGTCTTTATCGAGTAGAGTGTTGTTGGATATGATGGAGCCAAGGTAACAAAAGTGATCAGTGGTTGGCCATTAATGCTTACTTGAGGTGCAGTGTTGTCAGTGGTGTCAAGCATGGATGTGTTTGCACCTACTCTGTTTGGCATATTCTTCTCCTGTCTACTGCATTATGCGTACAACGATATAAACAAAGGTGTGTTTCTTCATACAAGATCCTCTGGAAAACTATTTAATGTATCAAGGCTGCTGGCAAAAACCAAGGTTAGGAAGCTACTCGTCAGGGAACTCCTGTATACTGATGATGCAGCTATTGTGGCTGATTCTGATATTCAGCTACAGTCCCTGGTTGACACAAACTATCTGCTGCTTACCAGAAGTTCGGCTTAAACATCAGTCAAACCGAGACTAAGATACTTGTCCAAAACACAAACACTGCACCTCAAGTAAGCATAGACCTAAAAGTAATTCAATGATCCCCCCATCTGTTAATTAGCACATTCTTTCGACATGCCAGCATTGTGGGTTACTGGGTTACAATAACAGGACGGGCCTGACAAAACAATAACATTTACTATCACATCTCCCTTCTTACAAACATTCAATGATAAAACACTTATTTAAATAAATCTATTTCTACATTCTAGTACAAAATATTTACATCTAACATAGATAATCAATAGACATTTCAATGTAACTATTCAAAGATTAACAAATTTACATTATAAAATTCTAACATTGCTATTATGTTTACAAGTTCTAAGTAATGGTTTACAGTTGTGTTTAAATATTTATATGATGTAAGAAAACATCATAAAGCCTTTTACACAGTAGTCTGCATTTCAAATAATGAATGTCTAAATAGTAAATTCAATGTCTAAATATCTACATCAGGAAAATGTTTGGTGGTCTTACTGGTCTGCCATAAGAGTGTAACCACTGGGGCTGGGCCGTATTGTGTTCCAACAGGTGCTGTACTAGCAATCGCAGTTTTGGGTTCTGTAACTTGCTTTTTGTAGGATGTATCAGAATTGTCCCATTCAAATACATCTGGAGTTTCGTTTGGTCTAGAAAATGTCTTTCTTCACATTTTTCTATTTCTTCTGTATGTGGCCCCTTCATTTGTCTGTACAAAAATGTGATCTTGGCGTTGAAGCTTCTGAGATGACAGTGGGTGGCTTCCATTGACTTCTGGATTCTTTTGCATAAAGACCTTGTTTCCAGGATGAAACTGTTGTCTTTCAGTCCGTTTAGCCGTTCTGTCATAATATTTTTTTTCTTTCTTCATACATCTGCCATTTCTTTCTGGTCTGGAACTTGTGGTTTGAGATAAGTATTTGTTGTCGGAAGATTAGTTCTCAAACGTCTACCCATGAGCAGCTTTGCTGGTGAAGGTCCATCTAGACTTGGGGCATTTCTGAACTGTAGCATGGCTAAATATGGGTCTTGACCAGATGTTTTAGCTTCTTTTTTCAATTCTTCTCAAAGTGCCGCTGGAACCTTTCTTGCTGCATGTACCACTGGTCTTATGTTTGGATCAACTTCTTTCAAACATCCAAGGCCAGTAAAAACATCAGCATGTTTCATCTTCTAAAAAATCTACTCTCTGAATTAGGTTTATCTGCTGGCAACCTGGTAGACCCAAAATTAGTTTGGAGTGTGTATCTATTACTTGAAACTCTATCCATGCAGTTTTTCTTTTACTGAACATTGAATGTGTGTTTTGGCAACAACCTTTAAATGTTCACCACTGTATGTAGTAAGTTTTGACGATGACTTCTGGAGTTTCTTTCTTCTAAGTTGATTGAAAATCCTATAAGGAAGAATGTTGACTTGTGCTCCTGTATCCAATATAAGTGTTATATGTTTGTTTTCTAGAGTGATAATATATAACTGTATTCCACTGATTACATTGGTTTTGTGAACCTATACTGTCAATTAAAAAAGTTTCAGACTTGGTATCATCTGTAGCTTCAGTCTTGTAATTGATGAATTGGATATTATTTGATCTGCATACACTAGATAAATGGTTCATTTTGTCGCATTCGTAACATATTTTACCGTAAGCTGGACACTGCTTTGGTAAATGTTGTCTGCCACAATTGCCGCAGTTCAAGGTTGATTTCATTCTACTAACAGTCAAACGTTTCTCCTTCATTTTGGCTTCTCTTGAAAAAAATATGCCTTTCAATCATTACATTATTCCTCGGAAAGCAGTATTTTTCAAACTTGTTTAAAATGCAATTTAGTGTATGAAAAGACTTGCTGATATCGCAGTCTTCACACTCATCGTCCGTCCACTGGAATGTATTGTATACTTGGACTGCTTTGTGGCCAATAACATGTAGGAATGTCATGGACTGTACTAGTTTACTTTTAGTATCAAGTCCACTTGCTATTGTGTAAATTTGAAATGACTGCTTAAAACTTCTCCAGTTTTCTGCAACATTTCCATGTAATAGTAGGCTAGTAGAGATTAACAAACACTTTCTTGTCTGTTTAAATGCTGCTTTATTCATGTTAGATCGTCCATATATAGGCCTAAAAGGAATTCAATTATCCCCTCTATCTGTTAATTAGCACATTCTTTCCACATGCCAGCAATCTGGGTTACTGGGTTACAATAACAGGATGAGCCTGACAAAACAATAACATTTACTATCATACATACCATAGACAGTGCCCACACTCATACCACTAGCGGATCCAGAACTTTGGAGTGGGGGAGGCGATTTATTAACAAACCTTAACCCTATTGCCCAGTAAACCCTAACCTTATTCATAGATGTTGAGGCCTTTCTCTTGTAAGTTTGGGGTCTGGGGGAGAGCAGTAAGCTTCCCCAGTGGAGCCCCTACGCCAAAAGCGTTTTCTTGCATTTTTCACTGCAGAAACGCATTCTCAACAGCAACAGCAGCTTATTATTCATCAGAGTGGTTCGGGGTGAAGCCCCGAAGCCAAAAGCGTTAGTACCTTACTATTCACTAAGAACAGACTAAGCCGACTAAGGCAACACTACAAAATCAAAATAACACTAGATTTAGATTCCCTAGATCTACAAAAGCAATAACAATAGCAGTAATAAATCATGCAGCAGAGTAATAGCAGCTTAAAGCAGCAATAACACAACAGTTATATTCAGCAGCATGCATTTCGGCAGCTATATTCAGAGTAATAATAGCAGGCCGTCCCAGGTACAGAAATATAATATAACAATTATTAAATTATCATACGCCAGATCACTAAGATCATCAACTGTCACACAGACAGAGATATACTTTACTGACCAATGGTCAACTGTACAGGATGTAGCCTGGATTTAACTATTTATACTACCCGCCCTAACCCATTTAAAAATATGCGGAAGTACAATTATTAATTCTGGCGCTAGCCTATAAAAAATAGAATACAAATACATAAAAATAGCTCTAACCTATACACGTAGAAAAATAAAATGACATAAAAATAGCTAATATTACATATAAAAATAGCCCTGGGAGCGCCAGCTCACATATGTACTGTATTTAAAATAACTAACAATTACTGAATTAGATCTAGATATAGATTTAGTAATAGATTATGATCTACTCTTGATCTCTACTAGAGTTAAGCTTCCATATGGAACACCTCCCTTTTGTATACCCTATCGGACATCTCACCTTATTTTTATTAATGCATCGTTATTTTGACCGTTAGAACAGAAATACTGTGGTATTATGGAGTGCGATCCATTTTCCTATTTTTTAACACATTAAGTTTTGTACACCTGTGCAAGATTCTTTTTCTACTAGGGGATAAAGTACACTGGTATGAATGCATGTTATTTTGGCATGAATGGGGGTGCTTCCAGAACTAAGGCTACCGGTACTGTATAGCCCCATGGTGCATTAGCCAAGCAAGACCTATATATTTGGATTCAGGATTGAAAGAGAACATGTATATTGCACTTCCTTGCTTTCCATTAAACCTATTCAGAGTTATTGGGGGTGTTTGATAAGGTTTACCATTTTAGAAAATGCTACATCAAAAATTTTTTTTTAGTGTTTCTGCATTTGTATGCAATGTTTTTTAAATGTTCTAAGCAAAAAAAAAACATTAGCAGTAAATTTTTTGTATCTTAAACACAACAAAACACACAAGCAATTTATAAATACATGTTTATGAAGCATTATTTTGACAAAAAAAAAACACCTAATTATTTTGGTACAAATTAACAAAATTTTTTTTTTGCAGATTTTCTTCCATTTGCCCCCCAAAAAAATTCATATTAAGTATGCTCTCCACTGCCATTGCTAAATCTTTCATTGTGACATGTGTATGACAATTAGTCTTTTCTTTTGCACCAGAAAATACCTGATATGAAAGAATTAGAAATGCATATTGTCTGATATGGTTTACCAGGTATTCAATGTCATACCTACCTCACCCCTCTTTGACATCAAATTTTATTTTAATAACAGAAATTGAAGCTGTGCAGCAGATCTAATTTTAAAGACCAATGGATGACAAGTTTATAGATGGTTTCATTTTTTTCTAGGTCTAGCTAATACGGAGCTTCAATAATTCAAGTGTGAAAAATCACCACGATTCGGCTTAACTGGTCCGATATGGTAGCTATACTCTAGATCAACAGTATTAGCACCATTAAAGGAGAAGATAACTTAACACACAATGATAATGAAACTAAAGCTAACATTCTAAACAAATACTTTGCTTCAGCATTCTCAGCCCCAGTAGATAAAGACATATTTACTTAATTTGAACCAAGTAGACAACATAGGAGATATAGAAGTACAAGAAAAGGGGATCCAAAAACTATTAGCGAACATTAAACTGAATAAAGCATCTGGACCTGATGTTATTCCAGCTAGATTACTCAAAGAACTAAGCAATGAGCTAGCACCAGTGTTCAAAATACTTTTTCAGGCATCTCTTAACCAGGGCAGAGAACAAAGGGACTAGAAATAAGCTAACGTCACCCCCCCCCCCCCCCCCCCCCCCCCTAAATAAAAAAGGAGAATAACTACAAACCACTATCACATATAAAATCCTAGAACAATATATGTAGCAACATCATAAACCACTTAGACAAACATAACATTCTTACTCAGCACCAACATTGCTTTATGAAATATAGATCATGTGAAACACAACTAATATGACTAATTGATGATTTTTCGAAAGGTTTAGATAAAAGTTAGCAATTTTAGAGAAAATGAGTGGAGTTGCTCTTACAGAAAGACTTAACATTTTTACATTATATATCGCTGATTGGTCTTTTATCTCTTATCAGTATCAGGAAAACATTTGCCAGAATCCTCCTTAAATGCTTTCAACCAACTCTTTAGTAGATAAAATGCTGTCTCAAAGCAAATATTGTTGCACAGCAAGATTAAGAATTACTAATCCAAAATTAATTTATGAAACCAATGTAGACTCAGATATTTTTTAAAAAAGTGATAAATAATATTCTTTTTTCAATTTTTTAAAATTTATTTTAGGCATATACTTGTTCAAGGTGCAACAGTGGTTTTATTGAAGAACTTGAAAGGTATGTTCACATTTTTATTCATGATAATCTTGAATTGAATTGAATCTTGCCTTGAATTCTTTATAATTTTTTTTTTATGCATACATCATGAAAATATATCTTTCAATGAGTAGTGGAGTGTTTGAAGTAATCATCTGAATTTTTTTTACAATTTTAATGAGTTATATAAACAAAGCAACATGAAAACTGGGTAATATTGAGTTACATTGTAAGTAGTCACAATCAACCTCAGTAACCTGGTTTATCATTTTCATAACAAATGAATATATGAAAATAATGCTATTTTTTATATTTTTTTATAGCGTATCTTTCATCAACATCAAAAACTAGGTAATATTGAGTTACATATAATAACATTCAGTTACATTGTAAGCGCATATAAATCTCAGTTTATCATTTTCATGACAAACAAATATGTAAAAATAAGGTCCTTTTTTAAAAAGAGCTTTTCTATAGCACATATTTCATGCTTACTGCATGCTCAGTGTGCTATGATCTTTTTGGACCAGTGGGAGGAGGGGGTATCTGAAAGAAGGTTGTTGAATTAGACCATTAGACGCTCAGTCAACACAACTCTGCTCAAGTTAAGATTTGAACTCCAGCCTTCTTTTTTAGGTAGCCTTGTGGTTTTGGCCTCTCATCCCCACATTTTAGGGGAAAATATTGTATTTATCTATCACTGAATTGTGACCAGTTTTGAAGACTTTTTCTAACATCACTTCAGTTCACGAGCATTTGTATGGGACAAAAAAAAAATCTCATTTTCAAGCTCATCCAAAGTTATTGCTTAGCATCTTTTGTTAGACAAGAATTTTTCCTTTATCAGTTTCAAAGAAAAAAAAATGTTATCAGAACTTAGAACAAAAAAAAAACACAATTTTTCTGTAAGAATCCCTACACTTTTTGAATTTTTTTTCACAAAAAGCAGAGAGACAATTTTCCTTCTCTCTCTCTCTCTCTCCCCCCCCCCCCCCCCATCTCCTCATGATATCTTTTGAGACACATAATATATATAGTTGACTGAGAAAATAGTAGACTCATATGACCCATGCAACTATTTTATGTGTACAAGTTTGTAATCTGATGTTGTTGAGCTATATGACACTCTAAATATCAAAGACATTCGTTTCAGTCTATTTTATTACACTGCACCATTATTACTCAAACTGTGGGGCATGATGTACCCAAAAGGAGGGAGCAGTCTGTCTTTTTAGGACAAAGCTAATTTATAAGCGTTGTATTAAAGCTATAAATCCACATTTTGGTACCATCAATTAAAAATGATTTTATTATTTCTAATGCCTAAAAATTATATAATAATTATACATATTTTTTTTACACAGACCTCAGCCCTCTTCCTCACCTAGTGTACATACTTCTGATACTGCAGCACAAATTTCTCAGGTATGTGAACTTTTCAAATGAAACAGAAATTTAAAAAAAAATAAATTAAGTATTGAAAATTGTTTCTCTTTATAACTGATGGTTTTAAAAAATTCAAAGTTATTAATGAAAAGTGAATAATCGCAAGATGGTGTTTGACACAAAAGGATTAAGTGGACATTGATTATTATTATAACTAACTCCAGATATTGAAAATGTAAACAACAGCAGATTGCAATGATTTAACATAGGTATTAAAATGCCCTATACAACTTAAAAATATGCACACACACATTTTATATGTGAATGTGTGCAGAGATGCCTACATGTACGCATATTGTGCATTTTGTACTCAAAAGGACATAAAAATATGCACTTACGATTTATCATCTAAAATTAAGAAGAAAAAATTTAAAAAAAAAAAAGAAAAAAAAAATGTTGTTTGCTAATCAGATAGAGCTATATAGATCAGTGCGTCAAGACCTAGAAATGGAATTAATTAGATCTACCATGAGATATCATATATCCTTTTTTTTTTTTTTTTTTTTTGGCTCGCTGACACACGAAAATGTTTAATAATTACTAGATCTAGATAATGCTGATGCAAAATAAGCGAAGTTTCTTTCAGTGTGTCAGTTTATTTCTAGCCTCTTGCCTTCAAACTGATTGGAATTGATTGTTTTTAAATTCATTGGAGTTTTATAGATCTAGTATTACATTAAAAAGTTTTAAGATGACAGACACCACAAATTTACATAAATCTAGATTTAGAATTAATTGATATAGATCTAGTCTTGTTTTCTAGATCTAGATGTGACCTAGATCTAGAGTAGTAGAGAGAACTAATCTAGATTTAGATCTAAGTAGATCTTTTTATCGATCTAAACTTAAAGTTAATAGACTATTGACTAGATCTAGTAGCTCCAGCATCTTGATCTAGATATTTGTAACTAGATTTAGACTCAAAAATGGGCAGCAACATCTGCCTTCTAGAGATGTATTGATTACCTTTTTTTTTTCATTTATGGAAGCAAAAATTTAAAAAAGTTGGCAAATTGGCTGTTCTAACTTAATATTGATCTAGGTCTAGATCTAGTATTTCACATTCAAGACAGTAGCCTACAATTTCATAGGATTGTTAAAATACCTTTAAATAGCTTATTTATGCACATTAAAACCAATCAACTGTTAATGAAGTTGCCTATATAGAAACAAGTTTTTTTAAACCACCAAATTCAGGGAGGAAAGTGAGAAGGGAAGAGGTTTGATGGAAGAAATGGTGGTTGAGCTGTCTCTTAGTGGGGTGTCGACAACTTATCAAGCTTCTATTACATACACTATTAGATATAGAAGGCTAAGTGAAGACATGTTTGGTTTACAAATTTTCCAGTGAATGCTCCAGAAGTGATGTTATTTATTAGTGACGTGAATAAACATAAATATATATACAAAAAAATAATATACATTGACATAATAAAATAATAATATACCACAGCACCTCCCTCCTCAAAAAAAAAAAAGATAGCATTTAAATTGAATGACAAGAAGGTCGAGAAGAAAAAAATAGAAATGTAAAAAAAATTGAACATATGACTGGACAGTGTGACAAGTCAAAAGCTTGCTGTCAGAGTAACTCGATTTTATAACAGCATTAATTATTATTATTTATTTATCTTATTTTAATTATTTCCCCATTCTATCCCCAATTTCATCACTCGCCCCACCTTTTCCTCTTCTCACTAGACTGAGTCCACCACCTTGGCGACAACTAGGCCACGACTTTCACTTATCTCCCCTTGACCGGGGAAAGATAAACACACAGTCTCTTTGGTCTTACCCGCCGGATGTCTGACGGTCGCAGTTGACTCCACCTTGGGTGGAATACAAATCACTCTTTCTGCCCCCCCCCCCCCATCACTCCCATGTTTCTCTTTGATCAAAGAGATCCCTTGGATCAACACGCCCCTCGAAACTCCAAGGTGCGACTCCCGAGTCAAATTCACCCACGTGAGAGATAATCCTTAGGCCTATTGCATTTCCTGTTTCCGCCCATATTTTCCAGACCTTTATACGTTAGAGTAAGGCGGGATAGACACTCTCTGACTTCTCATTCTCGCTGACCAGTCGAGTGTGGACTATTTCATTCACTCTTACTCTTAGAGGAATACCTGGTGGTAAGCCGAACTTAATCACAGTTCCACTTAGTTACTTTGTGCATATTTCTCACTGGATATTATGTGTATTTTATTATTTCATTTATATTTAATTGTGTATTTCTCACTGTCGTAAGTAGAAAACATAAACATAGCATATGTATATATTTATGTATTGCATTAATCTATTACTGCTACGTTGCTCAATGGATCGTTGATGCACCATGTATATATTTGTACATCTTATTTAATTTCCTTTATCTCGGTTGACCGCCTTGATAATTTTACTAGCGCACTAATACTGCGCTTAGAGAAGATATGTGAATTATCTCCCCTTTTACTCATTCTGCTTTGACGAGAGTTGTGCCCCTTCAACTAGCACTCTCCATTCAAGCGCACTCCATTGTTCTCGCCTGTATGTAAACAAACCGTCATGGTTGTTGACCACCGCCCATTTCTCCCCCCCCCCCCCATTCTCTTCCAACTTGTGTTGTTTATTTGAGATTATTATTTCCCCTTTTATGTACATTTTTATATTTATACTATCAGCCATCTATTTTCCAAACCCCATTTGTCATCATCTCCCCGTTGTGCTCAGAAGCAATTTTCCAATCTGACGAATGCACCTCAGTCGAGGGCATCGATAAAATGCATGAGAGACATGTCTTAACTTGTCTTTGTTTATCCGCAGCCTCCCTCAGGTGTCTGCCTACTTATTCGGCATTGTTTGACAGCCACTTGTCAACCTACTCAATCGCCTATGTACTTAGTGCTATTCAGTACTGCACTTCTGCCTATTTATCAGATCACTGCGCTATTTGCTATTGAGCATCACCACCTGCCTACTTACTTATTCCACATCTATCAACTATTCTGTTTGGTGCTAGTCAGCACTGCGATCTACCACTTGGCGCTATCGGCTCTACTCGCCTGCCTATTCGACAGCCCACCTGTCAACTTATTAGGTACGACGTCCCTATAGACCATGTGTCTGTGCGAGACGTCATAGCTCCTCCAGATCTCTGCAACTCACTGGACATATCCTGCTAACCATGCTGCCCACGGCAGATCAGCTCTGCCTGCAGTACACGTGTGCCCACGGTAGCCAGCCACCTGCCTACTACACTTATCAGAAATTCGGATTAAGACTCCACAAGAACTGTATCACCGGCGTCCCTCTACCCAGTTGCAGAACCTCAAGCCAGGAAACAGTCAGCTGCGACCCAAGCAGAACAACCAGCTAAGTTCAGAAGACAAAAGGACATACTCTCTTATTAAGTGCATGAGTGATGATTAAATATAGTATTGATTAGAGATAGATGCAAACCCTCTCACTTTTTATTCTTCTATGTAAATATTTATGTAAATGAATATTCTTCAATTTTAACTTTTGTATCTCTCTTTCATTGCTTGTCTCGTTGCGTGCCTGCTCCCGATTTATATGCTGATGGGTCGGTGTGTGATAGCTTCAAAAATAATCATCCCCTAGACATTGAACAAGCCAAACACACGAAAACCTGTCACAGACAGATAGTCAGCATATATCTAAATATAAAATAAGATACAAGTCAATTTATGTGATTGTTCCATTCGTTGTATCTGTGTGGTTTTCGAACTTCTCTGCCACTTTTGGTAATGTAACCTTGTTGCGAGGTTGGGTTACTGGGTTCAGTATGATTAACTGTGGGTGTAGGAGAAGTATGCGTCGCCATTCTTGTAGGTGAGCATGAGTACTCAACCTGAGGTTGGGAGGATTCTTTATTGTTTCCTTCTGGGTTCGGTATTGTAGCTTGGTCACTAAGACTGACTTGAGAAGGTATTGTAACAGCATCTGGTGTAGGAGTAGCACTAGCGAAATATTCATTTCTTTCTGACATGGTAGGAATCATTTTTCTGGTAGATTTACCATTCTCTTGTCTTGGAGTGCTGACCAACTGATCGATGTGTCTCCTTCATATCATGCCTGGGTATATTTCTACTGTATACATTAGAGGTCCTGTTTTGGACTTTATTACACCATATTGCCATTTTTCTTGATTCGCTCTGTAATCACGTGCAAGAACAGTGTCCCCAACTTGGAATTCTCTCAGCTTCGCATTGGAGTAATTTTTTTGTTAGTCTATCCTGAATGTCCATGTTTGGCCTAAGTATATCCAGACGAGATTGTAGTCTTCTTTCGAACATAAGGAATGCTGGACTCTCATTAGTTGTGGATTTTGGAGCATTTCTGTAAGCGAAAAGAAATCTTAGAGATTTTCTGACTTATTGTGCCTGAATCATTTTTTAGCAGCCTTCATAGCTATTTTGAATGATTTCACGAACCTTTTTGCAAGTCCATTGGTAGCCGGATGAAAAGGTGCAGTTGTGATGAGCTTGATCCCATTTCTTTTGGTAAAGTCTTTAAATTCATTTGAAGTGAACGTAGAGCCATTGTCACTTGTGATGATGTTGGGTATTCCCAATCTTGAGAATGTTTCTGTGAAACATTTAATTGTTGAAGATGATTTTGTAGAACTGACGGGGAATACTTCTGCCCATTTTGTATGAGCATCTATCATTATTAAGAACATATTATTCATAAAAGGTCCAGCAAAGTCTATATGCACTCGTTTCCATGGCCGCTCTGGCCACTGCCATGGATGTAGTGTTGCTTTTTGAGGATTGGGCTGATGATAAAAACATCCCTCACATTACTTTTGTGATCGATTCTATGTCCTTATCTAATCCTGGCCACCAAAAATACATTCGTGCAACATTTTTCATCTTGACAATGCCCAGATGGCCTATGTGCAAAGTGTCCAACAGTAATGAGCGTAGATTTTTATGAATTATTATACGATAACCCCACAGTAAGCATCCTTGTTGGACCATTAGTTTATGACGTCTTGAGAAAAATGGTTTGATGCCAGGTGATGTGAATCTGGGCCAACTGCCTTGTGAGATGAAACTTAATACTTCTGCTAATTGTGGATCATGGCGAGATTCTTTAGCAATGATTGTTGCATTTAGCGGTATCGTTTCCATTAGTTCACTGTACAAGAGATTATCTGTTATAAAGTTGTCTCCATTTACTGGGGTTGTAATGGATAGTGGTAATCTGGAGAGTCCATCAGCATTGGCATGTGACTTGGACTTTCTAAATTCAATTGAGTTGTTAAATCCAGATAAGAATACAGCATACCTTTGTTGTCTAGCAGCTGACATAACTGGTATACCTTTGGTTGGATTGAAAATGTGTTTCAGTGGCTCATGATCAGTAATGAGGGTGAAGTGTCTCCCACACAAATAGATGAAGAATTTCTTTACAGCCCAAACTATTGCTAGAGCTTCTTTATCCAGTTGTGAATAATTTTCTTCTGCTTTATTTAGTGTTCTAGATGCATACGCAATTGGTCTTTCGTCACATGGGACAAAACTGCACCTATACCATATGGTGATGCATCACAGTCGAACTGGAAGATTTTGGTCATATCTTATGAGAACATTATCAGATGCGGTCATTGTTTTTATTGTATCGAAGGCCTTGGTACAGCTTTAGTCCCAAATGAATTTAACTTTATCTTGTAGTAGATTGTAGAGTGCTTTAGCCATTTGTGCAATATTTTTGAGCCACTTATGGTAATAGTTAATCATACCTAGAAAAGACCTCAGTTGTGACTTATTGTTCATTACTGCTAATACTTTGTCACTGGTTTTATGTAATCCTTTTTTCGAAATTTTCATTCCACAGAAAATAATTTCATCCTTGAAGAAGGCAAATTTTTTCCAGATTTGCCTTCCTTCAGTCTGCTGAGTGTGACGAGATGTTTAATTAGTCAATAGTTGGCTAGTTTAGTTAAGTCTAGGGGAGATTTTATTAATTTTATCCCGCTCACATATAAGATTTTGTACAGGCACACCGCAACTAACAGTAAGAACAGACCAATATTATAAGTTTATAAATAAAATAATTTAATAAATGAAAGTTTACAAAAGATAAATGATCAAATAAATTTATAATTAAGAAATGAAATGAAGGTGCTAATATTTAATATGACTGCTCATCATGGATTGCTAATTGGTGAGTGATTGGAAGAGAAGAAGAGTGTTCCTATGCCTTGAGTACTTATACTCTTTGCTGCTAGCCCGTGGGTTGTGGGTCGTCTTCTGGCGGTCGAAGGACTAGCACTCAGAAGGATGATTCATCCGGCTCTGTCTTAGGACGTCGGCTCGGGATAGTCTCTATGCTGTAGGCAAGCTGGCTCTAGGGTGAGGCCGCTGCCTGTTTAGCAGTAGAGAGGGTTGGTGCTGCAGACTAAGTTGTAGTGGGGTGATCTCTCAGCTGTGATCTCTAGCTCGTAGAGAGCCGTGCTAACTCAACACCAGTTTGTCTTCTGCAGCGAAGGTTGCTCTAATCTGTCAGCATTAGGCAGTAGCTATAGGGCAGTGGACAGTTTGGGCCGGGTACTGGGCAGATGATACTGGGCAGTATAAGGCACTGTGAAACTGGTCAATATGTTAAGGCCAAGGACAGTAGGCAATGCCTTCTTGCTAACAGGTATATAATTGGGGGGGGGGGTGTATCTGGTGTGGTCTGCCCCGGTTACAGCTTTGGGTGGAGATCTGGTAGTTGTAGCAATCGGGTGTAGCAATCAGGGGTAGCAACCAGGGGTAGCAACCAGGCTGGGGATAAGACAGACAATTAGGAACCTCCAAAAGGCATTGAGCAGGGATTCCCATATGCCTTGCAATCAATCAGATGTAGGCATTGGTATCAATCCCAATAAGACATTGAAGACAATTAAGTATGAAATCTTAAAGCATGCATATAACTCAATATCAAAAGATACAAGTAAGATAACCACAATAAAGGTGTCATCATACGATGTAGGATGATACTAGTCAAGATTCATCCATTAAATTTGATTACGACGATAAGCAATCAGTTATAGTACAATGGGGAATGAGCATATTATATACTAAAGGATAAGATGAAAATAAAATACTAGGGATCGAGATACAATGATAAGGGTTTGACATAATTAATCAAAGTTAAACTCATCTAAGGAATTATAAGTTCACAAGTGTGTGAGACATAATAATATGTATGAGGGATATTATAGAAAAGTGAAATAATTAACTCCACATGGGCTCTGTAAGTTTAGAGCACTGTGATCTAAGCTCATAGACAGTACTTAGATTCACGAAAGGGTATTGTTTACATCAATCACTAAGATACAGGAATGGATGAAACATAACACATCAAATATAATAACTATGGCCTCAAACTTGGACAATCATAGCGGCATTAATAATACTATATGAAGATATAGCATTGACATAGAATAGCACAATGTACATACACAATAATGTAATGACGGGGAACGTGGTTGTGTACTAATGTGTACTCACACATTCCTATAAGATAAAATAAGTATAGTAAAATGTTTACACTTACCCGTTTGTCCCTAATGAAACCTCACAACTAAACTTCCTAATAGAGGAGACTATATGAATCCTAGCGGGCCTAACTTAGAATGCTTGGGTCTCTCTCTATATATATGGTTGGGGCATTTCGTTTAACGGGTGGGGAAGAAAGCTATGTGATTTTCTCACAGGTATCGATGTACCGGAGATGTCAGGCGTCATGTCCGATTTATGGCCTGTACCGTGAGAGTAGGGACTAAGACGAATATGCATTTGTCCAGTCTGGGTGCAACGCTATTCTTAGAGCGGTGCGTATCCTGCGGGGGGGGGGGGGGGGAGAAAGGGGGAATGGGTGTGAAAAGTTATTAAGCCGCTGCGTGTAGCGCTGGTGCCGCGACCATTGTGTGCTGGTCAGCTGTCTAGCGGTCAAAAATTAAAAGTTAGCCCTAGAGAAGCTAGATAATGTTTTACGTCGAGATTCGTCCCGTGAGAAACAGTACGAGGGGAGATAAATCCTACAAGAATTTAGTTATGGGTGGACAGGAAAATAATCGTTTTAAGTTAAAATTTAAAGTTTCTCACGGTTTGCTGGGAACACCTCAAATGAACTTTTGCATGCAAGTTTCGTATCGTCACACTGAGTACACTTCTTAAATTTTCAAGATGTTCTGTGTCATCTTTCCCTGTGATGATCATGTCATCTTGATTGCATTGTACTCCTGGCAGTCCATTTAAGATAATATCCATAGTTCTTTGCCATATCATAGGAGCTGATGTGATCCCAAAAACAAGTCTGTTGTACACATATAGGCCTTTGTGTGTATTGATGGTTGTTAAATATTTTGAAGCTTCATTTAGTTGAAGTGTAAGATATGCTTGTCATTTATCTATTTTTGAGAATTTGTCTCCTTTTTCTAAGTTTGCAAGGATATTCTTGGTAGAGAATATTGTTCGACTTTTAACACTGGGTTGATGGTTACCTTGAAGTCACCACATATTCGAACATCTCCAGATGGTTTCATTATTGGTACAATTTGTGTTGGCCAATAGCTGTAATTCACTTTAGACAGAATTCCATCATTCTCCAGTTTAATCAACTCCTTTTCTACTTTTGCCTTGATAGCATAAGGGACGGGCCTTGCATTGCAGAATTTTGGTTTAGCATCATCTTTTATTGCTATAGTTGCCTGCATGTTTCTGACGGTGCCTATTCCTTCTGAGAAGACCTCAAATTCCTTGATTAGACAATTGATATTTTCTTGTATACAAGATTCAGAGGATATTAACTGTTTGATGTCACTCCAGTTGATCTTCAGAGATCTTATCCATTCACGTCCTAGTATAAGATTGCTACCTTTACTCAATATGTGCAGAGGAAGTTTCTTGGTTTCATGATGATTGTATACTATTATGTTCACTTTTCCCAGAGGGAGTATTTCTTCTCCTGTATAGGTTCTCAAGCGTACGTTAGTGCATTTAAGTTTTGGTTTCTTTTAAATATTTTCTTGCAATCTTCTACTGTCATTAATGATAGCCCAGAGCCTGTGTCTATTTCCATTTCTGTGTTGATTCTGTCAATATTAATTTTTATGCACATTTTGTTTGTGCTGAATATTTCTTCTTCTGTATCTTCGTGTACATTGTGTACCTTTCCTTCTCTTTTGCATGCTTTTTCTATATGACCTTGTTTGCCACACTTGAAACAAGTCGCACTGCAAAAGAAGCATCTTGCTCTTGTATGATTCAACTTGCCACAGGAGAGACACATAGTTCTGGTGTCCCCTTTATCTTCTTGTTTCGATGGGGATAAGTTGTAAGGTTTCTTTTGATCTTTTCTATAGAGATATCGTTCATTCGTAGTTCAGCTTTTGCTGTGCTCTTTTTGGTTTGTATCCTGTGTGGAGATTGGGCTTGATTAGACTGAATCTGTTCTGCTTCTCTCTTGGCCGTCTCCATGGCTGTAGCTATGTTGATAGCTGTCGATAATGTTAGATTGGCCTCTTGAAGGAGTCTTTTCTGAATGTTTACATCTTTTAGACTACAAACAAATCTATCTCTAAGTGGTTCTTGGAGAGCTGGGCCAAAATTACAGTGTTCTGACAGTGCTTTTATAGCAGTTATAAATTTGTTGATTGTTTCATTGTCTTCTTGAATTCTTTTGTGGAATTTAAATCTTTCCATAATCTCCAATGGAAGAGGGCTGTAATGATTGATTAGCAACTTCCAAAGCTCTTCATATGATTTCGTGATGGCAACTCTGGGGATGCCAATGACATTAATGTAGCATAGGGTTTGGCCCCTATGGAGGCTAGTAGTATAGCAGCTGATGGAGTACTGTTTGCAATAAAGTAGGCATCTAGCATTTCTTTATAATTTATAAAAGTTTCTGTACCTTTTAAACTTTAACTTCTTGATTCTTTCAACACATCAGTTTTCTAAAACAACTTCAAGCTTCAGAACCCAGAATAAGAACTTTTATCTTACAACAGGGAGTTTATATATTCAGCAGACTCTATTGCCCAGCTTTTATATTAGAAACAAGTTCAATGACTAATAAGGATTATCTGTCTGAAAAAAATATTTAATTTTTTTTTATTTGTGATTGTAGAGAATGCCAAAGCTATTCATTACCAAACTCTGCAAAGAATGGTCTGAAAGAAGAAAATCTGAATTCTTTCAAAATGTGATAAAGAAATTGCCCATTAACAAAACTGTCACCAGTCCAGCCAAGTAAACCATTGTATCTGGTTTAAGTCTAAACTCACTTCAAACATAAAGTCTCATTCTTTTGAATAAATTTTCTGTTGGTAATTGATCATAAGTAACAAGAACATTCTAACATATTCTAGAAAAGTCTATGTCAAAGACTAAATGTGTAAATATTTTGAAAAATTTACAGAAGGTCTTATATAACTTATTTCTGCGTTAATTTTTCGGATTGCTGCATTTTGTGAATGTTACATTCTTGAATGATTTTAGTCTTTCCTGAGTACATCTATATATATAATTCTCTTCGTCGCTCAACAGTTTGGACGAGTAGAAGTAGTAAAGGAAAGATCACTTTTTTATTCTGCGGATAGTCACCCCACGAAAAAACAAGAGGGGAGGGGAGAACAAGTATTCACCGGTCACTACGGATGGCTGTCTGGTCGTGCAGTTTGCACGCTGGACTGTTGTTTGGATTTATCAAACCCTGCCCGCTCCCATCCCCCTTTGTCCTTCAACTCTGAAGGAACATCTGAAACATGTAAAACATTTTACAAACAAAACATGTAAAATATTTTACAAACATCTTACAAACACTAAATAGCAGGGCAGGGCTTATCCATTGTGACCAAGAAGTCATGGAAAGAGAACAAGTAATCTACTATGTATATTCACCCGTCACTAAATAGCAGGGCTGAACTTTACCATTGTGGGGCCCTATGCGAAGCGGATTTTGTGGGGCCAAGTTTGGGAAGAGAAGCGGATAAGAAGTAAAATTTAATAGTTTGTTTTAGAAAATAAATTTGTTTTTTTCATTTTATTCATTCTTTACTACATACAGAATTACTTTACGAGCCTTGCGTGTAGCAAAGTCATACAGTATATCATAATAATTCTGTTTCCTACATATATCACACTCAATAGCAAGAATTACCAAATGTTTCAATCTTTGAGAATTGTTGACCTCAAGTAATTCTTCATTAGTTTGAGGCGTGAGAAGCTTCTTTCACCAGATTACACAATTACGGCTAATGCATAATGCCGTTTTTATTTATTGTGCGTAGGATTGGCGTTTTCCATATTGAATGACACCCCAAAATGACAATTTTTGTCTATTTATTTCCGTATATTTTAAGGACTTTTTCTTATATTTTGCAGTTTAGCGAGATTTCCAGAAGCTCCTGGTAAATCGACAAGAGGGGGCGGGATATCTGTTTTAAGTTATAAAATGGTTTAATTTAATAATTTATACACCTTGAATTAGCGCGGGTCCTATAAAAATGCGGGGCCCACTGCAGTCCCATAGGTTGCAGTGGCCTAAGGCCGCCCTGCAAAATAACGGTGTATGCTACGCCGCTTGTCAACTAGTTTCTTTATATTTAGGAAAATAGACATTTCGAGGTCTGGGAATACACATTTCCATTTTGATATGTATGCATCTCTGCGTATGTGTGTGTGTGTATATATATGTATATTTAGGTTTGTTTAAGTTTCAAAATTTGCTACTTTTGGATGTAGATGGTAGGGTTCAATTATGTCAACAGTCTGTATAAGAGATAGTATCATACATAACACCCTAGAAGAACCTTATGAAACTGTTCCATTGGACACATCAGCTGCTTGGAGAGGGGACAACTGCTGTGTTTTGGCCACTACATTCCAGGCATAGCTAACCCAGACATTCATCTTATTTCTATTAGTTGTTCATCCACTAAAAGAGGCCATTGACATGTACTCATATAATGTATTACATCTATTTAAAAAGACAAAGGAAATATGCACAGCAACATTGTAGTTTATGTAGGTGTCTAAAATGTAAAACTTATCTGTGCTGGACAGACAATTGACAAACTAACAGGCAAATTTTATGTCTATTCAGACTCATTTTTTTTAAATTTTTTTTTTTTAGGTTTTTCCAATTTTTGCAAATGTAGGTACTTCTAGACATAGACTAAATACTCCCTCTGTTACTCGCATTAATGAGGATTTTGATGTTGATTTGAGTGATGAAGATGAAATCAGAAGTGTTGGACCTAATGCTGTGTTTCACTTTACAGAACCCTCACCAAATTTACATGGGTAAGACAAATATTAAAATGTTTATTTTTTTTCCTTAGTAACATCAGAACAAATGAGACCTTAAATAAAAGTTTAAACAAAAATAAATATCTTTGATTCTGTATATATTTTTCTTGAAGTAACATAAGTATGAACCTAAGATTTTATGTTTTACTATTTACCCCCCCCCCCTTCCGCCAACCCCCCCCCCCCCCCCATTTATGTTAATGATTTTGTTATTCCGTGTAATTTATCACTAGCAGAACTCCACCTCCAAAGGCCTTAATACGCTTGACCAAAGGAAGGACCTCTCAATTTGCTTTAATTCTTGAAACCTGAAATAAGTACTGTGTACTGGTATCTAACATTTCTTTTTGCTTCTTTCAAACTAATAACAAAATGATTTTTTTTGTATTGACAGCATTATCAACTATGTGATTCAGCGTCTTGGCACTGATTTAGCTGGTGGTGGAGGACGTAATCCAATGTTAGTAGTTTGAGTTTTGGTGTTGCTAAAAAATTTCTTTTTTATGCCTATTTATTGGACTTTGAATGTTTATCTTACTGTTAAACAAGTTATCTTTTTTTTTTATTTTGCAGAGAATAAAAATTCCTAGCTGAGTTTATAAAAGCATATAAAACTTTGCTCAGGATGATTATTCATTCAATTCTAATATGTATTGTGTATATTTTGATCGCTAATTGACACTAAAATATGGGAGTATTGTTTTTCATCTAAAAATACACATTTCACATGTAAAAGCCAAAAAATCGCATAAATGCCTGGAAACAGACTATTAAAAAATAGATTTACCACGAGATATCAGGTTTTTTTTTCCCCAAGCTGATGTGTGAATATTAAAATATTTACTAGTTTAGATCTTGCTGATCTAAATAAAGTGAAGTTCCTACCAATGTGCCAGTTTATTTCAAGTCTTCAAACTGATTGCAAATTAATTCATTGTTTAAATTTAAGTTCTAATTCATTGGACATTTTTAGAATCTAGATAAGGTCTAGATCTAATATTGCAATTTAGGATGTCTGGCATCAGGAATTTAAATAAATCTAAATTTAGAATCTAAACTAGATCTAGTAGATCTAGAAATCTAGATTCTAGATGATAGTAGATTTAAGTAGATCATTTGTGTACTAGATCTATATAGACTTAGATCCACATCTAGAACTAATCTAGATCAAAGTAAATATAATTCTAGATTTAGATGAGATTTAGTAGCTTTAGGATCTAGATCTGTGACTACTGGCACTCAAAAGCAGCAATTTCTGCCATTTTTAAAAGAAAGATTTATTTATCTCCATTTCTTATCTTCTATGGAATCCAAAATAAAAAAGGCAAAATGTCTGTTCCAACTTTAAAAAGATCTATATCTAGTATTTCACATTCTGAGCAGAACAATTCCATGGGCATGTTAAAACACCTTAAAATGGCATATGGATATTAGAAACCAATTAATTGTTAGTAGTGAAGCTGCCTGTAGGTATAGATTGGATTTTTTGTAAACCAACAAATTCATTCTTTAGAATCTAGGTGAAATTGAGAAGGGCAAAGGTTTAATTGGCAGAAATAGTTGTTGAGCTTAATCCCTCTTAGCATGACAAAGGGAATCAAACTGATGTTTCCTGACTCTAAAATTGCAGAAAGTATCTTCTGTGGCAGATCTAAAACTACTGCTATGGTCATAAGTGACTTAACTAGGTTCCATTACTTATGAAAGTCTGTGTTTGTGAAAGAAAACCTTTTTATTATGCAGAAAAAAGCATTAAATTCGTGATTCCTTGCATCCTCCTTTAACACATCTGTTTATTTTCTAAAACAACTTCAAGCATACTAAATATCTTTATCTTACAACAGCTCTGGAGTTTATCTATTCAGCAGAACTAATAAGGATTATCTGTCTGAAAAAAATCTTAAAAATATTTGTGAATAGTGATTGTATAGGATGCCAAAGCTTTCATTGCAAAGGCGAGATATTTAAATATTTTGAAAACTGTACAGAATGTCTTACATACATTAATGCTGTGTTAATTTCATGTGTTCTATGTGCTCAAATAGTTTAAGTCGTTTGTTGAGTACATTTCCTTATATTTAGAAAAACATTAGTCCCTCAAAAATACACATTTCCAGGTCTGGGAATACACATTTCCATTTTGGCATGTAGGCACCTCTGATTATGTTAAAAGTAAATCATGTTTTATAAAATGGACTGGTTGCAATATAATTATTTAGAAAACAAAACTGTAATATTAATAGAATCTTCTATCTTCTTATCTTATATAATATAGACATTACTTCAAATAAGAAGATGATTCCGTCCTACGCGTCATGCATTTAGTCATGCATATTAACCAATGACTTAAATTCTGCCAAGTCATTGGTTTTTCTGGCTAGCTCAGGCAACCCATTCCATGCTCTAATAGCACTAGGGAAGAAGGAGTATTGGTACAAATTTGTCCTAGCATATTTGACGAGGAATGTGCCTTTATTTTTGTGTCTTTCAGAGTATTTTATTGAATTTTGTATTTGAAGATTATGGTTCAGTGTTTTATGTATAATTGCTACTTTACTTTTGAGTCTTCTGTCCTGAAGGCTTTCTAAATTTAGTGATTTTACTAATGGTGTTACTCTAGTCAAATGTGAATATTCGTTTGTTATGAATCTCACTGCTCTATTTTGTGTTTGTTCCAGTTTCTTAATGTTTTCTTGAGTTGAGGGGTCCCAAACGGTGGATGCATATTCTATTATTGGCCTAACCAAGGTTAAATAACATTTTAGTTTTATGTTCTTATTTGATTTATAGAAATTTCTTTTAATAAACCCTAATGCTTTGTTGGATTTTTTTATAGTTTCATCAATATGTGGATTCCATGACAGTTTTGCATTTATTATAACACCTAGATATTTTGCGTTTTTAGTCTGTGTTACTGGTTTGCCATGAATAAGATAAGTGGAATTAATTTGTTTTAGTTTTTTTGTTACTCTTAACAACTGACATTTTTCTGGGTGGAAAGACATGCTCCAATTTGATTCCCATTTCTGTAATTCATCTAATTCTCTTTGTAAAATATCTGTGTCTCGTGTTGTTTTTATTGTTCTATATATTATGCAATCGTCTGCAAATAATTTGACTTTTGTTCCTGAACTAATGCAATTTGGTAAATCATTTTTGTAAATTAAAAATAGTAGTGGACCCAAGACTGTTCCTTGAGTTACACCTGAGTTTACTGCTATTGGTGTTGATTTAGAGCCATTTATTATTACAGTTTGTTCTCTCCCTATCAGAAAATCTTTAATCCACTGATGCAGTGGACCAATTATGCCGAAATATTTTAATTTTTTAAGCAAACTATGGTGGTGAACTTTGTCAAAAGCCTTGGAAAAATCTAGTAAGATAGAATCTATTTGTTCACTAATCTTGTAGTAACCAAAAAGTTAATGTTGCATAAAAGCACAAATCCCCAACCCTAACTTTTAAAAAATCTTTCATAGACATATAGGGTTAGTGCTAGAGTCTTAATATGTCTTTAAATAAAAGGCATAAAGAAAAGTAAAAAAAAAAAAGTTTAAAATTATGACATATTCATCACCCTTTATGCTTACAGTATCTGTGCAGTTGGAGGTGATAGTATTGCAAAAGACAGATAATCCAACTTTCTTCTTCCACTTAAAACAACTTGACAATATTTTCCTTATACTTTTGTTTTACTGCCCCAGAATTTTGCATGGGAATCCTGGTGACTATGCCTGGGGAGCTGGTGGATTAGATGCAATCATATCTCAGGTATGATATATTTGATCACTTTGAAGACATGGATTTTTTTAAGTTCATAGACCTTATTGTGTGTGTGTTTTGATTTGACTACTAACTTTAGTGTCATTAACTTTTGGTTTCTTGTATTATGCCACCAATTATTTAGAATAGATATTTCAATCTGATTTATAATTTTGTAAACATTAAAGCTGTGTACAAATGTGTTTCTCTTTTCTTTTAGTAACATTCCCTGTTAAAAAAAAAATTAAATAATTATCTAATTAGTTTAAACACTTTGCATGCATCTAGATTTTTTTAGTTGCATTTTGGCTGTCTACTTGCAATTAATATTGCCTTAAAAATAAACAAGAAACTTATAAATGATAAAAGTGATAGCTGTAATATAATTTTTTTCAGTTGTTAAATCATTTGGAAGGCACAGGTGCACCACCAGCACAGAGGGAGAAAATTGAAAATCTTGAGCGAGTTCGTATAAATCAAACACATATAGGTAGGCAGTACTCTTCATTTACTTGTTTCACTCCACTAAATGTTCCTTTTTTTTAGCAGCCCCCGTAAGGGTAAAAGACGCTATTAGGATTGTGCAAAATGTCGTCTGTCACACTTAGATCTCGAAAACTAGAAGAGAAATGAAAAATATTATTTCACCATGCCATGTGGCTTGAAAAGTTTAGGTGCAACGGCTACTTTTGGTTTTCTAAAAGCAAACCATCTAGTTTATAAAATTAATTATGCAAGCGATTTTTTCATAAAAATACACCAATTCTAAAACAATTACGTAAATGTAAGGGAGACAATGTTACAATGTTAACAAAGAAAGACAATTTTGTGTGGATTTTTAGTATCACTAAGTCAAATATATTTATAAAATGTACAAGAAATGTTTCCAACAAATATAAATATTAGTTAAAGGTGTTTTTTCTGGTCAACTAGCTGCTAAAATTAAACATTTATGTTTGTTTATAAAGGCTAAGAATGCACTTTGTATGTAAATATCACGCATATTTTAAAAAAATTGACTTTTTATGCAGCGACTTTTGTGCAGTAGCGTAATACCGAAGTATGATATGGTGCTAAACTAATTCCATAAAAATTTTAAATAATCAGATTTTATTATTTTATTTTTTAGTGCCCCCACTAGGATAAAAGCGCTTATTTTTGTGTGTTTTGTTTGTTGGTCGGTCTGTCCGTCACGTTTATATAAAAAAATAATTTCAATTCTGATTTAACTTTCACTTCAATGTTCCTTCTAAAACATTGCAATAGTTTTAAGTATCTATAACAGATTGTTCTGGAATTTTTTTTATGAAAAACGAATCAATGCCAACGAATGTTTGTTTGCTCTTCTAACTTGTATTACATGTAATTTCCTTCCTATGAATTATGAAGAACTATGAAGTTCTTCTGGATGTTGTTTTATAAAAAAAAATTATGTCAAATGATTATTTGAAATAGCATCATTGACTTACATTACCCTTATATTCTTGGACAATAAGTCACTATAGTTTAATTATCGATATCCAATTGTTCCGTATTTTCAACTTACAACAAATTTATCTCAAATGACTTCTTTTTTTAAAAAAAAATATGCATAATAGGTTGTTCAGGATTTTAAAATAAGAAAGTAATTTACTGGAAACGATAATTGAAAAACACTTTTAAGGCATTGAATTTTCTTTCTGAAACATAACAGAAGTTTTTTTTTTTATCTGTAAAGAATGTTCCGGATTTGGTTATGAAAAAAAAATCAACCTACATTACTTAAATTTTCTTACAAATTGACGCCAAAATTGTTCCGAATTTATATGAAAAATCTTCTAAAACAAATAACTGTTTGAAATCCTACTTCTAATAAATAAAACAAACAATCTTCTTCTTATTTACGAATATCTGTTGTTCCGGATTCTTATGAAAAACATTCTAACTCTATTTATGTAAAATCGCACTTCTGTCGTAGATTACATTTAATTTTCTAGCTAAACATTTTAAAATCTAATTATCGTTAGTATTATGTTCCGATTGTTAAGGAAAACAACTTCCTAACACCAAAATATAGTATAAAAATCTCTCCCCAAGGCTATGTTACATCTAATTTTCATATGAGACCATTCCAAAAATTTAATTAATGGTATTACATTTATCTAAAATTCTATTTTTCTCTCACTATATATAAAAACATCCGGACCAATCTATTATAGATACTTAAAACTATTGCGATGTTTTGGAAGGAAAATTAAAGGCTAATCAAGTTTTCAATAGCTTTTAGATGTTTTTTTTTCGATGTTAACTTGATGGACAGACAGACTGACAGACAAAACTCACAAAAAAATGAGGCTTTAATCCTAATATATATATAATATCTTTAATTGAATTCTATTAGAACTCAGTGCACTAGAGACTATGAACCCTTGTTAAATCTCTTGTGTTAATAAAAACATTTTTTTTGTTACAAGCCCATTGTGACGTAATGGAATATTTCTTCCTTTGACGTCATATGAATGAATTCTTTAAATGTAATGCTAAAAAAAAACTAGGTGCACCAATGTCTAATAACCCTTGATAAGTGGCTCGTATTGATGGAGACATTTTTAGTCTAACTAGGTCGTGTGAAGTAGTGGATTTTTTTTTCTTTACCCCATATGGAATGAATTCTTCAAATAAAATGCTAAAACAACTTGGTATAGTAATGTTTATTAAACCTTGTTATCTGACTTAAAAAGGCATGATAGCTAGATTTTATTCTATACTAGATTTTTTAAACTAGATTTGGATTTATTTTCTAATTAAAATCGTTGTAGAGTCTAGATCTAGAATTTCTAGGTCAAGTTTAGACTGATATAGACTAGATCAAGATATAGAATTTCAATTTCTACACTTAAAGTGTAGATTTTGATTTCCAAACGTCTAGATCAATATTGCAATGCTATAATATACTGAAACTAATCTATTTTTAAATTTAATGTTGCATTCAGTTTATTGATAGATTATCTAGGATTTTTTTTTTATAAATCTCTAAATTACATCTAAATTATTCCAAATTTATATCATAGATCTAGATCAAGTAGATATAGATCTTAAGAGTGCTAAATCAGAAGTTTAGTTTCTGTAGATATACATCCTTATTCTAGTTCCGTTTAAATGAAAATGCCAATAGCTCTGTTGATAGCTGTGCTGAGACATCGAAGTACAAGCACGATTTATCAATGCTGAAAGATTACCTAAAATAGTTCGTCTGACATATTGTACATATCCGGTAGAGATGACATGCCGTAATGTGTAATATATCTCGTTATCAATAATAGGCTATTAGTTTGTAACCAGTTAGTTATTAAGTTAAGAGCAATGCCTGGTCGTGCATTTAGCATGCTGAACTGATTATCTCGACGGTCCTGGGTTGTTTTGTTTGTTTTAATGTTTCGGATGTTCCTTCAGACTTGAAGATAGTTTACTTCCTAGTCCAAACCTCCCGCAGGACGACGGGGGATGTGAGCGGGTATGGTTTGAACCAGGGACCATCGATAAATCCAAATGACAGTCCAGTTTGCAAACTCCACGACCAGGCAGGGTTATACCCTGCTCATCACTATCCTCCGTCGTCCAGCGAGAAGTTAATTATTTTTAACTCTGAACATCAGAAAAAAGTAAAACAGAAAAAGAACTCTGACGGGGGGGGGGGGGGGGGGGCTTCTGAGTTTGTGTGATAACACAAACTCTCTTTATAATCTTGTTTTCTTTGCATTCATTATTCAAAATTCATTATGCAAGTTTTTTCATTTGATCACTTTCTGTTACAGTAGAACAAAATGAAAGAGAATTCATGTTTATAATTTATAGTAAAGCCAAGTTGATTTCCCAATCAATGCTCATGGGTAACAATACCCAGTTGTTAATTTTTTTTGGTCAATAATTTAAATTATTCCTTGCTACCCAGGTCTATTAGTTATGTTTAATAACAATAGAGTATTGACTTGCATAGCTCAATATTGTATGATACATATTAAATGTAGCCTTGAAGATCCAGCAGAGATGGCTTGATTTACTAACTTTAAATTGTATTGTATAGGAGCTTATGTTCACTTTTACTGCAATGATCCACTAAGACAGTTTCAACTATATTTACAGTTTATTCTTTATACCTTTTTGTTTATTTTGTGAGGCAATATATATACTAAAAATGCTAAGCTGTTTTTGTTTCTACAGAAAACACTCTTCAGTGTTCTATTTGTATGGATGATTTTGAGCTTGATCTAGAAGTGAGAAAACTTCCTTGTGATCATTTGTACCACCCTGAATGTATTATTAAATGGTTAGAAATGGTGAGTTATCTCTCCTAGACATATTCAGTAACTAAATAAGTGTTGATCCAATAAAATATTTGTCACATTTTTGAGTTGCCATCACTACAAGCATGTAGCCCTTTTCCATAGCTAGATCAGATAGCACTGTACCCTATTGAAGACAGGTCTTTCTGATCTTGGTTGCCAATGAATAAAAAATGTATGCTACAGTAGCAATACAATATCACACATGTAAATTTATAGCTCAATGAGAATACATGCTAGTTCTAATATGATACACCCAAATTAAGTTTTTACTTTCCATTGAGACTAGTCTAGTGCCAAAATAAGCCTATAGTAAAAAGTGATAATCATATTAATTAGGATAGACTTGTTCATAGTATGCAATAGAACTAATAGTCTGTAGATACATTTAAGAAATTATAATTAAAACAGAAAAAAATAATTGTAACTTAATCAGTAAGTTTAATTTTAAACTTCTATGTAGAGAAGCACTTGGCTTTTTCTCTGGAACTTTTCATACAATTGATCTGTGTACTGAAAATTGTATTTAAAATATATTAATATTATCATCACAAAATTGAAAGCTTTCAATATAAGTATATTAATTAGATTAGAGATATTTTTTAGACAAAATAATTTTAGTTTTTGTTTGAATAGAGATGTAGATGTTAATCCCTTAGCACCTATACTATGTCTTGTCTTGTGGACAAAGTTAAATTTCACACTAGTCACTTGAACAAGACTTAGCTTAGGCCTAGTCTGTCTACAGTTGGTTTTTCTTTTTTTTTTTAACTAGATTATATGATGTCTAAAGGGAATGTTTAAAATCAAGTTTATCACAATAAAGTGCTCTTTAGTTTACATTTGGAATTATAAGATTCAGTTTACATTCAAAATACTTTTTTTCAAGTTAAAATAAAAGAAAGCAGTTCAAGTGCTGCAAGTGAACCTAAAAAAAAACTGAAGAATACGCCAAGGAGGGCAGTGGGAGAAAGGACACTAAATGCTTAAATGGAACTAAATTCAAAGATCCCTGTTACCAACTAAATTATCAAAATTTTAGCTTTTATATATGGCAAATGTTTTTTTTAATGATTGCATATTACAAAAGTACATACTTGTACAGTTGTAGCCTTATTTTTAAATAGCTCTAGGAGTTGAGCTTAAATATGTTCATCCTGTGATAAGTGCTAACAAATTTTATATACTTTTAAAAATATATAGTTTATCTAAATTCCCAGAATTCCTTACACTAGATACACTAAAAGGATAGCTATTTCTAGATTAGTCTCCATTATGAAAATCCCTAGCTTACAAACACCATCTTTACTTTAAAAAGAAATCTTTTACCTTGTGTAAAGTTTAACTGTAAAGATTATATTATATGATTAAGCAATTTAGTTCTATGTAGACCTAGATCAACATCTAAATTCAATGTATTTAAAATCTGTGTTCCAGTATTTTACATCTTTGGATATAAAATCCTCCCTTTGCAACTTCTCATGTGACTAAAAGGCTAATCCCTGATACACATCTGCTGTCACGGGTTGGGCATCTGTGCAGTGTTTTCAGCCTTCTTCCTTCTTCTGTTGTGTGAGGAGACCCAAAATAAATGTAGTGAATTGTTAATACCTGGAGAGAACTACTGTGTTCAATAAAGGCAAAATGGTTGCATATATATCAGTTTTTCTCATTTTTATGATGCAAATTCAAGGTGTTAATCTCATTTATAAGCCCCCTATATTTATAGCTCATGGAGTGGTATGGATATCAATGAATTGATTTCTAACTAAAAGTCCTTTTAAAAAATCTGCTTGTGACTTGCATTGTTGAGTTTATTTAACAGTAGCACTTTTTTTTATTTATATTTCAACTTTATTATCTAGACATGTGTTATAAATTAGTCCATATTAGAAAAAAAAAATAGCATCTTAATTGTAAAGATTAATTTGCAATTTAATTTAATGAACAGCATGGGACATGTCCAGTGTGTAGAAAAGACTTGAATGGCATTGATAGAACAAGAAACGAGGATGCTTTGGACTCCCAGTTATTTTCTGCTTCATTGGATGGAGCATCATCTTCTTAAAAATGCTTCCAAGCTCCTGATGTGTATAACAATTTGCAGAGATACATTTGACTTGAATACAGTAGATAAGGTCTTAATATTTTATTTTTTTTTGGTTGTATCAGTTTACTGACTTCTTGAAAACAGTTTCAAATGGGCGAGCAGGGAGAAGTCTCTACAGACCAACTTTGAATATCTGATCTTTACAAGTGTCCATCTTTTTTTTTGTCTATAAATTTTTGTTTAAGTTTTAGGTGCTTTGTTTCCGGTGTATAATTTGATCTTTATTGCTGTAGTACACTAAATCTGTTTGCTCCATTGTTCACATCAAACAAATGCCTGGACTTGTACAATCTGGTGAAAATGTTCAGTTAGTGTGGATATAGTCATGTTATCTATTGGTTATATAGTCAACTCCATTCATTTGATGCTGCTGTCTTTATACACATATAGTCTACCTGTGTCATTGCTATTGCTAATGTTCATTCAAGAAGTCTGTCAATGAAGTATTATAAGAAACTTGTTCAAAATAAATATTCAATAAGTATGGAGCTTCTGTCATTTCTTGTGTTCTCTAGTTACAAGACACAAGCTTCCAGGTCAGTTTGTAGGGAAATGGATTGAACATAAAATACTAACTGTTTATTTCCATGTACAAAATACAAATACAACCATGTCATGTATCAGATTGCTATGGCAATGGGTGAAGTTATGTCAAAGTCATTGTGATAGCTGTTAAAAAATGATTCTGTGCAAATAAACCAATAACACAATATTTTAACACTAATTGAAAAGTTTTCTTACAAAAGTTCTCTTCCAGTTGATTTCAAATACAGAAATAAAAAAGTGTTGAAACTGCTAATTGCCTTTATTTACCTTAATCTGCTGTTGTAATGTGAGCCTGTGATGTGAACCAGGCTATAATATTAGATTTTTTTTTACCCACTCCTCAAAAACAAATAATCACAAAACTTTTTTTTTTTTTACTTTGTGGCATGCTGGAGCATACAAAATGTCATCTATGGAGAGTTGAGATCCATTTCCTCAACATTGTTTTCTATTTGGATGAGACTACAGTGTAAAACCAGCCAACAACCGAGCAGCGGATCTGTTTGTCTGTCCCTCACAAAGAACATTCTTTTCTTCAATACAAAATAGTTAGTAAATGTTAAGGGAGAGGAAGTGAAGCAATTAGCAGTTCTTCTTAGTGGATTCTGTTAGGTCTAAATAGAAAAGTTAGATGACTACATTAGCTATAAAATTGTCTAAATAATGTGATATTTAATTTGTCATTTAATGAGGATTTATTTTCAATTAAACCCTTTAAATAACATAGAATTGAGTCTTTTTTTTTTGTATGATCTGGACCTTTGTTGCTTGACAGTAATCCTCTACTCAACTGTTTTGAATGTTTCCATAGCTGATGTATATAGTAATATGCTTGAATTATTGGCTTCATCATCATCAGACTTGCTGTGAAGGTACCTCAACTCTTCCTGGTCAGCATTTGTCCATAGAGAGATGTCAGACCATAGCATTTGTCCATAGAGAGATGTTAGACCATAGCATTTGTCCTTAGAGAGATGTCAGACCATAGCATTTGTCCTCAGAGAGATGTCAGACTATAGCATTGGTCCTTAGAGAGATGTCAGACAGACCATGTCCCTTAGAGAGATGTCAGACAGACCATGGTCCTTAGAGAGATGTCAGTCCATAGCATTGGTCCTTAGAGAGATATCAGACCATAGCATTGGTCCTTAGAGAGGTATCAGGCCATAGCATTGGTCCTTAGAGAGATGTCAGTCCATAGCATTTGTCCTTAGAGATATCAGACCATAGCATTTGTTCTTAGAGAGATATCAGACCATAGCATTGGTCCTTAGAGAGATATCAGGCCATAGCATTTGTCCTTAGAGAGATATCAGACCATAGCATTGGTCCTTAGAGAGATATCAGGCCATAGCATTTGTCCTTAGAGAGATGTCAATCAAAGCATTGGTCCTTCGAGAGGTATCAGACCATAGCATTGGTCCTTAGAGAGATGTCAGTCAATAGCATTTGTCCTTAGAGAGATGTCGATCCAAAGCATTTGTCATTAGAGAGATATCAGACCATAGCATTGGTCCTTAGATATCAGGCCATAGCATTTGTCCTTAGAGAGATGTCAGTTCATAGCATTTGTCCTTAGAGAGGTATCAGACCATAGCATTGGTCCTTAGAGAGATGTCAGACCATAGCATTTGTCCATAGAGAGATATCAGACCATTCATGCTGACAGTAACTTTTTCAGAACCAGCTCAGCATTCGTCTCTTCACAGTATTGAGGAATTCATCCTTTGTGTTAGCCAGTGTGTTGATTTGTAAAAGTATCAACTCATCTATTTTCTTGTCCTGATATCCAGCAGTTTTTCATGGCTTCTTTGTTCAGTGTTCGACTTCCAGAGACAAACATCACTGGACCTGGAACACCCCAGTGTTTCTTAAACTGTAACTCACGACATGCCAACATGTGTTTTTTTAAGGATGTTTTATTATTATTGCCTTTTGGGGAAATAGCGAAAATAAAATGCAAAGGTTTAAAAGAAATTTTGTGTTTTTTTTTCGCGAATTGCGGTGTTCAGTTTGCAAATCTGTTAAAACTCGCAGTGTATGGTGTTTTGCTCTTTTAATATAGATTTGCTTTTAAAATGGAGTACAAGCGAAACTGATTTGGCTAAGAGAATCATACTATAAGAGAATCATACTAATAATATGAAATTCTAGGCGCATCACATAAGACACTGTATTGTAATAAATTATATCTCGTTGTTGATGACGAATTTAATGTTGAAAAGCAACTCATGACACTGTTTTGATTTCCAACAGTTCTATGAAATAAAGAAAGATTAGCCTTATTTGTACAGAAGAGAGCAATGTTATAGCTCTGCCCTACGCTGAAGCATATGGTGCGCACTAGTGCACTGTTTAACTCTTTCTCTCCGTAATTATTTACCACATTCTGGTGGAATCAACGCTGGTATCGTCAGTTAGGAGAGAAAGAGTTAAGTCTGAGTGATGAACAGAGGGTAGAAACAAGATGGTGGATTGTTGATTCCGCTAAGTAGATGGAGAAACAGAACTAAAGATAGGTTAGAACCGTCTTGAGTTCTAAAAGGGATTTTAGCCATTGTGGCCAGCAGTTGCGAAGCTGTGTCAGGACGAAGTCTTGTAAGGAAACTGTGGAAAGGCTAGTTTCTATTTAAGTAAACTATCGTCCTGGAGACATGTAATGTGACCCTGTGTTAGTGGCAACAGTGAACCTTGTAAGTTAGTGGAAGGCAGAGACGGCGAAAGGGAACCCAGCAGGCAAGAGCTAAATAAACTCATTGCTGACATAAACATTTATGTTTGTGCAATCGTTTCTCATCTGTTGTCAACACAATAAATATTACTCATCTCTTCATCTTGAAAATTGATCTGTCGTTGAGTGTTTGCCCTAGATTCGTTACTATATATATACACACCGGTATATACATATATATATATATATTATATTGCCCGAAAACGTTTCAACCCATCAAACATTTCCACGCTCCGCCAGCTCCAACACAATTTTCTAACCCTCAAATCCTGTCTTTTTTTTTTGTCTTCTTCAATGGAACGGCCGCAACCCTCGCAAGCATGTGCGTTCTAAAGTGTTGTGTTGTTTTAAATTGATCATAAAAGGGAAGTGAAGGGCAGCTTCAAACAATGGCTGACAGCGAAACAGAAACCTGAGAGGGGTAAGTAGTACCGGTACTCTTGTCAGCGACAGCAAGCTGTATTTATAGAGAAGAAAATGAGCCACAGCTATTGATAGACCATGCCCTTTTAACCCCCCCCCCCTCCTCCTCTAAAGTGAGCTTATTTTAATGGATCATTTTATTTCGTTCATCTGTTTGAAAGATCTGGAGTAGAGTAGACTATCTAATCTTGCAACAAGAGAAATAGAGTAGACTATCTAATCTTGCAACAAGAGAAATAGAGTAGACTATCTAATGTTGCAACAAGAGAAATAGAGTAGACTATCTAATCTTGCAACAAGAGAAATAGAGTAGACTATCTAATCTTGCAACAAGAGAAATAGAGTAGACTATCTAATCTTGCAACAAGAGAAATAGAGTAGACTATCTAATCTTGCAACAAGAGAAATAGAGTAGACTATCTAATCTTGCAAGAAGAGAAATAGAGTAGACTATCTAATCTTGCAAGAAGAGAAATAGAGTAGACTATCTAATCTTGCAAGAAGAGAAATAGAGTAGACTATCTAATCTTGCAAGAAGAGAAATAGAGTAGACTATCTAATCTTGCAAGAAGAGAAATAGAGTAGACTATCTAATCTTGCAAGAAGAGAAATAGAGTAGACTATCTAATCTTGCAAGAAGAGAAATAGAGTAGACTATTTAATCTTGAAAGAAGAGAAATAGAGTAGGCTATCTAATCTTGCAACAAGAGAAATAGAGTAGACTATCTAATCTTGCAAGAAGAGAAATAGAGTAGACTATCTAATCTTGCAAGAAGAGAAATAGAGTAGACTATCTAATCTTGAAAGAAGAGAAATAGAGTAGGCTATCTAATCTTGCAAGAAGAGAAATAGAGTAGGCTATCTAATCTTACAAGAAGAGAAATAGAGTAGGCTATCTAATCTTGCAAGAAGAGAAATAGAGTAGGTTATCTAATTTTGAGAAATAGAGTAGGCTATCTAATCTTGCAAGAAGAGAAATAGAGTATGCTATCTAATTTTGAAAGAAGAGAAATAGAGTAGGCTATCTAATCTTGCAAGAAGAGAAATAGAGTAGGTTATCTAATTATGAAAGAAGAGAAATAGAGTAGGCTATCTAATTTTGAAAGAAGAGAAATAGAGTAGGTTATCTAATTTTGAAAGAAGATAAATAGAGTAGGCTATCTAATTTTGAAAGAAGATAAATAGAGTAGGTTATCTAATTTTGAAAGAAGAGAAATAGAGTAGGCTATCTAATTTTGAAAGAAGAGAAATAGAGTAGGTTATCTAATTTTGAAAGAAGAGAAATAGAGTAGGTTATCTAATCTTGCAAGAAGAGAAATAGAGTAGGCTATTTAATTTTGAAAGAAGAGAAATAGAGTAGGCTATCTAATTTTGAAAGAAGAGAAATAGAGTAGGCTATTTAATCTTACAAGAAGAGAAATAGAGTAGGCTATCTAATCTTACAAGAAGAGAAATAGAGTAGGCTATCTAATCTTGCAAGAAGAGAAATAGAGTAGGCTATCTAATCTTGCAAGAAGAGAAATAGAGTAGGCTATCTAATCTTGCAAGAAGAGAAATAGAGTAGGTTATCTAATTTTGAAAGAAGAGAAATAGAGTAGGCTATCTAATCTTGCAAGAAGAGAAATAGAGTAGGCTATCTAATCTTGCAAGAAGAGAAATAGAGTAGGTTATCTAATTTTGAAAGAAGAGAAATAGAGTAGGCTATCTAATCTTGCAAGAAGAGAAATAGAGTAGGTTATCTAATTTTGAAAGAAGAGAAATAGAGTAGGCTATCTAATCTTGCAAGAAGAGAAATAGAGTAGGCTATTTAATCTTACAAGAAGAGAAATAGAGTAGGCTATCTAATCTTGCAAGAAGAGAAATAGAGTAGGCTATCTAATCTTGCAAGAAGAGAAATAGAGTAGGTTATCTAATTTTGAAAGAAGAGAAATAGAGTAGGCTATCTAATCTTGCAAGAAGAGAAATAGAGTAGGCTATCTAATCTTGCAAGAAGAGAAATAGAGTAGGTTATCTAATTTTGAAAGAAGAGAAATAGAGTAGGCTATCTAATTTTGAAAGAAGAGAAATAGAGTAGGCTATCTAATTTTGAAAGAAGAGAAATAAAAAAATGAACAAAAACAAATACCGGTCACTTTATTAAATACACAATGAAATAAATACACTGATCACAATGTTCCTTAGTCGATTATTTATTCAGTTTTACATTGAAACGCTATGACTCTAGATGACTCTAAATACATGACTGCATGACTACGTGACTAAGTGACATCAGTTAGCTGGACACGGACTGTGTGTGACTGTATTATCTAATCTACATGCTCACTTTACATTCTGAAAGCATTAACTTCATATAGCAGCCAACATTTTGTTAAGGCTGTAAGATTCGTAGGTGACACTGACAAAACAATTAACATCAAGATGTACACATCTTCAAGAAAAGAACTAGTCCTCTGCTTTAAAAATGCAATAAATGTCATGGCACATGGCAAATATATTCAACTAGTAATAGCACATGACGTTTTTGCGCAAGAAGTTTTGACAGTAATATACTTAAAAACAACAACAAAAATGACTTTTTACATTAAACTTTTTTTCACTACTATAACTATAATTTTGTAAACTATCTTGTAACCCCCCCCCCCCTAAAAAAAATCCAAAATTAAAAAAAAAGTTTTATCAAAGGTTTTGATTTGATTATTTTATAAAGAAGTAGACTAGAAAATGATCAAATAAATAATGTTATTTATATAAAAACAAAATTTGGACTACTGAAACGGAGGGAAACATTTAAAAAGAAATATGCACGTAAAAAAAAAAGGATTTCAATATCATTGTGACTACTGGATTGGCTCCTGAACACGCTTCCCAGAATCAAGATGGAGACTTCCAAAGCGAGAAAATAAGTCAATTGAGAAGCAAAAATTTAAAAAGCAGATTACCGATGGCCATATAGAACCATGTTCATTGTACTTGGCGGTAATGAAGGAAAGCCTCTCATTCGTTTGTCACGACCGTTCCTCAACGTTTGCCAGACCTCAATGATCGTTGGGGAACGGTGCGATTACAATTTGTTTCTACTTTGAACCAGACCGAAAGATGGCGCCAAACCAATACATTTAGGGAGAGGCCTAACACTTTGAAATAAAGCCTCGACTCTCATGACTAGATGAAACTTAGATGGCCTCCTCTTGTTACATTCTAACTTATTGTGGGTTCATTAACATTGTGAACAGCATATAAGATTTCAAGAATGAAGAAATCTTTTATAACTGTCTATTTAATATTAGTCCAATCAATATTTCGTAAGATAAAAATAATCATCTTCTTTATTTATTTTATCTGAAACTTCTTTGCATTATTATTTCTGCATAGTTCAAGTCTGTGCTTGCCGAAATGAAATGGAACAATTTCATCACTTTGAGATGTTCTTTGTAAAGATAGTTATTCACTTGATTTGTCTGTTGTTCCTTCACGATCAAATCTAGCGAAAGCAACTTAGAACTATGGTTACCAGTCCAGTTGCTAAAATTGTGTGTGTTTTTGTACATGTGGATTGAATAAGGGTATTAATAAAAACAATTTGAAATAATCATTTTTAACGACATTAAGCAGAAAAAGCAGTAATTGTTTTTGTCCTGTCTTCCTGTCCGATATTAAAAATCTGATTTCACTTTTAGCCTTATCATGCCTAGGGCCGCCGAGATCTAGTGTACAATGTAGGCCTATGCATTGTACGCAGGTGGCCAAAATGTTTTCCAAGGTTACCGGTACCTTTAAAAAATGTAAAAAAAAAAAAAATATTATTTTATCTAAATTAATTTATAACCTTTAGTGAAGATATGTGTTTTTTAAATTAGAAAAATTTGATTTGAAAACTTCTATTCATACTATTTAATTACACACACTGCGCACACGTACACACACACACACACATATATATTTATAGACATAGATCTACGTGTAGAAAATGCAGACCAGATACAAGATTTTATTTCCAAAATGGATTCTGCAGCTAGAGCAGTTGACATGGAAATTAAAAAGCAAAGTATTCGTTTGTGATGGACATAGATCGATATGTTGTCTACAGTTGAATGGCCAAATTGCCATTTAAATGCATAGGGTCAAACAAAACAATAGATCACTAAAAGAGTTAAAAACCCGTTTGAGATTGACTTCCACCATCATGAGTCAATTGTGGAAAATCTGGAAGAAAAACATCATCTCCGAGTAAATTAAAAATTGTATCTTCGTTTGTGGTCGGTCCGTTTATTTCTATATTGTTGTGGAAAGCTGACTCTGAATGCTAGGAGGAAAAACGAATTCAAGCCTTTGGGAGCAAATGCAACAGAAAATTGCTGGGTATCAGATACAAGGAAAAGAAAACAAATTTACAAAGCTTATATAAATTCACTCTGCCTGCGTGTTGTGTCTGATAAAAAGTGTCTACACATTGTTTCAAATTTCGCACCTGACAAAACAAGACTAAGTGTAAAAAAAAACATTAATTATTTTGTTTGGAATCGAACAAAAGAAAAAAATTACTTGACAGATGTGGTGGTATAAGTTGAATTAGTTCCCTTGAGGAGGCTTGAGCCCTAATATCGAATTCAAGTCGTTCAACTTTTAAAAACTCATTTCAAAAGCGATCACGGTAACATTGTCACAACCCCTTCTCTCCCCCTATCATTTCCCCAATTGTGAAAGCTAAAAGCATAAAATTGGCTAAACAAACTATTTTTACAGTACAAATATTTCTAATTGGACAGATTTATTATTGTTAGTCTGGATCTATTACAAATTTAATTACATGTCTGATCCAAATTAATTGATACAATTACATTTAATTATGATTTAATATAAGCTCCTTGTTGTTCTTTTTTTTTAAAGTACCGGAAATATGTTTTTCGTGTTTTACACTTCGACACTCTGATTGGCAAAAAGGAAGAATGGAGTTATATATATTTATATATATTTTATATTTTCAAAATTAAAGAAAAGCCTGCGCAATTTTTTTTTTGTTTTGACAATATTTTCAATGCCTTTTAAAAATGGTTTTAGTGATTGCTTTTATTAGGATTTATTTCTAGAGCATAGAGAAAGAAAGGAGTGATAATGTTCTAGTTTATTCTAAAATAGCTTCAGCATGTCTTTAAAAACTACATCAAATAGTGTGTACATAGACTTATATATTATACTAGACTGGAAACCGGAAATAAATTCTTATCCGCGACTGATTGATTCACAGACCTATATATAAAAGCCTACATGTTTTAATCGTAATGGACAACTGCAAATAGAGGCAGAAAGTGCGACGCCACAAGCTTTAGCTGCTTACTAGGTCACTAAAGAGTCTTGCATCAATGAAGAGTTGAGAACAGCAACAGTAGCTCATTAAACTGATTTTTAAAAAAATGACACTTTCAGGTTAAAGTTATTTGCAAGAATATTGAAGATGTCTAAGTAAACCAAGTGTTTTAGAAAAATAAAGAAGTTGATGAGAAACCCAGTTGTTCACTACTTAGTGTTTGAATAGATTCAATGAACTGAACAGTTCATGGCATACAATCTACATCTACCATGTTTGCATCTATGGCTTTACTAATAATGAAGTTTAGTCTAACCTCTTACTTAGAGGATTTACGAATAGTCCACACAGAATGCAAGATGACTAAATTCTTGTACAAGTATTACATTTACATCTACATTCATTTAGAACTGTGTACCGACACACACACACACACACACGAATAGAAACTGCGACATTTAGATAGAGCATTACTCTTTTTTACTGCCACGTTTAATTGTTTCTCACCTCTAACCCAATTAATTCAGTTCGTTTCATAGGAGAGGCCATTAAAATAAGTAATCTGAATAATGTATGCACAACTCAGAAGAAATACACTCGTTTCTGAGTCATAAGATAATATCGAAACTATACACAATACCCACCAGCTACGCCCCTTCGTTTATTCCCAGACTATATTTTGTATATGTTGCAATGAGCCCTTCCTTTTTTCCTGACTTATAATAATAATAAGGCCTACAAGTAAGCGCTTTCCCATGGCCCCATACATTCCTTTGACCAGCGACTTATTCTAGTACAGGTATCTATTACGTTGAATTTGTACATTCCAGTATGACTTCTCTTTCCTCCCCCATCTCTCCGCCTTGACAAATTGTCTTCTTTACACTAGTTGACTATTCTTCTGCTTTTTCAATACACACAATAACTAGTCAGTCACTATTTCTGTTACATAGGTTATAGATACAAAAGTTGCATAAAGTTTTGCTTATGTTTTTTGAGGAGTATTTTGTTTTAAAAGCTAGACACAGCCAATATCTATACACATGTGACTTGTTCTTGGTTGATATTGAAACTAGATTTGCATACAATTGATTCGGTAGGCTGGTTGTCCATATGCTTCATTTCATACCTGGACTTTTGATGATCTTGAAAACATGTGAAAGATAATTTGTCATAGCAACAGAGAATTTTTCTAAACGCTTGTCTGAATTCTGTGTTGAATATAGTGTAAATTATTGGATTTAAACAAGAGTTTGCATAACCTAGCCATGTTGTTATAATAAAGGCCTCGGATGGAATGAGGTGTGGATTGTATGCTGCTAAAGGGTTGATCACAAAGAATGGGAGCCAACACAACAAGAAAACTCCTGTAATAATTCCCAAAGTCTTGGCAGCTTTATGCTCAGAAGTACGAAACAACTTTTTGACAGAGCTTAAACACGTCATCACTGGTAAGGGTTTGTTTTTTGGTTGCATAGATTTGATATTAACTGCATGTCTTCTAGCAAACAAGAAAAGTTTAAAATACAAAACCAACATAACTAAACATGGAAGGTAGAAGCTTACAGCTGACGATACTATTGCATAAGTCAGATTTAATTGAATGATACATTCTTCTTCTTGTTTGGAACTCACATTCATTACATTGTTTGTTTCGTGCAGACCCAGCTGAATGGGCAGAAAGGAAATAATGGCTGACAGAAGCCAGACACACGTGATCAAAGTTAATGCTTTCCTGCGGGTCATCCAAAGGTCATAGTACATAGCGTCTTGCACGTGCTTGTATCTGTCAAAACTGATGACGCACAGGTTTAGAATGGACGCCGTTGAGCACATGACATCAAATGAAATCCACAGCCGACAAAAAGTGCTGCCAAAAGTCCATTTTCGTTGTATGTCATTTGCCATAGCAAAACTCATGACAACACTGGCAACACATAAGTCAGACACAGCCAGGGAGACAATGAAATAGTTGTTTTTGTTTCTTTTAAGTCGTCTTTCACTGATCACAGCAACACAGACTAATACATTACCAACTATAGCAATCATGATACAAAGTCCAAATACTGAAGCCAGCAAGAATGCTATTTCAGATGACATATTGGCGGCATTTTCAAATCAGCTAGCGAAGATAGATCATAAAACGTTCCCCTGATGAAGTCGATAATATAGATGACAAATGTCCAGTGTCCGTGCTGAGTCACTACCGTCTAGCTAGCGCTGAGGTTGTTGACTGAAATATCTTTGAACACAGTAAATGAGCTTTATACAGAGCTGCATTACCATTATATCATTTCATCAGGAGGAATAGTTGAGTCAAACATTTCTCTGTTCATCCACCACCTTGAAATAATTTTTGAGAATCACCTGAAAAAAAAAAGAAAAACATTAAAAAAAAAACACTTAAAAAAAATAACAACAAAGCTTTTATGAAGTGTAATTGTAGAAATTAGTTTGGATCAGTCATGTAATTAGGCCTAAATTTGTAGACCAACAACAATAAATCTGTACGATTAATACTATTTTTACTAATTGCTTTTATTTAGCGTAATTTCATGCATTTAGCTTTCTCAATACACTTAACTTATCACTTATCTGAACCAGTTGGGAAAATGGGGGGGGGGGGGATATAAAGAAAGGAATATCTGGGTGGATTTTACAGTCATTGGTTTTTAAAACCGTTTTTAAAAAAATGGGGGAGAGGAACGACCTGAATTCGAACTAGTGGTTCACGCCTCCTCGGGTCGATGTTCTAACCCCTCTGCCAATGAGGTACTTATAACTAGAGAAGATTGTATAGTTATATATTGTTTGTTTCAATTTAGAGCGGGGACCTAAAAAGGGACGAATTCAGCTTATATATACCATCACGTCAGTAAAGTTCAATTCCTTTCCTTTGTTCGAGATAATAAACAAAATAATTAATTACCAATAGTTAATTAGGCCTAACTAATTTTTTTTGTCTTGTCAGGTAAAAGAAATAATTGTAAAAAAATTCAGCTTGGTCCGAGATTGGGTGTTGGAGGAAAAAGGTGTACAAACTTTTACTATATAGACAGACAGATCGAGTGTGTTGATATAACAACAAACAACAGGTTACTGATTGTGAGTCTCGTGAATGATACTCCTGGGAAAAAAAAAAGACAATGTAGACCTCTTTTAAAAGAAAAAAATCTTCACACACAGAGACTTAGTATTTATAAAAATTCTAGCGTCTACACGCCCTCTACGCCCGTTGATTTGTTCCCAGGCTTTAGATTGTTTAGTATGACCGGAACATCCGCTCATTTTTTTTTATTTTTTTTTTATTTCTATTAAACGGGACAATCCCCCTTACACACATTTTTAGTCCGTGAATGATTTGTTCTGATACAATGAAATGAAACGGCCCCAGTGGAGGACTGTGTATCAAAATCGACCATAGCATTACCATCTAATCCGGCCCACAAATGGTGTACCATATAGTTATACATCTGGTGGTGGTGCGGATAGGGGTAGTGTGTGTAGCCAGCTGACACTAATCGCCCCAGGCCAGCGTTAGACGAGCGGTCAACCGTGACGAGTGGCAACGGTCAACCGCGATGACTGGTGGAGTTTCAAGAAAAAATCTCAAGCGAACACTACACAGGCCAGTCACGCCAGATACGGCCGTGTGAGGAACCAGAAAAGTTCAGCGATATTCCATCGGTTTCTAGAAGGCCTTCGGGGATCCTAATAAAGAGCGAAGGTGTCGCAGTAGACTACACTGCTTAGCTTGTTTCAGTTCAGTGCGGTTCAGAAGTATGGCTCTGTAAGGTGCATTACGATGGTTCGGTGCGGAGTAGAGTCAAGAAACCTTGCGAGTACGAGACGACGTCTTGATCTTGATCTGTGATCAAGTCCGACACAACGAGCCAAGTGTATGAAGTCAGTCTTAAACAGTTGAACCCAGTACAAGTCCAACACAACGAGCCAAGTGTATGAAGTCTGTATTGAACAGTTGAACCCAGTGCAAGTCTGTGACGAAGCTGAGAGGCTAGTGGAGGTTGATACAGATATACACGAGTTGATACAGCAGTACGGTTGTTAACTGTGAAATATTTGTAAGTCTATGTTACGTTTCACCAATCGTACAGTATAGGCTTTGATTTATTGGACATTAAAGTGTTACGTTACTTTGGAGCCCTGAGTTGTCAAGTTCTTTGAATTGGTGGAGTCGTGGGTGCGGTTTGCAGAAAGCCTGGATAGTGAGAATCGTTAAAACGTGATATATATAAGCCTAATTCTCTTCAAATAGAAATTAAGTTTGATAATGTCTCTAAGACTGGGTGCATAGTTGCGTAAGATTACATATATGTATTTTATTTATACATGTATGTAGTCTAAATATTATTGACAGTACAGAAGCAACTTTAAAGTTTTTTAAATAAATATTTTATTTATTATTTTGGAAACTTTTTGGTATTACTAAAAAAAACTAAACGTTTAGAGGCACTTACATAATGTGAAAAGTTCTTGCTTTTGTTAACATTAACATATATGTAATACCGGTATGTATATTCAAGATCCATCTTCAGAGCCCTACTCTCTGCCACATATCATTATGTCCAAATCAATTACTTTTTTTACAGCCATCAGCATAAAATCTTCCAAGTGTTCTTGTGTCATGGTGCTTCTCAGCAAATTCTTTAAAAATTTCAATGTGCAGAACCTTTTTCACAAGCTACTTGAGTACATGACAGCGTAAGCACACATTTAGAAGGTAAGACAATTACAAGATGTGCCCCTTTTAGCAAAATGTACCTCTTTCAAATTCGGTAACAGCAATTTGGACTTTGCTCTAACCTTCCATATCACTATAGACATCGTGCTGTGCATGTTTGTTCTTTCCCACACATATCTTATAATAATAATAATAATAATAATCTTTATTATCCATATGGAACTTTGTCTTACAATTTGCGCATTGTACCAAACAAAACATGACAACTTTTGAAAACCAAAATATACATTTACACCAGACTCACTCATAATTTACATGTGAAAAGTTTTTATCAGATCGTTGGATTTTATTTAGTGATTTGATTGCCAGGGGGGGACAAAAGAGTTTTTGAGTTTGTTTGTCTTTTCAATCAGTGTCTTGTATCTCTTTTGTGATGGTAAAATCTTCCAAGGGTGATATGTTCTGCTTTTCCAACTGCTCAGCTATATTCATCAATTCACTAAGTAATTTACATACTCTGCCGCGGCACTGTCCTCCTCTTTTGGTTTAACAATAAACCTCGGAAAAAATAGAAGCCGTGTTCCAGAGGTCACCCAATAAAGTCTACTCAGCCACAAATATCATCGTGAATGGACACCCCTTTAACGCGGTAGACCACTTCACATAGTGAAGCATAGTGTCTTTCAAGGGAAGTTGATAACCGTCAAGCCAGGGCCAGTAGTGCTTTTGAATGCCTCCAAGCGAGAGTGTGGCTGAATAAATCGCTCCTCCTGCCTACAAAAATCAGCGTCTTTTTTTTAAACCTCTCTTTAAGGATCTGAGACATGGGTACTATACAGAAAGCCACTAAGACTTCTTGAACGATTTCACCAAAGATGTTTCCATTTATCATGGACATACGGTGGCAAGACCGCACTACAAACATTGATGGTAGGAACATATTTGAGTGACTTTTTAAAGTCCGACCGTAACGCTGGGCAGGGCACGTATCCCGTATGAGGGAAGAACGAATGCCAAAGGCTCTTTTTTTTTGTGAGCTGAAAGATGGTCGGTGTAACAGAGGTGTCCCAGGAAAACGCTTTGAAGACTAGCCTAGACACCAACTTGCTTTAAATGACACAGAAGAGAGCAGGTGGCTTCAGAGACAGCTGGAGATCACTGTCAAATTGACATGATCCTTGTTCAGCCTGGGACATCAACATCCTTATGGCGCCTTTCGAGTGTCATCTCGGTTGGCTGCGACTCTAACGCGAAAACACTCCCAAATATCAAAGAGTAACACTAGATAGAAAATTGGCGATGAACCAGCACATTCATATTCGACTTTTAAAACAAAAGAATATGCATTCTGAGTATCATAAATTGATAAACATACTTTGTTTATAATTCAAACTAGACCAAGACGCTTGTAAAATTGTACTTCAAAGTATGCCTTGCATTGATGATTAAAAAACAACGTGCGATACTTTAAAAAAAAATACATTTTTTGTTCTATATGCATGGAAATGTTTATTTACAAAGCAAAACGGGCCTCTCTTTGAGAAGAACCAAATAATTCAATCATTTATTTCAAGCACCAAGAAGGTAAACAAAATGTTCAACAGTTTCTGAAATTTCAAGTTTGGCGGCAAAGTCTGTTATCTGATAACTGGACGGGAAGGTGATTAGAACAAAAGACGCCATAATATACTAATTAATGCTTCGCGACTGATGGAGGCCATACAGTAATAACTTAGAACCTGAGATAGACTCCATCTAAATATTGTAGATAGATAGATAGATAGATAGATAGATAGATAGATAGATAGATAGATAGATAGATAGATAGATAGATAGAATGACAGGATGGTTAAATAATATACTAGCATTACCCACCGACCAAGCCGTTAATCTATTCCCTGATTTAGGTATCACAAGATACTCTTTATTTGAAAAGTCTTAAAAATCAATTCTTTAAAACATAAGCCACCTCCCTCATGCTTTGCCAATTAGTGAAGCAAAAAAAAAAAGGTTGGCCTAATTAAAGCCTAGTTTGTTTTTTAACATTTCTCCACAAAAACTCTTGACCCTTGAATTCTAGTATCCCTGGTACTCGTGCTCCGCTGAGTTGCAAATAACTTTCAAGCAATAGATTGTTTATTTTGGCCTACCACACCCCTTTTTAAAAATTCTCCATTGAAATGGAAATGTGTGAATTCAAGTTTCTTTTCTAAAAAACAAACAAACAAACAACAAAGCTTATATTGAGTGTAGCTATATCAAGTAATTTGGATCAGTCATGTTATTAAATTTGTAATAGATCTAGACTAACCATGGACTAACAATTATAAATCTGTGAGATAATAAATATGTTTACCAATGTTTTTTTTTTGTTTAGCGCAATTTCATGCTTTTAGACTGAGCTTTCTCAATACTCTAAGATCCTATCACTTTCTCAATACTCTAAGATCCTATCACTTTCTCAATACTCTAAGATCCTATCACTTTCTCAATACTCTAAGATCCTATCACTTATTTGGATCATTTGGGAAAGGGGTGGGGAAGAAAGAAGGGGACATCCGTGAATATTACCGTAATCGCTATTTAAATGCGTTTATTTAAAAAAATTGAACGACCTTGATTTGAACTAACTTCTCAAGCCTCCACAAGTGCTTACGAAACTAGAAGGTTTATAGTTATTTATTGCTTGTTTCAGCATTTAAAGCAAAGTATAAAGGAGACTAATTCAACTTATATCACCACACCTGTCAAGTACAATTTCTTTCCCTTGTTCGATACCAAACAAAATAATTCATTACCAAAAGTTTATTCAACTAATTGGTTAATTTTTTTATATTGATTCTTGTTTTGTCAGGTAAAAGAAATAAATGTGCAAAATCTCAGCTTGATCCGAGATTGGGTGTGGGAGACAGACAGAGTGAGTTGATATAAGCTTTGTAAAAAAACAACCAAATCGCTGTTATAAAGGCGATTTGCACAAATAATATTTATTCAGTGCTTTAATAAAGTACGGAATTATATTTTATGGCTTTTAAACATTTGTATTTATGCTTTATTTATTGATTTTATAAATACGTACTGTAGACATTTGGAGGAAATATTGAAAAATGTATACAAATGGTTAATTAGTACACAATTATTGTTTTTTTTATATAAATTGTAAATTTAGATTACGAGTCTATTAAAACCGCTTCTTAGTAAGCATCTAAGTCCTAAAAGATAAGAGGAACCTGTGTACAAAATTTCATGCCAATCCGTTGCGCGGTTCCAGAGATTTAATGATCGATCAGTCAGTGAAAGAATGAGTGGTTTTGTTAAACAAAATAGATTGATGTATAGAGAGATGATCAGAATGGAAAGACAGACAGTCAGACTGACAGATAAATAGATAGATAGATAGATAGATAGATGCTTAAACACATATCTACCGTAATGTTAAATCAAATTAAAACGCCGTCCAAAATCTCTTGCACGTGGGTGAGTAAAGATCTAAAGTTTTATATTATCTGCTTGAATAAGCGATGAGCAACATTTCTCTCAGGAAACTTTTCCAGCCAGCAGCAATCTCTGAAACAGTTCTGCTTGATGGAACAGCCAAATAAAGAGAGACTAAATGAAACGATCTAAGAATTTTTCTTTCCCACATGACCTAGAGAATAAACATTCCAACTTGCTTAATCTCTCAAATATTTGTCTTAGAAGAAGGAATATATAAGCAATAGAAGTTTACAAATACTTCAATTGTATGTCAGATCTAAACATCTGAGTCTAATATTTTAACTTTTAATAAGTGTTCAAATTTCATTTCGTAGTCCCATGTTCATTAGAAGTATCTTCTATTTTCAAATGACCAAGTAGATGACTTTATGAGATATATATATATCAGATAGTATGAGATCTTTTGATATATCAGACTTAATTTGTTTTTGTTTTTTGTTGTACCCTGGAATAGTTTTTTTTTCTGGAGTGGAATGTCAGTAGATACCATTCCCTTGCTAGCTAGGGGGTCTTGGGGAGCGATGTGAGAAGCCCCAGTGCCAAGGATTATTTTTTAAACTCGGAACTGACAACCATTTCTGAGGTGAGTACTCTACTCTTCTTGTCACAAAAACGTATAAATATCAAATCTGCTCATCACTGCACTTCATTAATGGAGCCCACAGACTGGTAGAACAACAAAGCAATGTTTGATTTGGGGAGGTAGGGCTGAACATCAAAGGACTGTAAGGCTAGGGATTAAACTTTCGTAATTTACACTAAACTCTCCAACGATTGCTAGAAAAACAGATTCAAGTGTGAAAAGTTTTTTTTTCTGGTGGGGGGGGTGGGGTGGAGGTGGAGCGGGTTGAATCTCAAACATTCTCCATTGCTACGCTCACGTGGTTGTAGCTTTGCTTTTTTTTTTTACTGGGCGGGGGAGGTTTGAACATTACTTCCTTGCGGATTTCGGTGGCAGTATTTTGCTTTAGTTTTTCTCAGAATGATGTTACATCTGTTCTTAATTACTATTAATCTTACACGTTTTTTTTTAAAGTACACTTTGTTTAAAAAAGTAAATTTCTATGTGGATAAAAAAGTTGCAAAATAGATTTAAAAAAACAAAGGGTTCGCTTTCAGAAGACCAACTGTAGCCCTTGCATCAAACCTTATATGTTGGGCTCCATATATGACTATAAATTGCTTTTCTAGATATTAAAAGTCCTCTTATTAGCTTGCAAGCTCTTCATGGATGAGTGGTCACGAAAAGTCACGATTATAGTATCGATAATGATTTGACATATTTCAAAATATAATCAGATTAAATTTACATTTGGCTATTTAGATATTCCCGTACTTGACTCCAACGTTTCTTTGTATTCGGTAAAGTTTCAAGAGTTATAGACGTTCGTGAACAGTTTGCGCACCACGTTATGTAGGCAGGAGCTGGCTTGGGATAGAAGTGGATTGTGCAGGGTCACTGAAAAGACTCCTTGCGTTATGTAGGCAGGAGCTGGCTTGGGATAGAAGTGGATTGTGCAGGGTCACTGGAAAGACTCCTTGCGTTATGTAGGCATGAGCTGGCTTGGGATAGAAGTGGATTGTGCAGGGTCACTGGAAAGACTCCTTGCGTTATGTAGGCAGGAGCTGGCTTGGGATAGAAGTGGATTGTGCAGGGTCACTGGAAAGACTCCTTGCAATAGTATAGCATTACAAGAAATAAAAAAATGATAGAGAACAAAACAGCTTCATAAAGGAGGAATTGATTTTAAACAAATTAAACGTTGTTTTTGAGATCTAAACGTGACAAGCGGACAAACCGATTCACAGTCCATACAAAATTAAAAGCGGCTCCTCTCCTTTCGAGACCGCTATAATACGTATGGCGGTCCTTGTGGGAAATTAATTAACTTACTTGACTCAATCCTGTACACTCCCTGTGGACCATAGGACCGCAACCACACCTCTTCACCGAACTCGGTTCTGATCGCTTACTTCATCTGGTCCCATGTCATTCCAATATCTTCAACTTCACTTATGACTGACCTCTTCCAGGTTTGCTTGGGTCTGCCCACTTTCCTCTTTCCTTGCGGATTCTAATCAAGTGTATGCCTTGCAACCTTGTTAGCTGGTTTTTGCAGGGTATGTCCTATCCAGCTCCGCTTTCACTTTTTGATATCTTGGGCTTCTGTCTCACAAATTGACAGTGGTTATCTTCTATGGACTCATAATTCCTAATATCCGAATAAAAGCTTCAAACTTTCGATAACGGTTGCCTACGCCTGACGTAGGGAAATTAATTACTTAGTACAAAATATTAATAGAAGACTCGAGTTTAGGCTCGATTTTTTTACTGTTTCTCTTTTCAGGTTGCATACTCTTCATCGAGTCAAAAAGAAAAAAGGTAGAACCTGGCTGGAAACTACTTTTTAAATAATGAAATCAATACACTATATTTTGTACTTTCATGTGTCAACGTAAAAAACTATCTAGCAAAATGTAGTTCTTAGAATTAGATTTAGATCTATATCCTTTCGATCTTGTATGATTTAAACATGTCTTAGATCCATAAAATAGTAATACTTTCATAGAGTTAAGCAACTTGTTTTTAAGGGTCTTAAGTTTGTTTTAGGGCTACAATACATAGGTTAGGGTTATAGTTAGTACTCAAGGAACATTTATGCCAAGTTTTATCAAGATTGGTCAAATGGTTTTAATTTCTATGAGGGACATACATGCATGCATACATACGCCTTACTTTCTACTTTATAGTATAAGAAGATACGAAATTTAATGTGAATCCCTTTGCTAGTTTAAGAGATTTCCTTGATACAGTCTGCCAGTCAGTGTTATCTTATAAAAATATTATAAATAAGAAGATAAGATAATCATTAATTACATCAGTTAGGCCATTGAACCATACCTTCATAACAATCAGTTCATTGAATATATATATTAGGAATGTATATCTGTGACATTTTACATCCAGAGGGAAAACCATTTCCTTTTAACTTCTTGTGTGACTAAAGAGGCCACACCAGGTGCTGTCACAGGTTGGGTCACACCAGGTGCTGTCACAGGTTGGGTCACATCAGGTGCTGTCACAGGTTGGGCCACATCAGGTGCTGTCACAGGTTGGGCCACACCAGGTGCAATCACAGGTTGGGCCACATCAGGTGCTGTCACAGGTTGGGCCACACCAGGTGATGTCACAGGTTGGGTCACACCAGGTGATGTCACATGTTGGGCCACATCAGGTGCTGTCACAGGTTGGGTCACACCAGGTGCTGTCACAGGTTGGGTCACATCAGGTGCTGTCACAGGTTGGGCCACATCAGGTGCTGTCACAGGTTGGGCCACACCAGGTGCAATCACAGGTTGGGCCACATCAGGTGCTGTCACAGGTTGGGCCACACCAGGTGATGTCACAGGTTGTGTCACTCCAGGTGCTGTCACACTTTCACCCTTGTTTCTGCTTCTGTTGTTATGACATCTGCAATCCGGGACCCTTCCTTTATGCTCTCTCTCTCCATGTGGATCTATCCAGTGCCACTTTTTCAAACTGTTAGTGTCGATTAATTAAAATAGCATTAATACATCTCCATATCTTGTCATCTTTCGGCATAACAATACTGTCATGACTCTGCCATTAGGCATGAGATTGTGCATATGGGACACTGAAGAGAGAGAGAGCGAGACAGCGAGAGAGAGAGAGAGTGTGTGTGAGAGAGAGAGAGGGAGAATGAAGATATTGAGGAAGTGGCTGATGACTAGGATGTAAACAGTGAAGCTTTAACTCTATTGGTTTTCGCTCTATTTGATAAGTTATTACTAAACATGTATTGTTGTCAAATCCTTCCGTTGAGGTTATTTGGTTTAGCTTACAGAAATACAATAATACTGGAAACACTTTCGATACGCACTAGTTAATGTGTTGGCGGAGACACAGTTGTGGTTGTTAAGAGTTAAGTTTGTAGTTCATAAAATAGTAGACATAGATCTGATTTATAAATCAATTCATTTCATTAGAAATATTTCTATGGACACTTGACATTAACTGCTGTTTACAAGTTTCCATGACAACTGACATAATGAAAATGAAAGATCATTAAAGTTTGACAGTAAACTCCAGACAGACGTTAAGATCATTAATTGTAGTTATCTGAGTGTTGTTTTAAAAATGTTATTACCTGAATGTTGTTATCTGAGTGTTGTTATATAAGTTTGTTATCTGAGTGTTGTTACTTGAGTGTTATATAAGTTTAGTATCTGTGTGTTGTTATATAAGTTTGTTATCTGAGTGTTGTTATCTGAGTGTTGTTATATAAGTTTCTTATCTGAGTGTTGTTATCAAATTTTTTTTTCAAAGTGTTGTTATGTGAGTGTTGTTATGTGAGTGTTGTTATGTGAGTGTTGTTATCTGAGTGTTGTTATCTGAGTGTTGTTATCTGATAATTGTCATCTGAGTGTTGCTATCTGAGTGTTGTTATCTGAGTGTTGTTATCTAAGTGTTGTTATGTAAGTGTTGTTATCTGAGTGTTGTTATCTATAATCATTAGAGAAGAGGGGTTTGGTAGTGGTGATCGCCCGCCCATTCCACTGACCTTTGCAGGAGAGGGGCTTTTTAAAAGAAAAATCAAGCAATTTGTGTAAAAAATTATTGACTTGTCTTAATAATATATACTAATTGTTTATATTTAAACAACATTTTATATTGTGTTGCCCCTCCCTCTAGTATGTTGGTCAATTCTGTGGGGTGGGGACCGGTTGTATCTACCATCTCCCCGAGGGGGGGGCAGTTTATTTTGTTTTGCAGAAATCACAGATTGTGAATAAAATGAGTTAAACTGTCTCTAGAACAGGCGCTACTAATTGATATTTGAACTTATTTGTGCTGATGTCCCCCGCCAGTCTAATCTCATATCATTTGCAAATATAAAATGAAAAAGTGTTGTCGGTAACTGTTTGGACTGCGAGAGGGGCGAAAGATGAAGTCTCCCTCTTTCTGACATGTCCTATCCATTGGAAGTGGGGATAGGGTCCGAGTGTTTTAGTGGAGATGTTACACAACTTGTGTACAAAAAAATCTGTCATTAATATAAGTTATATGTGCTACATATTACCTTGTTATATCGAATGACAAATACAGTCATTGATAATAAATAAAAGCTAGTTTAATAATAAATTAAAGAATCTTTGCAAATAGAAGGAAAAACCTAAATAGAAAATTTAAAGAAACTAAGGCATAAGGAATTTAAAACAAGTATATTAAATTTAAAAACATAACCCAAGAAGTAAGCAGACAGCTGCAGAGTGAATACATAAACAATGTAATATCCAAGGATAACAATTAAAACATATGATCCTACATTAAGTCTAATAAAATTGATTAGCACCATTAAAAGGAAAAGATAACTTAACAAATAAAGATAATGAAACTAAAGCTAAAATCCTAAATAAATCAGCATTCCAAGCCCCAGGAGACAAAGACATATACTTGATTTGAACCAAGTCGACAACGTAGGAGATGTAAAAGTACATGAACAGGGGATCCAAACACTTTTGGTGAACATTAAACTAAATAAAGCATCAGGACCTGATGGTATTCCTTCTAGATTACTCAAAGAACTAAGCAATGAGATAGCACCAGTGTTCAAAATACTTTACAGGCATCTCTTAACCAGGGCAGAGTACCAAGCTAACGTCTATTCCCAATTTTAAAAAAGGAGAAAAATCTGGCACAGACCAGTAGGCTATCACCAACCAGCATCATACGGTATGTAAAATCCTAGATCTTATAATATGTAGTTACATTTCATGCCAGTTAGACAAACATAATGTCCTTACTCCATACCTACATGGCTTTAGGAAATATAGATCACGTGAAACACAATTGGACTAATTGATGATTTTTCTAAAGGTTTAGATAAAAGTGAGCAAATAGATACTATCTTATTAGAATTTTCTAAGGCCTTTGACAAAGTTCACCTCCACAGCTTGCTTTAAAAAATTAAAATATTTTGGCATTGATGATTCATTACACAATTGATTCAGAATTTCCTGAACAGGCTGTAATAATAAATGGCTCTAAATCAACACATATAACAGTAAAAGGTTCCGCAAGGTTGTTAACGCCGGAAGTGGTAATGGTCTTAAGCCCATCATTACCTACAAAGTGCTTCCAATGGCATGCGTCTCAAATAGCCTCTGACAAGTAGTCCAACTCCTGGCCTTCACGTGTGGCTCAGTTACTAAGCCTGGCGGAACCGTTACCACAGACAGGAGAAGGGGCAAAGGCGAGCAACTGGCGCCTAAACCAGTAAGCTTCGGGCAGAAGGGGCTCGTTAGCCTTGGTTGGCTACCCATCTAGGAGAAAGATAACTCTGAATCCAAACCTCCGCTGCCCTGCGGCTATACCCAAACACGGTAAAGGCTTCGGGAGACAACCCTGAGGAAAAATCAGGAGCTGGTGACCCTTAGGCAGACTGTGGCACACCGTTCTACAGCCTGGCAGATCCTGCGGCGCTACTGATCCCAAACTGTACTGGATACTCCGTTCCTTTGGTCACATCAGCTGCGCGGAGAGGGGGAAACTGCTGTGTGGGCGACATCGTTACGACCATAAACAATGCCCAGACTTTCATCTCACTTATTCAAAGCCCTAACCCTAAAAAACTGGAGAGGACACTCCAGCTTCGCCTTTGGCGTCGGCCAAACACGGGAAGTGGCAGTCACCGGTTATAAGCTCAAATGCTCAATTGACGTAGAGCAGGGCGCCAGGGGCCACTTTCGTCGGTGGGAGGGATCCTAGGATTCCAATGGACAGCTACCGCCCGCCTCAAGCTGGGCAGCCCCCAGCCAATAAGGTGCTATCCCGTCATGCCTGTCTTCCTCGTTTGGGTACACGAGGATAGGACAAAATCTGAAAAGCAGGCACAAAGCCAATGTACCAGTCGACATGAAGAAAAAAAAGAGGAGCTCCACTCTTAAACTGGGTACGTGGAATGTGCGTACTCTACAAACTAGACTTAATGAAAACCTACCAGACATAGAAGATGTCAGAAAATCTGCAATAATAAACGATGAACTGTCCAGGCTCAAAGTAGACATTGCCGCCCTTCAGGAAACTCGTTTAGCTGACTCTGGATCAATCAAAGAAAAAGACTACTCCTTCTTCTGGCAAGGCAAAGCCGAAAGTGAAGTAAGGAAACATGGCGTTGGTTTTACAGTTAAGAACACACTGCTGAACACACTAGAGCTGAAGTGCAACGGCTCAGAAAGACTCCTATCACTACGCCTTAACACATCTATTGGACATGTGACTTTGATATGTGCCTACGCTCCTACTCTGAGTTCCACACCAGAGGCCAAAGATATGTTTTATGACAACCTTTCGTCTGCTCTTAGCGAGATCCCAACTACGGAACAGGTTATCATCCTCGGCGACCTCAATGCACGCGTTGGATCTGTCAACTCTGCATGGGACAGCTGTATTGGGCGTTTTGGTGTCGGAAAAGTGAATGAAAACGGACAAAGGCTCCTCGAGGTTTGCTCACTACACTCCCTCTGCGTCACTAATACCTATTTCAAGACTAAACCGCAGCACAGAGTATCTTGGCGGCACCCTCGCTCCAAACACTGGCACCAACTAGACCTAATCATGGTAAGACAAAAGTGCTTAAAATTTGTCAAGCTTACCAGTTCCTACCACAGTGCAGACTGCGACACAAATCACTCCTTGGTATGTTGTAAGATCAATCTCCTCCCCAAAAAAATCGAACATACCAAGCAGATTGGAAGACCCCAATCGGATGTAAGCAAGATGTGTCAACCTGATCTCCAGATACAGTTTGCGGAATCTTTTGAACGCGAGTATAAAAATATCTCTGAGAATACAGCAACTGAAAAATGGGAACACCTCAAGTCCGCCATACAAAAGACTTCCCTGGAAATCTTTGGAAGAAAAATTACAAAACAAAATGATTGGTTCGACTCTAAAGCAGTTATTTTAGCACCTGTCATCAGAGCAAAGAGAGATGCACTCGCTACTTACAAGGCAAAACCTACCCATCGCAACCTGCTAAACCTGAAAGAAGCTAGAGCCAATACACTGAGGACAGCAAGGATCTGTGCCAATGAATACTGGGTAGAGCTCAGTGAGATTATTCAGCTCGCAGCCCAAGTGGGCAACATAAGAGGGATGTACGAAGGAATCAACAAGGCTCTCGGACCCTCCCAAAACAATACAGCACCTCTGAAATCAACCACTAGGGAAATTATCACAGACAAGTGCCAACAAATGCACAGATGGGTGGAACATTACTCTGAGCTCTACGCCACAACAAGCTCAGTCTCTGACACAGCCCTTAAAGCCATCATACAATTACCCACAATGAACGAGCTAGATGAAACACCCACCCTTTCAGAGCTCAACAAAGCCATAGACAACATTGCTGCCCGCAAAGCACCCGGATGCGATGGTATCCCCCCAGATCTTCTAAAACAATGCAAAACTACTCTAATCCAACCTCTACACGAACTGCTTTGTAAATGTTGGCAAGAAGGTGCTGTGCCATAAGACCTGCGGGATGCTAAAATCATTACACTGTATAAGAACAAAGGTGACAGAAGCGACTGCAACAATTACAGGGGAATCTCCCTCTTAAGTATTGTAGGCAAAGTCTTTGCTCAAGTGATACTTCCCAGGCTACAAAAACTCGCTGATCGGGTCTATCCAGAATCACAATGCGGCTTCCGCTCAGGGAGATCCACGATTGACATGATTTTCTCCATCCGCCAACTCCAGGAAAAGTGCAGAGAACAAAGGATGCCTTTGTACATTGCGTTTATTGACCTGACAAAGGCCTTCGATCTAGTTAGCAGAGATGGCCTCTTTAAAATTTTACAGTTAATAGGCTGTCCACCAAAGCTACTAAATGTAATCATATCTTTCCACCAAAATATGATGGGCACAGTGCAATTCAACGGTGCCAGCTCTGAAAGTTTCAGTATAAACAGCGGAGTTAAACAAGGATTTGTCCTGGCCCCAACCCTCTTTGGAATACTATTTTTACTGCTAATCCACTGAAGGCATTTATCTCCATTCCAGATTTGATGGCAAACTCCTAAATATTGTCAGACTGAGGGCCAAAACTAAAATCAGAGCCACCCTCGTAAGAGATATGCTATTCGCGGATGACGCAGCGGTAGTGGCGCACACACAAGAGGAACTTCAGTCACTAATGTTCCGCTTCTCTCAGGCCTGTAAAGAATATGGCTTGACTATTAGCATGAAGAAAACAAATGTTATGGGACCACCTACTACAGCACCACCCTCCATCCTCATTGACGATAACAAGCTGGACGCCGTAAACGAATTCTGCTATCTTGGATCCACAATTACAGATGACCTGTCCCTAGAAGAGGAGATGAAAAAACGCATAGGGAAGGCTGCCTCGACATTCGCTAGACTCAGACTAAGAGTTTGGGAAAACCATAAGCTAACTACGGTGACCAAAATGGAAGTCTACAAGGCATGCGTTATGAGTACACTGCTGTATGGCAGTGAAGCATGGACCACCTACGCAAAGCAAGAGAGAAAAAAAAACTCATTCCATTGGAGATGTCTCCGTAGGATCTTGAATGTCACATGGAAAGAAAAAGTGTACAATACTGAGATCCTTGCGCAATCAGGTATTCCCAGCATCTTTACAGCCCTCAGACAACGCCGTTTGCGCTGGCTTGGACATGTTCGCCGGATGGAGGACAAGCGCATCCCGAAAGTCATCCTCTATGGTCAACTCGCAACTGGCACAAGAAAAACTGGTCGCCCCCACCTCCGTTACATAGATGTAATAAAACGTGACCTCAAATCAGTGAACATCAACACTGACAATTGGGAAGACATAGCTCTAGACCGCAACAGGTGGAGAGAGACAGTGACCAAGAAAGCTATGGACAGTGAAAGTACATGGGTCTGAGCCCAGGAAGAAAAACGCACAAACCGAAAAACGGCCAGCTCCTCTACCACCGAAGCAAAAGCCAAGGGGACCCTAACCTGCGCTATCTGTGGACGGGAGTGTCTCTCCAAAATAGGGCTCCACAGCCACATGAGGAAGTGTGCTATGAGATGAACCATAGTCGTCCTACGACTGAAGGAGGCCAATGATGATAACAGTAAAATCAGGTGTACTTCAAGGAACAGGATTAGGTCCACTACTATTTTTTTATTTACATCAATGATTTACCAAATCGCATTAGTTCAGGAACAAAAGCCAGATTATTTGCAGATGATTGCATAATATATAGAACAATAAAAACAACACAAGATACAGAAATTTTACAAAGAGAATTAGATGAATTACAGAAATGGGAATCAAATTGGAGCATTGTCATTCCATCCAGAAAAATGTCAGTTATTAAGAGTAACAAAAAAATCTAAAAAAATAAAATAAATTCCACATTCATGGTAAACTAGTAACACGGACTAAGAACTAAATACCTAGGTGTTATAATAAATGAAAAACTGTCATGAAATCCCCATATTGATGAAACTATTAAACAATCAAACAAACCATAAGGTCATAGGTTTATATATATATTTTACCAAGAATGGAAAACGGAAACCATTTCTTTTCCGATAATGATAAGATCACAGACCTATATATAAAAAATTTTATGTACGTAACTCCTTTTCAAGCTGTAAGAGTGTAAGAATCTAGGAAAATAAATCTTTTCTGTCTTAGAAAAGTAATGATCTTTAGTTTTCAAAGTTTAGAAATAATGCAATACCATTTTTAAGTGTTTTTTTTTTATAGAATGGGCTATTAATCACAGAACTATGTATTCACGCAGAGAATGATTTGATTTGATTTTGATTTTAGGCACATCGGCACAATTTAGGCCATGTCGTGCCTGCATTCCCTTAAGAACTACTCTCTCTCTCTCTCTACATAACAAGGGCTAAATTCTATACAGTTAAATCATTAAAATCAAGGTCTATTCACAGTTAAAATAGTAAAGGTAGTAAAAATTTAATAATTTGGAAAAAATCTAATGTAAATAGTACATGTTCACAAATTCATAAATCAGATCTTCGTAGACAACCCCACTTCCCGGAGGAGTTTCCCTTTATTCCAGGGACCTTGGTATTTTTATTCTTGGGTTTGGATGGAGAGGAGGACAACCCCCTTTTGGGGGAAGTCTTTCTCTCTGGAGAGGGTAGATCCCTCTGGTTAGAGCGGAGGTCATTTCCTCCTCGCTCACCTCAGGCATCCTCTCCGCTTTTATTTTTCCCCTTAGGGAGTTGGTCAACCTCTAATTCGGTAGAGGTTGGGGTGTCTGGCTGGGTTCTCTGAGGAGAACCTGTGTCAGACACGATGTCTCCGGGTTCTCCCAGAGGTTTGGTTTTGACATGCTGCTCAGTTTCCATGCTCTCATCAGCGAGCACAGAGAACCTGTTCTTTAGCATGACAACAGGGCTTTCTTGTTTCTTCGGAGGTGTGTTCTTCTGAGTTGGAGGAGGGGGTGGTGGGGTCAATGTGTCCGTCTGTGTGGCTATGGATCTTCCTATCTTAGCAACAGCCTGGGCATAGGTCTTTTTCAAGCCGAATTGGCCCTGAAGGTACATTCATTTCTTGCCTTGTACTCCTGCACGGCAACCTCCTGTTTCCACACAGGGCAGTCCTTGGAGTAGGCTGAGTGGCCAGCGTGACAGTTTGGGCATTTGAAATGGGCTGTGCAGCCCTTGTCCTCATGACCCTCTCCAGCACATCTGGCACACACAGTATTCCTCTTGCAGACTGCCGCGCCGTGTCCATAACCCTGGCACTTGAAGCACCTCATGGGGTTAGGTATGTAAGGACTCACTGTAACTCGTAGGTATCCTGCCTTCACATACTCTGGCGGTGTCCTAGTTCCGAATGTGAGGATAATAGTGGCGGTTTTGACCTCCTCACCATCCCTGCGCCTGGTAATGCGCCGGGCATGGGTGACTCCTTCAATGCCCTCCACTATTTCCTTCTCGGAACATTCCAGTAGGTCGCTAGAGCTGATTACACCTCTGCTGGTGTTCAGACTCTTGTGTGGCATGACTTCCACTTGGAGATCACAGAGTCTTCTGCATCTTAAAAGCCCATCAGAGTGTATTTTGCTATCCACCTCCACAAGAAGTTCCATCGACTTGTGTAGCTTAGACACACTTTTGGGCTCTCCCACTACTGACTTGAGTACCTTATAGATAATAAAAGGGCTCAACTTTGTCAGGCTTTTCCCCTCCTCTGTGCACCTGACCACCAGAAATGATGGCCAGTTGGCACAGCTTTTTGAGACCTCCTCTTTTTTATCACCAATTCGACGTTTCTTGCCCAGACATAGGTCTGGGGCAAGTAGTTTTGTGTGTGTTTTTTTGTCCATGTACGTAAGTAGTAATTCGGCACCTGTGCTCCCCACCCGCCATCGAGTCCAACAAGGGGACGGGCCATTCGGAAGTCACCAGGGCTACACAGGTGCTACACTCAGTCAGCTGCTGCATCGGACACAGCAGCTCCCTGATTGACCCTCCAGCCACCGCATGACCAGCCGGTTGACCCAGAGCGGGCCATCTGGGCCTCAGGTCTAGGGGAACTTGGAGCCAAAGTATTGTGTTGTGGTGGTTTATCCTCAGATAGCCACCACTCAAACACCAGGATCTCTATATCCCCCTTACCCGTCGTAGTCCACGGCAAACGGACTGGTCTAGGACGTAGTGAGATTTTAAAGATAAGGAGACATAGTGATGATAAATGAAGGCAGACTTAGGAAAAGAGTAGGCAGACACAATGATAGAAAAGAAGTAGGGCACTTTTGAGCTCCAAAGGTGCTAAGGAAAGAGGAGCGCAGTTTAACGTCATGTCTCGGGACGGCACACAGAGAAGACTCAAAAGTAAAGTAGCAATTATACATAAAACACTGAACACTTAGAACTTTTTAAAATTAACAAATACTAAAGAGCAAGTCTGCAACATTTTCAAAAACGTCAACCCAATGAAAGCTGGTAGGCCTGATGGAATAAAAGGGCGAATCTTTAAAAAATGTGCTGAACAACTAGCTGAACCTTTTCAAGATATTTTTTCTACTTCATTACTAAACTACAAACTACGAGATACCATCTATGCGGAAGTCATCTATAATTGTCCCTGTGCCAAAGGTTTCCAAACCAAAAGAGATGAATGACTTTAGATCTGTTTCACTTACTTCCATTGTGCCTAAATGTTTAGAAAAACTATTTAAAATATTTCTTCTGAATGATCTTTGTAGTAAGTTAGACCCTTTACAATTTGCCTACCAAAAACGTAATGGTGTTGACGATGCCATCCTAAATATTTTAAATTGTGTCAACAAACATCTGGACTTATCGAACACTTATGTAAGATTGTTCTTTATTGATTTCGCATCAGCTTTTAACACTATACAACTTCATTTACTCATTGAAAAGATAAAAGCGTTGAAGATTAGTCCATACATAATACTATGGGCTAAGGAATTTTTGACCCAAAGACCTCAGAGGGTTAGGGTAAACAATGTAATATCAAATGCACGCATAGTTAACACAGCGGCGCCCCAGGGGGGCTGTGACATCGCCATTGTGGTTCATTTCGTACACCAATGATTTTCAGTCCGATAGTCTCTTCTTGCCCTGCTCTCAGAGAGCTCAGACGTAAATGAGTATTTCAGAGAAATAAGACACATTGAAAAATACTGTAAAGATAATTTTTTATTATTAAATGTAAAAAAAAATAAAGAAATGATAATCGATTTTCGTAGGGAAAAAAAGGAAAATGATATTGTTTCTGTAGCTGGAGAGACTATTGAGAAACTTTTAAATACCTTGGTACCGGTACCATCCTAGACAATAAACTAAATTTTACTGCAAATACAGATTATATCAGCAAAAAAGGGCAGCAAAGATTACGATCACTGAGAAAACTGTCCTTGTTTAATGTTTTATCACGTTCACATCTGCAATATTTTAAGTTTATTTTAATGTCTGATAGGTGAAAAAAGAAGTGTCTCAATACCCGGGTACTCTGTTTTCCGCTGCTCCTGTGGGGATTGCCGAGGCCTGGTTACATTGGTGGCTAATGCTCTGGTCGCCAAGAAAGTGTACACAGACTTGAGTCAGGGGAGGACAGACACTTTGGTATTAGAAATTTGGAAAAATAATAGACGCTTCAAGTGCATCAATGTTTATAAACCACCAAAACAAGAACTGGCTTTAGATGTCAGAGAGACAATAACTGTAGACACTATCATAGCTGGAGATCTAAATGCCCATTCACCTTCCTGGGGCTATGATGACACTGATCTGTTCATGACCTGTGCAATTCTACTAACCTTTTTCTTTTGCAAAATAAACACTCTCCTCCTACTCTTCTGCATGCTAGCAATGGTTCACTATCACGACCAGATCTTTCTTTAGTCTCTGCTAACTTGGAATCTGTGTCATAACTTATCAAGTACTAGGCGTTATTGGTAGTGACCACCTTCCAATATTACTGACTGCCACTCTTTCTAAAATGAACATCAAGACCACTAAAGAACCACGAAAGTAAGGCTAATTGGAAAGGATACGAGACAGCTGTCGACAATGCCCTTGAAAAAATCCATGTAGAGTCTAGCTCTGTCGACCTTGTGTACCGTCAAATAACAACAGCTATCTTGGGCATGGCTAAAAAGTTTATTCCTCGAACTTTCCCTTGTAAAAAATTCAAAAACTTTTGGACGGCTGAAATCAACAAACTTGTTATGGCTCGGAGAAGGGCATACAAAAAGGTCCAAAAGAACCCAAACAATCCAAACCTCAGGCAGAAATACAACAGACTCAGCCTACTAGTCAAAACGTCTGTGAACAGGGAAAAACGAGAACGTTGGACCAACACCTGTGCAAGGTTAAACCTAAGGGATAGCTCTAAGGCTTGGAGTCTTCTGAGAAATCTCGAAAATGCTGGGCGTACGAAAACAGCAACCCCGTTATCTTCACCAAGTGGGGTAACCATTTCATCAAAGAAGAAAATTGCCACCTTGTTGAACAAATATTTTGCTAAGATCAACAAGGCTGCCAAGAAGTCCCCAATGTCCAAAGCCATTGATAAAGCTCGCAAAGCCGATTTAAAAAAAAAAAAACGAAATTAACCACAGACCGAAAGTGCTGAGGGAACGATGAACTCCCCCTTCTCGATAGGCGAGCTTAATGCTGCCATAAGGAAATGTCAGCTTAAAAAGGCTTCCGGGCCGGATGGTATCACCGCCGAAATGCATGTAGGGGGGAAAGGAAGGGCCGTGCTCCTGGCATTTGGTCATCTGCCCAGGGCCTCTAAACGTGCACCATTATTCCTATACCAAAAAAGGGAAAAGATGCTTCCACTGCTGAGGGCTACAGGCCCATCTCACTCACATCTTGTGTGGGAAAGATGGCTAAAAATGGTAAATGAGCGTCTGGTTTGGTACCTTGAGAGTGCCCGTCTTATAGCTCCAGAACAGGCTGGTTTCAGGGCTGGAATGTCCGCTATAGACCAAGTCAACATCTTTGTGCAGAGCGTAGCAGATGGATTCCAAAGTACCGAAAGCATATACGCAGTCTTCATTGACTTACTACAGGCATATGATAAAGTATGGCGGCCTGGTTTGCTTCATAAGATAAGAGCCGTGGGGGTGCGGGGACGGATATATTACTGGATTAGAGACTTCCTACAAGAGCGTACAATAAGAACAAGGATGTACGGAGAAATCTCAGGGGAAATGACCCTCGAGCACGGCCTCCCCCAGGGCTCCGTTCTGTCATGCGCCCTTTTCACGGCCTTCATAAATGACCTACCGGCTCAGCTAAAATGCCAAAAGCTGCTGTATGCTGATGATTTTGTCCTTTGGAAATTCGGAAGGAGCGCAACCTCTATACAAAAAGTGCTACAAGAAGATCTCCATACGCTCTGCTCATACACACGAAAATGGAGGCTAGAAATAAACACCTCCAATACGGTCTATTCTCTGTTCACGCTCGGGACTGGCATTCTCATGCAACCTTTCCGGCTCTCCCTCAACGGAGTGACTCTCAGCATGGAAAAGCTACCCAAGTACCTTGGTGTAACTTTAGATCGCAAACTAAAAATGTGTGAGCACATCCAGGATGTTGTAAGAAAGGCCTCAGGGAAACTTTGCATTGTGCGGAAGCTGGCATCCACGAAGTGGGGAGCCCGAGCAGACATGCTCCGATCCCTGTATTTAGGAGCAGTCCGATCACAGATAGACTACAGCCTACCTGTGCAAATTTATGGCTCTAGGACTGCTCTTGAACAACTTGATAAAATACAGTCCCAAGCACTAAGATTTGTCTGTGGAACCTTTAGGACAAGTCCAGTAAATGCGGCTGAAATAATGTCTAAAACCCCTAAATCTCAGGAGGGAAAGGTCAGTACTGACCTGCTATGAGCGGTACAAAAGGCTGGATGAATACCTCCCAGCTAGAAAACTAGTGGATGGTTGGAGATGCAGAAGACGTATCCAGATGCAGTCTTTTATGCATCATGTCACTAGACTATCTGATGAAGCTGGCCTCTCCTCTAACCGACAAAACATTCAACGCTTTCATCCCCTTCCCCCTTGGTGTCGCCCAACGACCCCAGACATACGCTTAAAATTAGTAGACCCTAATGCCACTAAGCAAAGCCGTTCATCTAACGACCTTCAAATCCTAGCTCTGGAGACCATTAATACCTTCAAGCCCAGTGCTATTTTTGCACATACTGATGGGTCGGCATCAATAGATACTGAAAGAGCAGGCTATGGAGCCTACATCGACTTTCTTGGCTCTTACACAGTCAAAATCTTTGGACCATGTGGTAGTGTTTGCAGTTTTGATGCGGAGACCATGGCAGTCTGTGAAGCCTTAAAAGTCATTGACTCTCAACTCGGCGAGGGACATTTGAGAGCAACACAGATTGTTGTGGTCACTGACTCAAAATCTGTACTACAGGCTTTGCAAAGCCCCGGACCATGGCCCCCCAATATCAACACTGTCATCATGGCTTCACATAACATTAAACAACGCTGTGGCACCCCTGTAATAATGCAGTGGGTACCGAGTCACATAGGTGTGACTGGCAACACAATTGCAGACTCTTTGGCCCACCAGGGAGGGCAAATTCCACCCACTGATCAGGCTGTAAGCTTTCATCAAGCCCTGGCTATAATACAAAAAACAGACATGGAAAAGTGTTTTGAGTGCTGGGACAAGTCCCAAAACACCCGTGGGGTCTGGGAGCGCATGAGGCACCCTAACCGCACTTCCCAGTGGTAGAGGCTGTCCAGGCCTGAGCAAGCTATTATAGCACAGTGCAGGACAGGCCACTGTCCTGTTGGCTCATATTTCTCGCGGCTATGGTCAAATTTTGATTCACGGTGCCCCCGATGCGGGTAAGAAGAGGAAACCGTGCCTCATATTCTGTTTGACTGCCCCAGATTTGCTGATCTCCGTCTCGACAGGTCTGGGAAACCCAAAATTCTCGACCTGTATGGCGACATTCATGCACTAAGCAAGACAGCAGGGTTTCTGCCAGGGCTTTTGCAAGAGAGGATTTGAGCCTCTCAAGCCCTCACTCTAATGGAGTTTGATGATGATGATGATCGTCAAAATCATTTGTTGGGGGTTTTAAACTAAAAAATCTCTGGAGTTGTTTTTTTATATTTAAAACCCCATTTAGCTACGGCCATAGAATTTAGTAACTGTAGTTTGCTTTAAAATAATATTGAAGATAGAGGTTTTCCACCTCAAAATGCTCTGTTGGGGGATTTTAAACTTAAAACCATCTGGAGGTGTTTAAACTTTTTTAAAAAGACATCTGTAGGAGAGGGGTTTAAATTCAAAACCCCCAATTGTCTTGGCTACGCTCAAATAATTTTAGTGTGTAATTTGCTTTTTTTATATTAAAGAGGAATTTTTTTTAGCATCAAACCCCTCTAAAGGGATGTTTGAACTCAAAACTTCTTTTGGCAACGCTCATAGATTTTAGAGTGTGTAATTTGCTTTTTTTATATTTGAAGAGGTATTTTTTAGCTTCAAACTCCACTGGAGAAGAGTTTAAACTCAAAACCCATTTGACTACACTCATAACATTTTGATTGTATAATTTGCTTTGTCTTTAATATTAAAGAGGTATTTTTACTTTCAAACCCCGCTGCAAAGGGGGGAGGGGTTAAACTCAAAACTGAGTCAAAACCCAATTAGCTACGCTCATAAAATTTTGAGTGCGTAATTTGCTTTTTTTTATACCGGGTATTAAAGAGGTAATTTTTAGCTTCAAACCCTACTGAAGAGGGCGGGGGGGGGGGTGTAAACTAAAAACCCCTTGGGTTACGCTCATAGAATTTTGAATGTGTAATTCGCTTTTTTTATATTGAAGAGGGGGTTCATCGTAAATTTTGGAGGGGGTTTTAAAACCAAAATGTTCCTTAATTGTCCTCTTGGAATTTGGGGATTGTCGTTTGCATTTTTTTGTTTTGATTTATAGTAGAGAAGCATTTAACTGCAAAAAAACCTGGTGGGGGTTTTAAACTCAAAACCCCCCTGGTAGGGAGTTTTAAACTCAACCCCCCCCGGTAGGGAGTTTTAAACTCAAAACCCCCCTGGTAGGGAGTTTTAAAATCAAAAACCCCTTGGCTGTGCTGGGGCAAGTGATGGTTAAGTATTAAAATCTCACATAAAATAAACAAAATCAAAGCAAAAAATAAGTCACTAAATTCCGACCCCCCCCCCCCGCGCGCGGAGGGATTTCATTTCGGGGAGGGGGGTTGAACCCCAACCCCCCCTGGCTACGCCCATGACGTCAACCCAAGATTTGAAGACATTCTTCTTTCCCATGTGGATAAACTGAGATCCCAAATACAAATGATACATATTAATACAGGAGCGGCTTTATGAAATATCTACAAACGACTTGAAAGAGGAACCTAAACCGATGATTGAACGAGGGTACTTAGGATACCACAAATTCTGTTGACAATTCTGATGAGTCATAGTACAGAAGTTGTTGACTGCTTTCCTGTGTTGGTATTTATACATGGATTCATTGCCGTCTTCAACCTCATAACAAATAAAAGAAATGTGTGCTCGTGGAGAGTTACTACAAACATTGAGATGAACAGAAATATTTTCATACTATTTCATCCACCTCACCGAAGTCTTTATTTTTACATTTTATTTTAAAAGTTTTCATCTCAGTAAACACTCCTTCAACCATTTTTTTTTTGTTCACATTTATTGCTTATATACTCTGCATTTATGTAGCTTTTTCACTTAAGGGTCCGTGGGCAAGCTTTGAATTATAAAGGGTCCCCGGGTCAATAAAAGTTTAAGAATCTCTGAGTTAGAAGTCTACATGTTTTTGTGTTTCCATACTAAGTAAGCCATAGACTCGGATCATGGGCATAGCCCGGGGGGGGGATAGGGGCTCACCCTAACAGTCCCCGAAATGAAATCCCCTGCAAGGGGGGGATGGAATTTTGTGACTTTTTTCTTTAATTTTGTTGTAGATGAGATTTTAATGTCAAACCATGGCTTACCCAGTCATCAAATTCCATGAGCGTAGCCAAGAGGGGGTTGGTTACACATTGAGTTTCTACCAGTCGCTGGGCTCCACTCATAAAGTGCAGTGAATAGCAGATTTGGTTTTTAAACTGAAAATTTTAAATAGCAGGATAAAGCACTGTAGATACCTCATAATATGCAATTTTTTGTCTTAAATACTGGAAATAGTGCTTGGCATGACAGCAGTTAACTTTCCTGAAAAAGATTTTTTATTCATTTCCGTTCCAATTGGCCTATGTTTTGGTAAAGCCGGGACCGGGATACTAATTTTAATAGATCCAAATTAGTACTTCCTTTTTTTCCATTGCAATCAATTCAACTTTCTTTTCGTTTCAGTTTTCAATTTTGTATTTTGCACATTGCCACTTTTTTTTTAACCATGTAGATCTAGAGTAGAAACAGTCCAAATTTAGCAAATGCAATTAATAAAACCAAAATGATATTTTTTTTCAAGCTCGATGAATATCTGTATGAAGTCTTTTGCATTTGAAGTACTAAATTTGACTATGACTATCTTCTGTTAAAACTAGATGTGGTGGGTTTGTCACAGAACACAAACTAAATGACATGACGAAGGCAACTCGTAGGACGGTTCCAAACTGTTCATTATACATTAAAGACCTGCCAAAGGCAAACATAAAACATAATTACAAATGAACATAAACTAAACATAATTAATAGGCCTAAATACTAGATCTAACGAAAAACAACAAAGAACATCTGATGGTGTGAACCAATCATCTCTTTGACAAACACAAGAGAGATATGGACACACCAACAAACAGTATACAAATAAATGACAACATAGCTCTCTAACAATAAATCAACTAGTTATACTACATAACACTAACATATATATATACATTGTTTGAAGAGTTCGCTCTTTCCTTTCCTTACAAAAACTATAATTAAATATAACAAATCTATACACTCACAAATATACTGTTTCTTAAAAGCCAATATCTAAACACTTGATGTAAAAATACATTTAGAAGATGGACAGTGAACATTCTATATAGAATACTAAATAAAATTACAATCTAATATGAAAAGTAACATGTGATTACCTGCACCCATACGTAAACACATGGTGTAGAACCAGGCACAAAATGAGTGGAGACGACGTAGGTCCAGTAACATCGGACACTACAGTGACAAAAGATGCCGGTAGAATGGACAGTGTCCACGTTGTCTGCCTTTTTATGCGCGGACACAAGGTGCCATCTAGGGGGAAGGGTCACGTGTATATCTGGGTGGCCGGTGTTTCCTGAAAAGGTATCCACTCCACTACATAGAAATCCAACGAATTCTCGCCGTGAATATTAGGGCCCTTTAATCTAGATGTTTTTTCGAATTGAATGTACCCATCTATGATAGGCCTACACCAGACATCGCTTTTCGAAATATGTTACAGCTGAAAAAGTAACAAAAGAAAAAAAAACAGAGCATATCAAATATTTTTATATTGAATTGAGAAGCCGAAGAATTGTATGTAGGACTTTTTTGTTTTAGGGGGAGAGTTTTTATTATCAGGTTGTAATAGGCCCTATGTATCATCCACTTGAGTTTTTCTGGGTAGAGAAATAAAAAGTACTTGAAGGATTACTGGACACGACAGGCCTACAATTGATTGACATGTTTCCGATGTTCTTTTAGAATTAAAGATGATTACATCCTAGACCAAACATCCCGAAAGAAAGCGGGGGCATGACGGCGGACAGGGTTCGAACCCGAAGCCATCGAGACGACATTCCAGAGTGCATACCACAAGATGTGCTAAATAAATATAACCCTAACCGAAGGAGGGGGGGACACAAGTTATACTAGAAGTCAGGGTCACAAAGAAGAGTGTCGCGTTATCAAGTGGGCCGTTACAATTCCACATAGTTTATCATGGACAGGCTCAAAGTAGGGTCTATAAGGAAAGGGAAGGGAGGGTGGGGGAGGAGGAGTCCGGCCATAGTACTAGGTGGGAGAGGGGTCTGATGTGCAATAAAAAAAAGGGGAGGGGTGAGATGCCCGGGCGTTTTATTGAAATTTAAAAGTAAGGGAGGGTGTTTAATAATCAAAATAAACAGTATATACCCAGGGGACAAATCAACAGGCGTAGTCGGTGTTTAATTCTAGGCTATATATAAACATACAATTCTGAACACCTTTTTAAACAAAAGTTCAATGCATTTGTTCACATCACACAATGTCTGAATTTTATTATGAAAAAAACAACAAAAAACAAACTACTTTAAAATACTAAATTATCTTTCCTTTCTTCTTTTCAGCATTCTCAACAAACATTATCTGCATTCAACTAAAGAGCTGCCAAAATCAATTTCTCAATCTTGACGAATTCTACAAATCTGATATATGTTTAAATCTAAATATCAGGTGGCCGAGCCTCGCTCGGTTAAATAATTTCCTAAGAAAGGTTATATGCCCGAAGTCATTTTGGGAATATTTTTGTAATTACGAAAATAAACGATCAGATAAAGACTACTACTACTACCACTACTACCCTTTAGCAGACATAGAAGAGAGCACCTGGTTGCATGCGGCCTCAGAACGAGACAGCTGGAGGTCACCAGCAAAATAAAACGTAAAGTAAAAGGTATCTACACCGCTCTACGCAATTAAAGTGTAAACAATTTATTAAGCACAATAACACAATAACTAATCATACATAGGCACATTTAATTTAATTACTTTTCTTTCATAGTTCTATAATAAATCAATCTACAATAAGATGGTGCGCAAATGTTTTTAATTAAGTCTATTGATTCTTTAAAACTCGTTCTTGTTTGCAAAGAAATATTTTAGTGTACTGCCGTAAACCTAGTGACGTAAGCAGCGTTTTTCTCGTTTACGTCATGGAAAATTTTCATTCAAAAATCATTCTATCCAAAATTAATTTTTCGATAATGAGGCATTTTCACACCGATATAACGGTCGACCTCGAGTTTTTCCGATGTGGCCAATGAGTTGAGAATTATTTTTCTCACTAATATGCACATACCTTGAAATTTTAAAGAAAATCGTTAGAGCCGTTTTCGAAATAAAATTTATATATAAATATATATATACATACATACATACATACATACATACATACAAGAATTGCTCGCTTAAGAGTATAGGATTCCCAAACTTGAGAATTGCTTCACAGAGTTGCTTAAAGGTGAAGAGCTGACTAATAATTGCTTTACTAACCTTCCTAAGTGAAGAGCTAACTAAGAATTGATTCACTAAGTTTCCTAAGTGAAGAGCTAACTAAGAATTGATTCACTAAGTTTCCTAAAGTTAAAATCTAACTAAGAATTGCTTCACTAAGTTTCCCAAGATGAAGAGTTGACCATGGCCAAATGTTGTCTTCAATAATGGATTCAAAAGATTTCACGTTGAGCTTTGGAAGTCGAAGCTTGACTTGGATAAACATAGAAAGTTTTTACAATGCCTCTATTCAAGTCACTCCTTCATGGAGGAACCTGGGTGGGTGGGGGAACAGCTGATTTCAAAAAAGGCTCTAACAATTTCCCTAGAAATGCAACAGTCGATGTATATTGCTGAGACAAGAAATGACTTGCTCGTAGGCCACACGGGGAAAACTCGAGTCTGACTGTTATCATTGTTCAAGTAAAAAATATAAAAAAATTAAATTTGGCTAAAGATTTCGATATAGGTCTAGGTGTTACATCAGTTTTGAAACGACTATTGCGTTCTTGAAAGGAATATCGCTTTCGGAAATTTCCGAATGTAGGCTTTATTGATTCAAGAGTTTAATAAATTAATCTTTAGCGAAATTTCGCGCATCGTCTTCTAAGTCTAGATCTAAATGATCTAAATGCTTATCATTGGAATATTTAAAAAGTGTACTAGATCCATACCATAGACGTATATATTATATCTAAACTGGAAACCGGAAATAAATTCTTATCCGCGATAGATCAATTGATAGACCAATACATATATAGATTTTTATGAACGTAAACTCTTTTTTCAAGCTCTAAGGGGAGTCGCCCCAATCAACCTTTTCTGTTTTTAGAAAATTAATAATCTTTAGTTCTCAAAGTTTAGAAATAATGCAAAATCCTTTCTCGGATATTCCCCCAAATATCTGAAACAAGGCCATTTCCTGTTTGTTTCCATTGAGATAATGTTTCAAAAATCCAAGATGGAAATAATTCATGTTGATTTAAATCATCTTATGTACATTTAAATAGATTGATTACCTAGATCTTTCTAGATTATGTATCTAAAAATTGCAAAATAATAATTATGAGACGAGAGTACTCTTATTTTTTGATGTTCAATTACTAGATCTAGATCTAAAAATAAAATTATATGTTACATAGGTTAGGGTTGGAAAAAAATAAATTTACTTCTTTTAACCACTTTACAAAACAACGCCTTGATCCAACTTATCTAAGAAATTTCACATTTTTTGAGTGTTAAAAAAATCTCCATGTCTAGTCTAGATCTAGTATATATAAGTCTATGATCTAGTATATATAAGTCTATGATCTACTATATATAAGTCTATGATCTAGTATATATAAGTCTATGATCTAGTATATATATGTCTATGATCTAGTATATATGTCTATGATCCATACATTCATTTCACCAGCAACTCTTTCTCAGCAAGAAGGGGAGAGGGCTACACAATATTCCATTTGGTTTTTAATCGAACATTCATGAGTTTTTCAGAGAAATAAAATCGCTCTATAAGCTGTATTAATCTTTTTTTAAAAGTATTTTTAATCTTCTACTTGTTAATTCACTTATATTTCAACTTAATTTTTTTTAAAAATATCATTTCAAAAGAAAACAAGAAAATCTAAAAATAAAAACTTGATTTGTTAGGCACAGTGAATAATTGTGTAGGTACAGTTTCAACTTCATCCGAGAATGGATGTGGGAGAAATAACGTAATGCAAACATTGTGTCCAAGACAGAGATGTGGGAGATATAACGTAATGCAAACATTGTGTCCAAGACAGAGATGTGGGAGATATAACGTAATGCAAACATTGTGTCCAAGACAGAGATGTGGGAGAAATAACGTAATGCAAACATTGTGTCCAAGACAGAGATGTGGGAGAAATAACGTAATGCAAACATTGTGTCCAAGACAGAGATGTGGGAGAAATAACGTAATGCAAACATTGTGTCCAAGACAGAGATGTGGGAGAAATAACGTAATGCAAACATTGTGTCCAAGACAGAGATGTGAGACAAATAACGTAATGCAAACATTGTGTCCAAGACAGAGATGTGGGAGAAATAACGTAATGCAAACATTGTCCAAGACAGAGATGTGGGAGAAATAACGTAATGCAAACATTGTGTCCAAGACAGAGATGTGGGAGATATAACGTAATGCAAACATTGTGTCCAAGACAGAGATGTGGGAGAAATAACGTAATGCAAACATTGTCCAAGACAGACATGTGGGAGATAAAACGTAATGCAAACATTGTATCCAAGACAGAGATGTGGGAGAAATAACGTAATGCAAACATTGTCCAAGACAGAGATGTGGGAGTAATAACGTAATGCAAACATTGTCCAAGACAGAGATGTGGGAGATATAACGTAATGCAAACATTGTCCAAGACAGAGAATTGGGAGATATAACGTAATGCAAACATTGTCCAAGACAGAGATGTGGGAGATATAACGTAATGCAAACATTGTGTCCAAGACAGAGATGTGGGAAAAATAACGTAATGCAAACATTGTGTCCAAGACAGAGATGTGGGAGAAATAACGTAATGCAAACATTGTGTCCAAGCAGAGATGTGGGAGAAATAACGTAATGCAAACATTGTCCAAGACTGAGATGTGGGAGATATAACGTAATGCAAACATTGTGTCCAAGACAGAGATGTGGGAGAAATAACGTAATGCAAACATTGTGTCCAAGACAGAGATGTGGGAGAAATAACGTAATGCAAACATTGTGTCCAAGACAGAGATGTGAGACAAATAACGTAATGCAAACATTGTGTCCAAGACAGAGATGTGGGAGAAATAACGTAATGCAAACATTGTCCAAGACAGAGATGTGAGACAAATAACGTAATGCAAACATTGTGTCCAAGACAGAGATGTGGGAGAAATAACGTAATGCAAACATTGTCCAAGACAGACATGTGGGAGATATAACGTAATGCAAACATCGTATCCAAGACAGAGATGTGAGAGAAATAACGTAATGCAAACATTGTCCAAGACAGAGATGTGAGAGATAAAACGTAATGCAAACATTGTCCAAGACAGAGATGTGGGAGATATAACGTAATGCAAACATTGTCCAAGACAGAGAATTGGGAGATATAACGTAATGCAAACATTGTCCAAGACAGAGATGTGGGAGAAATAACGTAATGCAAACATTGTGTCCAAGACAGAGATGTGGGAGAAATAACGTAATGCAAACATTGTGTCCAAGACAGAGATGTGGGAGATATAACGTAATGCAAACATTGTGTCCAAGACAGAGATGTGGGAGAAATAACGTAATGCAAACATTGTGTCCAAGACAGAGATGTGGGAGATATAACGTAATGCAAACATTGTCCAAGACAGAGATGTGGGAGAAATAACGTAATGCAAACATTGTGTCCAAGACAGAGATGTGGGAGATATAACGTAATGCAAACATTGTGTCCAAGACAGAGATGTGGGAGAAATAACGTAATGCAAACATTGTGTCCAAGACAGAGATGTGGGAGAAATAACGTAATGCAAACATTGTGTCCAAGACAGAGATGTGGGAGAAATAACGTAATGCAAACATTGTGACCAAGACAGAGATGTGGGAGAAATAACGTAATGCAAACATTGTCAAAGACAGAGATGTGGGAGATATAACGTAATGCAAACATTGTGTCCAAGACAGAGATGTGGGAGAAATAACGTAATGCAAACATTGTGTCCAAGACAGAGATGTGGGAGAAATAACGTAATGCAAACATTGTCCAAGACAGAGATGTGGGAGATATAACGTAATGCAAACATTGTGTCAAAGACAGAGATGTGGGAGAAATAACGTAATGCAAACATTGTGTCCAAGACAGAGATGTGGGAGAAATAACGTAATGCAAACATTGTGTCCAAGACAGAGATGTGGGAGAAATAACGTAATGCAAACATTGTCCAAGACAGAGATGTGGGAGATATAACGTAATGCAAACATTGTCCAAGACAGAGATGTGGGAGATATAACGTAATGCAAACATTGTGTCCAAGACAGAGATGTGGGAGAAATAACGTAATGCAAACATTGTGTCCAAGACAGAGATGTGGGAGATATAACGTAATGCAAACATTGTCCAAGACAGAGATGTGGGAGAAATAACGTAATGCAAACATTGTCCAAGACAGAGATGTGGGAGAAATAACGTAATGCAAACATTGTGTCCAAGACAGAGATGTGGGAGATATAACGTAATGCAAACATTGTCCAAGACAGAGATGTGGGAGAAATAACGTAATGCAAACATTGTGTCCAAGACAGAGATGTGGGAGAAATAACGTAATGCAAACATTGTATCCAAGACAGAGATGTGGGAGAAATAACGTAATGCAAACATTGTCCAAGACAGAGATGTGGGAGAAATAACGTAATGCAAACATTGTCCAAGACAGAGATGTGGGAGATATAACGTAATGCAAACATTGTCCAAGACAGAGAATTGGGAGATATAACGTAATGCAAACATTGTCCAAGACAGAGATGTGGGAGAAATAACGTAATGCAAACATTAACCAAGACAGAGATGTGGGAGATATAACGTAATGTAAACATTGTCCAAGACAGAGATGTGGGAGATATAACGTAATGCAAACATTGTCCAAGACAGAGATGTGGGAGATATAACGTAATGCAAACATTGTCCAAGACAGAGATGTGGGAGATATAACGTAATGCAAACATTGTCCAAGACAGAGATGTGGGAGATATAACGTAATGCAAACATTGTGTCCAAGACAGAGTTGTGGGAGATATAACGTAATGCAAACATTGTCCAAGACAGAGATGTGGGAGATATAACGTAATGCAAACATTGTCCAAGACAGAGATGTGGGAGAAATAACGTAATGCAAACATTGTGTCCAAGACAGAGATGTGAGAGATAAAACGTAATGCAAACATTGTGTCCAAGACAGAGATGTGGGAGATATAACGTAATGCAAACATTGTCCAAGACAGAGATGTGGGAGATATAACGTAATGCAAACATTGTCCAAGACAGAGATGTGGGAGATATAACGTAATGCAAACATTGTCCAAGACAGAGATGTGGGAGATATAACGTAATGCAAACATTGTGTCCAAGACAGAGATGTGGGAGAAATAACGTAATGCAAACATTGTGTCCAAGACAGAGATGTGGGAGAAATAACGTAATGCAAACATTGTGTCCAAGACAGAGATGTGGGAGAAATAACGTAATGCAAACATTGTCCAAGACAGAGATGTGGGAGATATAACGTAATGCAAACATTGTGTCCAAGACAGAGATGTGGGAGAAATAACGTAATGCAAACATTGTGTCCAAGACAGAGATGTGGGAGAAATAACGTAATGCAAACATTGTCCAAGACAGAGATGTGGGAGATATAACGTAATGCAAACATTGTGTCCAAGACAGAGATGTGGGAGAAATAACGTAATGCAAACATTGTGTCCAAGACAGAGATGTGGGAGATATAACGTATGCAAACATTGTCCAAGACAGAGATGTGGGAGAAATAACGTAATGCAAACATTGTGTCCAAGACAGAGATGTGAGAGATAAAACGTAATGCAAACATTGTGTCCAAGACAGAGATGTGAGACAAATAACGTAATGCAAACATTGTGTCCAAGACAGAGATGTGGGAGAAATAACGTAATGCAAACATTGTGTCCAAGACAGAGATGTGGGAGAAATAACGTAATGCAAACACTGTGACCAAGACAGAGATGTGGGAGAAATATCGTAATGCAAACATTGTCAAAGACATAGATGTGGGAGATATAACGTAATGCAAACATTGTGTCCAAGACAGAGATGTAGGAGAAATAACGTAATGCTAACATTGTGTCCAAGACAGAGATGTGGGAGAAATAACGTAATGCAAACATTGTCCAAGACAGAGATGTGGGAGATATAACGTAATGCAAACATTGTGTCAAAGACAGAGATGTGGGAGAAATAACGTAATGCAAACATTGTGTCCAAGACAGAGATGTGGGAGATATAACGTATGCAAACATTGTCCAAGACAGAGATGTGGGAGAAATAACGTAATGCAAACATTGTGTCCAAGACAGAGATGTGGGAGATATTACGTAATGCAAACATTGTGTCCAAGACAGAGTGAGTTGATTATCAAGCAAAAAAATGTTTAAAAAAAAAAAACAAAGCTTATTCTGAGCGCTGTTGTATCAATTAGTTTTGATCAATCATGTCATTACATTTGTAATCGATCTAATAATAACAAGGCTAGTCTTCGAGTCTGAAGATTAGTGAGGAATGCAGTATTTCCCGTGGCTGCGCAGTCCAAGCTGTGACCTACATATTTTGCCACATCAGGGCAAGCATAACCATTGTCCGCAGGTTGTCGATATAGATTTTCTTTTCGCCGTCAGCGTTTGTCTGCTGCGATTCTATCACTTTCTCAGTGCGCTGTGATCCAATCACTTTCTCAATTCGCTGTGATTCTATCACTTTCTCAATTCGCTGTGATTCTATCACTTTCTCAATACGCTGTGATCCTATCACTTTCTCAATTCGCTGTGATCCTATCACTTTCTCAATGCGCTGTGATCCTATTACTTTCTCAATACGCTATGATCCTATCACTTTCTCAATGCGCTGTGGTCCTATCACTTTCTCAATGCGCTGTGATCCTATCACTCTCTCAATACGCTGTGATCCTATCACTTTCTCAATACGCTGTGGTCCTATCACTTTCTCAATACGCTATGATCCTATCACTTTCTCAATACGCTATGATCCTATCACTTTCTCAATGCGCTGTGGTCCTATCACTTTCTAAATGCGCTGTGGCCCTATTACTTTCTCAATGCGCTTTGGTCCTATCACTTTCTCAATACGCTATGATCCTATCCTTTCTCACTTTCTCAATGCGCTGTGGTCCTATCACTTTCTCAATGCGCTGTGGTCCTATCACTTTCTCAATGCGCTGTGGTCCTATCACTTGTCTGGACCAGTTGGGAAAGGGGCGGGGGGGAAGGGGTATCTGAGTAATTTTACTATGATCGCTTTTTAAATGCATTTTATGTAAAAAAAAAAAAGTTGTACGACTTGAATTCATAATCGAGGGCATAAACCTCCTCTAGCCAATACACTAACCACTGTGCTAGTGAAGTGTAATGGAAATAGAAGGTTTTTTATCTATCTATTGCTTGTTTCAAACGACCTAATTCTCTAAATAAAGTATAAAGGGATGTAATTTAATTTATTTATACTACCCCATTATTAAAGTACAATTTCTTTCCCTTGTTCGATTACAAATAGTCAGTTAACTAATTAGTTATTTTATTGATTCTTGTATTGTCTCTCAGGCACAAGAAATAATTACGAACAGTTGCAACTTGATCCGAGATTGGGTGTGTGAGAAATTATGTGTAGAAACCTTTTACCAGACAGACATATAGACAGACACTGTTGATATACGCTTTGTAAAAAAGAATCAAAACAATAATAGAGAGTCTTTGTGAACTTTGAAACGTAGGGAGTGACACAAAATACATACAGTCATATAGACATGAATAAATATAGACTGGCCGATTAAAGAGTTTTATGAAACTTGCTATTTTGTGTACTTTATTATACAGCATTTATGAGCAGTATAAAAGTGAAGTATTCATATCTATTTCAGTCACCCACCTAAATATATTGTAAATAAGGAGGCAGTGTAGTTATGTTTCATCTCCAAGAATGAAGATCATGCAATTTTTCATAATTCGGAAATCCGAATACAATAAATATACATGTTTTCAAGTTACATAAAGTTACTTCCTTCGGCCAGTCTATATTTATTTATGTCTATGCATACAGTTCAAGATAAGTAACTTCACTATTGAAGAGTAAATCAAGGAAAGTTAACAACATCTATTATTCATCTCACACACCCAGGATTGTATTTCCACTTTATTGAATGTGGAAGTGGGTGGAGATTGTGAAATAAAAGATGGTTCTTTTATTAGGATCAGATCAACGTATTTGTCTAAAGGTGACTCTCTAATTTTTCAAAATTTCATGAAAAACTTTTGTTCACTTTTTCAAAGCTCGATACAGAATTTCTATAAATATATATTCGGTCATCTGACAGTGCTATCATCGCAGTCATCGATAGTCTGAGACAAAGTGCATTGTAGATGCTAGGGAAATAAATTCAGAACGCTTGGCGCCGGAACACTTTGAAATGATCCACAAAACACTTTGAAATGATCCACAAAACACTTTGAAATGATCCACAAAACACTTTCAAATGATCCACAAAACACTTTCGAATGATCTACAAAACACTTTCAAATGATCCACAAAACACTTTCAAATGATCCACAAAACACTTTCCGAAGAAAAAAAAAGACCAAGGGAACTAGCTTTTATAATGAACATTTATCACGTGACCCAGAGGTAGCAATGTGCGGGAACGGGGCATAAAGTGATGAGGGTCATCAAGCTAAGACAAACTTTTCCAGCAAAAAACTTGACATTGTAGGCTACATACATGAAAAAAAAAGTAAATGTAAGCTGTAGACCAGCTTGAATCAAATTTACTAGATGTGTTTAAATTTCTGAGGGAAAAACTTTTACACGCCCACATTCTTTTAAGACATAAAGAATCGGCTAAAGGAAAGGAAAAGAAGCTTTCAAAGGCGCTGTTCTTCCAGGTAATACCAAAAAGGGTTGGTTCTGAAAAGGTAAATCTGTTTGCTCTGCATACTCTTCACAAGATCAAGTATAGACTTTGCATTGAAATACAACTCTGAATTTAATGAGTTTTTAAAGTTATTACCAAAAATTGAAAGAGACCAACAAAGCTCGAATTCAGTTATCGCTTGGAGGGAAATTTAAGTTTGTCTGAGAGTACGGAACAGAATTGACAGCGAGACTCCAAATTTAAGTTTGTCTGAGAGTACGGAACAGAATTGACAGCGAGACTCCAAATTTAAGTTTGTCTGAGAGTACGGAACAGAATTGACAGCGAGACACCAAATTTAAGTTTGTCTGAGAGTACGGAACAGAATTGACAGCGAGACTCCAAATTTAAGTTTGTCTGAGAGTACGGAACAGAATTGACAGCGAGACTCCAAATTTAAGTTTGTCTGAGAGTACGGAACAGAATTGACAGCGAGACTCCAAATTTAAACAAGAGAGAACATATTGCAGACTACATGAAGAGAATCTTGGACTCATTTTTTTTTTCTTAAGCAGAATCTGTCACTTGAAGATTTGGAAGAACAAATATCAAGTCAATTTCTTGGAGTTGGTTAAAACTCAAGTGAGATCCACTGCTGAGAGAACACATGTTTCGAACAAGTTCTTGTCCTCACGAAAACATAATGAAATTAGTGTAGGCCTACTATTGGGGATCACGAAAACATAATGAAATTAGTGTAGGCCTACTATTGGGGATCACGAAAACATAATGAAATTAGTGTAGGCCTACTATTGGGGATCACGAAAACATAATGAAATTAGTGTAGGCCTACTATTGGGGATCACGAAAACATAATGAAATTAGTGTAGGCCTACTATTGGGGATCACAAAAACAGATGCGCAGTAGCTGAGTGGTAAAGCGTTTGGCATCCGAACCTGAAGTCCCGAGATTGAATCTTGGTGAAGACTGGGATTTTTCATTTCGGGATCATTAGAGCGCTTCTCAGTTCACCCAGTTCTAATTGGTACCTGACGTTAGTTGGTGAATAGTCAAAGCGGTTGATCGTTGTGCTGGCCACATAACACCCTCTGTTACCGTGGGACACAGAAACAGAGGAATTTTACATCATCTGCCTCATAGACCACAGGATCTGAAAGGGGAACTTTATTTTTGTACGAAAACAAATCATAAGTAAAACAAGTCAAATATTGCTCGATTATTTTCAACAGTAAACTGATATCTCAAAGCTGGATTTAAACGTCAGAAATTTTGTAGAACTTAGTCGGGGTAATGATGGGGTTTTAGTTCGTAAGTCTTTCATTCACTCGCATGCCGCAAGAATCGTTGCAATAATTTTAGAGAAACTTTATTAGAATGGTTTCGACATAATGGACTGGTGAGGTCAAGGCTATGATAATGCTGTGATCTAGAAAAAAGGTATTCTATAAGTCCATGCTATTAGCTATTGGAGCCATTCTATTAGTTTGGTCTGTATTTGGACTGATGAAGTCAACTTTTTTTGTCGGTACACTGGACACACCACCATCCACTTCACTTCCACACAGGTCGTACTTATCCAAATAACCAGAATAAGCTTTAGTGCTTAGTTGAAACCCGTTAAAACGTAAAGCTCCCACAGTGGCGTTCGGGTGGAACCTGGACCCCTAGTGTTTTCTTGCATTCTTAAATGCACAAACGCACCATCCTATTAAAAAGGCATCTCAAATTAGTGAACTAAAGATAATGCCCCCCCCGCACGGCCGATAGTGAAGTGTTAGTGACATTCTAGGCCCGTGTAGGTTTAGTGTCTTAATAAGTGGCTTATTCATCGTAAGCTTATCTTCATGCTAAGCGACACCTCTTGTAAAAGGTCATTTGTGGTCAGCAGAAGATGTCAACAGAACGATGGTTCAACGCTCGACTGTATCAACGCGCACAAAACGGGTAGAATTGGTTTGGTGGATACATATTAAAATGTCTAATTTATTAAACCCTTCTCAATGTTTTACTTGATTAACATTCAAAGATGAATTTTAACTCCCTACCTACATTGCAAATTCAACCATTTTTTTCCTTAGAAAAAAAAGATACCTTCAACTTCCGTAAGCAAAATACGCCTCGTAAGTTGAGAAAAATTGATTTAGATAAAGGGAGTCGACTTCGAAAAAAAAAGCAAATTTGGTGAAAACAATATTTCAAAATGACGTATATATTTCAACAATATAATATGTGTATGAAAATTGGTTTTGGTACAAAATTAGAGTTCGTCTTGCAACGCTCTTTCATTGGGAAGAGGAAGAAAATATAAAGTACCGGTAGGCTTGTTAGGGTTAATTGTGTGTTGTGGAAGTAGCTTAAACATACATGGAAAGTGAGGACCAAAGTTACTTATACAATAAAAAAAAATCTAAGTAAACCTTGGGAAAAGGTGACTAGAAAAAAAGTAGTAGGCCTATCTGGGCTCAAAAGTTCCATTGGTTCTACTTATACTGAAAAGTTCCTTTTGAATTCTAAATTGATTAAAACAAAGTCTTTCTTGAAATAATTGCGACACATTCATTCAAGAATAACATTTTTGAACCTTAGAAATTGCACAAAAACTGTCGCCTTATTTGACGATCAAGTTTTAAAAGTGGAATAGTGGAGGGGGCCTTTATTTGTTACTAATGAATGTATTTGACATTAGCGATATGGGGGTTGATACAAGAAGATAATTTATAGCATATATAACTTAAATTGAGTAATTTCTCCACTAAAATATGCCCCCCACCAGCAAAGAAAAAGACCTACCGCCTACCTAGTATCGACAACTCTCTTTTATTTGTAGTTATAAATGATTGAATTTAAGATTAGAGTGTGGTGAGGACATAATATACAAATGGGTTCAAATATCAGTAGCTTATATTCTAAAGATATTTGACTAATTTTGTTCACACAGTTATTTCTGCACAAAAATAAACCGACCCCCCCCTCTAAAAGTAGATGAAATCGATCCCTCCACCCATTCCACAAAATCGACCAACGTTCCAGAGAAATATAAACATTTGTTCAAATGTAAATAAATGAGATTATAAGCGCAATGGGCCCTGATTGATTCACTGACTGACACATCACTAATTCTTCCTCTTGGCGTTGACGAAAAAATACGACAATGTTTTAACCAGTTACTACTTTCCGTCTGCCAATGACAACTAAGCAACTTTAATGATCGAAACTTCAACGGTTGAATTGACCGAGAACGATTTTTATTCGCGATTTCGACCCCAAACATTTTTTTCTTTGTTGTTTTTTTTTATTACAAGATGGTACTTCCGTATACTTGTTGTGCGCAATTAATAACATCAGGTTAGCTCTGTCGGCAGAGTAACTGGTTTAATATCAGAAGGTCAGTGACAAAGTAACAGGCTTAAGATCAGAGGGTCAGTGACAGAGTAACAGGCTTAAGGTCAGAATGTCAGAGACAGAGTAACAGGCTTGAGATCAGAAGGTCAGTGACAGAGTAACAGGCTTTAGGTCAGAAGGTCAGTGATTTAAATATCTAATGGCACATGTGTGGCTACTATGTGGTCATGGAATTCACTGGCAACAACAAATACTGTGTGTTAGGGATGGGGCAGCGTTATAAAGCAAGCCGTGCAGTAGTTGTAACAGATAACAGATACGGTACTACAATTCAAGTTTTGGAGCGGAGGGTGCAAGTAATGAACAGTATATTCTTTATACAATGTTGACAAGGATTCAATCTATTTAAATCTATGTCAACGATTTCTTAGTTTACCTCTAAAAAGTAACAAGTATTAGGCACTGAACTCGGTTCAGATTCATTGGAACTTTGGCAGATCAAATCGTAGTGACGTCATGTTGAACACGTGACACAACTTTGTTATTTAAGGCCAACAATTTTTTTTTAATTAGTGAAATATTCCATTAGAAACTAAAGAGAATGTGAGATGTAATGTATACCGCTAGCGACTGGAATAAATAACTGAAGTCTATGGTGAAATGCGATCCCAAAGTGAGTTTTACAATAGATGAATTTTTTCAACAAGAAGCAACTGTCCTTTAATTAATTATCATTTATAGACTTCTCACAATCGCAGTTTAATATCATTCAACATTTCTGTTTAACTTCAACGATGGTCTCTAAGAATGTACATGATCAGTTTGTATATTCATAGGAGAGACTTCAACTCACACACAGGATTTATAAGATGAGGTTAAAATAACACTCAATAAAAAAAACCACCTAATTATTCCATGGACATACATCTTACAATTACGTGCAACTAATTAAAAGTATATTCTTTATACAATGTTGACAAGGATTCAATCTATTGAAATTTATGTAAACGATTTCGTAGTTTACCTCTAGAAAGTAAAAGTCCAACTGGAAGATTGTAACGTCCGACTGGAAGATTGTAACGTCCGACTGGATGTCTTGCATGTGCTGAAGAGATAAGACAAACATGGACAAACTTTAACTAAATGTCCAATACATTTATGACTCACAGTCGCCAACTGAACGAGAGGCTAGAGCGCTCACTTGCACCCAGACCTCCCCCCTTCACTAGAAACTAATCTATTACTTTCAAGTCTGTATGAAGGGCTAAGCCACTTCTAATGTTCGATTAAGACTTGGGTGTACAGTATTGATTAGTTTGTGAACAAATGTTACTAGGATTTAGCCAATGGACTTTGACTTGATCGGTGTTGAAATCATAAGAAAATAAACTATTAGTGGTCCATTGAACACACGGGCTGTTTAGTCAAGTCAGGAAGACTGGTCATAAATACTTAGACTTTCATTCTCTCCTTTCTCACTCACTCACTCTCTCTCATACACACACACACACTCATAAGCGTACACACAAACACATTTTCTACATAGAATAGATCTATCTACACATACACATTCTCTCTCTACAACAATTATCTACACTCATACACATACACACTTTCTAAAACATCTAACTACACACACACTCTAAAACATTTATCTACACACACACAAACACTCTATATAAAACATCTACATACACACTCTCTCTCTCTAAAACATATATCTACACACACATAGGCCTACTGTCTCTAAAACATCAATCTACACACAAAAACACACACACTCTAAAACATCTATCTACACTTATACACACACACACTGTCTTTAAAACAGCTATCTCCACACATACACAATCTCTGTGTAAAACATCTGTCTGGCAGTAAGACCACAAGAGAGCAACTATCGAGACAGAAAGTAAAATTAGACACACAATTGTTTGTTTTTCTTTTCTCACTTATTTCCTACAGACACAAAAGTTTATAGTGGAATTACAGATAATGATCAAGTCTATAGTATTTGTCTCATGATCACGTCTATAGTATTTGTCTCATGATTATGTCAATAGTATTCGTCTAATGATTATATCAATAGTATTCGTCTAATGATTTGTCTATAGTAATGGCCCAATGATTATGTCTATGGTAGTAGTCTTATGATTATTTTTATAGTATTGGTATTATGATTATGTCCATCATATTGGTCCAATGATTAAGTTTATACTATTAAGTTCAATGATTTATGATTTTTTCTATAACATTGGTCCAATGATTAAGTTTATACTATTAAGTTCAATGATTTATGATTTTTTCTAAAACATTAGTCCAATGATTAGATTTATAGCATTGGTTAATGAATATGTTTAGCATTGGTTCCATAATCATTGTTCATAATTTAATCACATTTTTTGGTATCATTTAGACAGGATCACTTAATCAGCTCGTTATAGTAGCAAGAAATGGTCAGCGGACCACCTCAGCTCGTTAAAGTAACGAGGTGTGGTCAGCTGATCGCTTGAGCTCGTTAAAGTAGCAAGGTATGGCCAGCTGATCGCTTCAGCTTGGTAAAGTAGCAAGGTATGGCCAGCTGATCGCTTCAGCTTGGTAAAGTAGCAAGGTATGGCCAGCTGATCGCTTCAGCTTGGTAAAGTAGCAAGGTATGGCCAGCTGATCGCTTCAGCTTGGTAAAGTAGCAAGGTATGGCCAGCTGATCGCTTCAGCTTGGTAGGGTAGCAAGGTATGGCCAGCTGATCGCTTCAGCTTGGTAAAGTAGCAATGTCCATATATCACAAAAAGATACATGTCAATAAACATTTAGAGGTACAAAAAAAGATTTTTTTAGTCCTCAAAGTCATCTCCCCAGAAACCTAGAAATTTGTTATCCTTTTATTTTTACTCTTCCTTTATAACCAAAAAAAAAGTTATCCAATCAACCACTTCCACATACTCCGCCTCAGAAAAAGTGGCAAGACAAGACACGTGACATCGAAGAAAAAAAAAAAAAAAGCTGGCTTGCAAAGCATCCACACAATCCTGAAGCAAGCCAAGTCTGCAGAAGCATTAACTCCCACTTCCTTGAAAAGTTCCTTTACGGCGAGCTAAGTGAGCACAAAGTGGGCAAAGAATTCGTTTCACCCTAAATACATTTCTTACAGCAGTAATGGACAAACTACTGCCCTCAGGTCCACCGTAGGTTTTGTAGTTCATGAATTTAAAATGTCACTTTCACTCCAAATGTCAAAAACATCAAGTTGTAATATTGGAATGATGCTGTGAATGTCAAAAACATCAAGTTGTAATATTGGAGTGATACTGTGAATGTCAAAATATCAAGTTGTGATATCAGAGTGATACTGTGAATGTCAAAATATCAAGTTGTGATATTGGAGTGATACTGTGAATGTCAAAACATCAAGTTGTGATATTGGAGTGATGCTGTGAATGTCAAAACATCAAGTTGTGATATTGGAGTGATACTGTGAATGTCAAAACATCAAGTTGTGATATTGGAGTGATGCTGTGAATGTCAAAACATCAAGTTGTGATATTGGAGTGATGCTGTGAATGTCAAAATATCAAGTTGTAATATTGGAATGATGCTGTGAATATCAGAACATCAAGTTGTAATATTGGAATGATGCTGTGAATGTCAAAACATCAAGTTGTAATATTGGAATGATGCTGTGAATGTCAAAACATCAAGTTGTAATATTGGAGTGATGCTGTGAATTTGAAAGTCGCAGCAAACAAAAAGGTGGTTTATATTCAATGTTTTTAAAAAAAAGCGAGTGTCGAGTTTTTGTTGTTTCGCTGTGCATGTTAGAAAAGATTTCCACTCTAAAATGTCGGACGTTATTTCCCCTTGGAGTGTCGGACCACACAATGATCCATCGTACACCTATGTATAAACCGGTTTTAAAAACAACACCCCCCCCCCCCCCCCAAAGTCCAGTCCATCCAGTCATGGTCTGATGACGCTGATTTACAGCTACAAAGTTGTCTGGAGCTGACAGATTGGGACATGTTTGTAAACAACTGCCCTGATATAGATGAACTTATCTCAACCGTCAATACATACATCCAGTTCTGCAAAAACATGATTATACCAAAGAAGAAAATTTAAAAATTCAGTAATAATAGGCCCTGGATGACCAAAGAAATAAAGGAAGCGATTTTATACAAAAAAAGAATGTTTAAGAGCAGTTCTTCTGAATTCAAAAATTTTTCAAGAAAAATAACTCTAAAGCTAGTTGGACTGGCGAACCGATGTGTGTTCTGACAAGAACAAATTTGTCAAAGAATTAAATGATTTCTACAGTTGATTTGACTGCCACAACTTTGAGAAAGACCACCATGATTTATTGGCAACCTTTGACAACAGCAATCTAGACCAATCTCAAGAACTGTTTAATAAACTAGAGGTGACAAAATGTCCGAACAAGAAGACAACACCAGACACTCATGAGAGACCCGACAAAGTAAGTAGAAAACTTGTAAAGCTATCTTGCAGAAATTCAGATAAACAACCAAACCGTAGACAAAGTGCAATGATATAAATACCTAGGTACAACCATCAACAACTAACTGAAATGAAGTGAACTCTGTCAAAACCTTTACACCAAATTCATCAACTACTATTCTATCTTAGGAAGATAAGAAAATTTAAAATCAACAACACAATAATTAAACTTTTCTATATAGCAAAATCAGCAGTCTAATTAACTTTGCCATCACCTGCGTGTGTAGTAATACTTCACTGGCACAAAGATTTATTCTAAATAGACTAATTAAAAAGCATCATATATCCCTCAAACACAGCTACCATCTCTTGAAGAATTTTTTCATGAAAGATGCCTTTCCAAAACACACAAGATTCTTAAAGACAATTTGCACCCATTAAACCACTGTTACATCAGTTCTGAACGAAGTGGTCGTCTCCTTTCCATTAGGACTAAAACAGAAGTATTTAAATCACGTCTCCAGTGGAATCATGTCTCCATTTGAATCACGTCTCCAGTTAAATCACGTCTCCAGTTAAATCACGACTTCAGTGGAATCACGTCTCCAGTGAATCACGTCTCCAGTGGAATAACGTCGCCAGTGGAATCACGTTTCCATTTCAATCACGTTTCCATTTGAATCACATTTCCATTTGAATCACGTTTCCATTTGAATCACGTTTCCATTTGAATCATGTCTCCAGTGGAATCACTTCTCCAATGGAATCACGTCCAATTAAATCACGTCTCCAGTTAAATCACGTCCAGTTGAATCACGTCTCCAGTGGAATCACGTTTCAGGTTGAATCACGTCTCCAGTTGAATCACTTCTCCAGTGGAATCACGTTTCCATTTGAATCACGTTTCCATTTGAATCACTTCTCCAGTGGAATCACGTCTCCAGTGGAATCACGTCTCCAGTGGAATCACGTCTCCAGTTAAATCACGTCTCCAGTGGAATCACGTGTCCAGTTGAATCACGTCTCTAGTGGAATCACGTCAACAGTTGAATCACGTCTCTAGTGGAATCACGTCAACAGTTGAATCACGTCAACAGTTAAATCACGTCTCCAGTTGAATCTTTTCTCCAGTGGAATCACGTATCCAGTTAAATCACTTCTCCATTTGAATCACGTCTAAGTTGAATCACTTCTCCAGTTGAATCACGTCTCCAGTGGAATCATGTCTCCATTTGAATCACGTCTCCAGTTAAATCACGTCTCCAGTTAAATCACGACTTCAGTGGAATCACGTCTCCAGTGGAATCACGTCTCCAGTTGATTCACGCCCAGTTGAATCACGTCCAGTTGATTCACGTCCAGTTGAATCACGTCCAGTTGATTCACGTCCAGTTGAATCACGTCTCCGGTTGAATCACGTCTCCAGTGGAATCACGTTCCAATTGAATCACTTCTCCATTTGAATGACGTCTCCAGCGGAATCACGCCCAATTGAATCACGTTCCAGTTGAATCACTTCTCCATTTAAATGACGTCTTCAGTGGAATCATGCCCAATTGAATCACGTCCAGTTGAATCACGTCTCCAGTTGAATCACGTTTCAATTTGAATCACGTCTCCAGTTCACGTTTCCATTTGAATCACGTTTCCATTTGAATCACGTTTCCATTTGAATCACGTTTCCATTTGAATCACGTCTCCAGTTCACGTTTCCATTTAAATCACGTTTCCATTTGAATCACGTTTCAATTTGAATCACGTCTCCAGTTCACGTTTCCATTTGAATCACGTTTCCATTTGAATCACGTTTCCATTTGAATCACGTTTCCATTTGAATCACGTCTCCAGTTCACGTTTCCATTTAAATCACGTTTCCATTTGAATCACGTTTCCATTTGAATCACGTTTCCATTTGAATCACGTCTCCAGTTCACGTTTCCATTTGAATGACGTCTCCAGCGGAATCACGCCCAATTGAATCACGTTCCAGTTGAATCACTTCTCCATTTGAATGACGTCTCCAGTGGAATCACGCCCAATTGAATCACGTCCTGTTGAATCACGTCTCCAGTTGAATCACGTTTCCATTTGAATCACGTCTCCAGTTCACGTTTCCATTTGAATCACGTTTCCATTTGAATCACGTTTCCATTTGAATCACGTCTCCAGTTCACGTTTCCATTTGAATCACGTTTCCATTTGAATCACGTTTCCATTTGAATCACGTTTCCATTTGAATCATGTCTCCAGTGGAATCACTTCTCCAATGGAATCACGTCCAATTAAATCACGTCTCCAGTTAAATCACGTCCAGTTGAATCACGTCTCCAGTGGAATCACGTTTCAGGTTGAATCACGTCTCCAGTTGAATCACTTCTCCAGTGGAATCACGTTTCCATTTGAATCACGTTTCCATTTGAATCACTTCTCCAGTGGAATCACGTCTCCAGTGGAATCACGTCTCCAGTGGAATCACGTCTCCAGTTAAATCACGTCTCCAGTGGAATCACGTGTCCAGTTGAATCACGTCTCTAGTGGAATCACGTCAACAGTTGAATCACGTCTCTAGTGGAATCACGTCAACAGTTGAATCACGTCTCCATTTGAATGACGACTCCAGTGGAAACACGCCCAATTGAATCACCTCCAGTTGAATCACGTCCAGTTAAATCACGTCTCCAGTTGAATCACGTTTCCATTTGAATCACGTTTCCATTTGAATCACGTCTCCAGTTCACGTTTCCATTTGAATCACGTTTCCATTTGAATCACGTTTCCATTTGAATCACGTTTCAATTTGAATCACGTCTCCAGTTCACGTTTCCATTTGAATCACGTTTCCATTTGAATCACGTTTCCATTTGAATCACGTCTCCAGTTCACGTTTCCATTTAAATCACGTTTCCATTTGAATCACGTTTCCATTTGAATCACGTTTCCATTTGAATCACGTCTCCAGTTCACGTTTCCATTTGAATGACGTCTCCAGCGGAATCACGCCCAATTGAATCACGTTCCAGTTGAATCACTTCTCCATTTGAATGACGTCTCCAGTGGAATCACGCCCAATTGAATCACGTCCTGTTGAATCACGTCTCCAGTTGAATCACGTTTCCATTTGAATCACGTCTCCAGTTCACGTTTCCATTTGAATCACGTTTCCATTTGAATCACGTTTCCATTTGAATCACGTCTCCAGTTCACGTTTCCATTTGAATCACGTTTCCATTTGAATCACGTTTCCATTTGAATCACGTTTCCATTTGAATCATGTCTCCAGTGGAATCACTTCTCCAATGGAATCACGTCCAATTAAATCACGTCTCCAGTTAAATCACGTCCAGTTGAATCACGTCTCCAGTGGAATCACGTTTCAGGTTGAATCACGTCTCCAGTTGAATCACTTCTCCAGTGGAATCACGTTTCCATTTGAATCACGTTTCCATTTGAATCACTTCTCCAGTGGAATCACGTCTCCAGTGGAATCACGTCTCCAGTGGAATCACGTCTCCAGTTAAATCACGTCTCCAGTGGAATCACGTGTCCAGTTGAATCACGTCTCTAGTGGAATCACGTCAACAGTTGAATCACGTCTCTAGTGGAATCACGTCAACAGTTGAATCACGTCTCCATTTGAATGACGACTCCAGTGGAAACACGCCCAATTGAATCACCTCCAGTTGAATCACGCCTCCAGTTGAATCACGTCCAGTTAAATCACGTCTCCAGTTGAATCACGTTTCCATTTGAATCACGTTTCCATTTGAATCACGTCTCCAGTTCACGTTTCCATTTGAATCACGTTTCCATTTGAATCACGTTTTCATTTGAATCATGTCTCCAGTGGAATTACTTCTCCAGTGGAATCACGTCCAATTGAATCACGTCTTCAGTGGAATCACGTTTCCAGTTAAATCACTTCTCCAGTTGAATCACGTTTCCAGTGGAATCACGTGTCCAGTTGAATCACGTGTCTAGTGGAATCACGTCAACAGTTGAATCACGTCAACAGTTGAATCACGTCTCCAGTTAAATCACGTCTCCAGTTGAATCACTTTTCCAGTGGAATCACGTGTCCAGGTGAATCACGTCTCTAGTGGAATCACGTCAACAGTTGAAACACGTCTGCAGTTGAATCCCTTCTCCAGTGAAATCACGTGTCCAGTTGAATCACGTCTCTATTGGAATAAGGTCTCCAGTTGAATCTTGTCTGCAGTTGAATCACTTCTCCAGTGAAAACACGTCTCCAGTTGAATCACGTCTCCAGTTGAATCACGTCTACAGTTGAATCACATCCAGTTGGATCACGTCTTCAGTTGAATTACGTCCAGTTGAATCACGTCTCCAGTTGAATTACTTCTCCAGTGGAATCACGTCTTTAGTGGAATCACGTCTCTAGTGGAATCAATTACGACGAACTATTTTTAAAACACCTTCAGCTTCACAGATTCTAGATTATGAACTGCAAATATTTTCCTTTACGTTTTTGGCCCGCTCCTAAAAAAAAAAAGAACATGGACCCTGCCACCAGAAACACATTTTGATTAGGCACATCTTGGCGCTGAAAAACTGGGGCAAAATTAGTCGACAAAATAGCCTTGGCAGAAGAAAAAGCGCCAGGGAAGAAAAATGAAGGCAATAGACAGTGGCTCCAGCTGGCGAACATTCCAGGCTCATCATCCACAAGACTAGGAACAAAAATGTCCTGTGTAAATTCCTCTCCATCCCGGATACAAGTGGTCATCATCGTATTAGGATTTATCTTGTGTGTGACAAGAAGGGAGAGTAGTCAATAAAAAATCATTAATAGTTTATTAAAATCTTTCTTGTTACAGTCCATTTTTGTAACCTTTCTCTTCCTCAGCCAGCAAAGTTTGCGTTCTCGGGATAGTAACTGTCTTAATGTAACAGGCTAAATAATTGATCAATGTCGTTTGATATGCCAGAAATAGTCTGTGATAACGGAGCTATAATCTACATTTCGGTTACTTAGCCTTTGATACCGGAGAGTCATACTCTAGGTCTACGTTTCTTAGCCTTTGATACCGGAGAGTCATACTCTAGGTCTACGTTTCTTAGCCTTTGATACCGGAGAGTCACACTCTAGGTCTACGTTTCTTAGCCTGTGATACAGAGACCACGGAGGATTCCGTCGCCTCTGCGTGGCGCTTTCGTTGAAACGTCTGAAGAGGAGTCCAATAGGCCAAGAAAAAAAACGAACATAGCCTCCAGTGATACCGGGCCATAACCTAAGTCTACATTTCTTAGCCTGTGATACCGGGCCATAACCTAAGTCTACATTTCTTAGCCTGTGATACCGGGCCATAACCTAAGTCTACATTTCTTAGCCTGTGATACCGGGCCATAACCTAAGTCTACATTTCTTAGCCTGTGATACCGGGCCATAACCTAAGTCTACATTTCTTAGCCTGTGATACCGGGCCATAACCTAAGTCTACATTTTTTAGCCTAATCTTCGTTTTAAAACATTTTTAGAGCAGACTTATTACTTGTTTTTATAGCAAGAAATAGTTACTTTTTCTGTATAATGATTGCAATAGATAAAGTTATTTCAATAAACGAATGTAGCAAATATGAAGTTAAAACTAAAATGTTGAGAGAATGTAGGCAATATGAAGTCAAGAAAATATATTTTGAGCTATGATACATCTCTTTGGCGTCCTTCCAATTTCAGAAGACAATGGTATCTATTTATGACCTTTGTTACATCTCTGCGAGTGTCTGAACAGTCCAACCAGTAAATGATATTTTCTCTCTCTCGCTCTGCCACTTGGCACATAAAAGGGTCCTACTTTGTAAATTTATGATCTGAAATAGTTCGCAGTTTGTTTTATGTTCTATTGTAATCTAAACACTAAGTAGCCAATAGCCTCTATTTTCTATTGTCATCTAAACACTAAGTAGCCAATACACCATATATTCTATTGTAATCTAAACACTAAGTAGCCAATACACCATATGTTCTATTGTAATCTTAACAATAAGTAGCCAATACACCATACTTTCTATTGAAATCTAAACAATAAGTAGCCAATAGCCTTTATTTTCTATTGTCATCTAAACACTAAGTAGCCAATGCACCATATATTCTATTGTAATCTAAACACTAAGTAGCCAATACACCATATGTTCTATTGTAATCTTAACAATAAGTAGCCAATACACCATACTTTCTATTGAAATCTAAACAATAAGTAGCCAATAGCCTTTATTTTCTATTGTCATCTAAACACTAAGTAGCCAATGCACCATATATTCTATTGTAATCTAAACACTTAGTAGCCAATACACCATATGTTCTATTGTAATCTAATCAATAAGTAGCCATTACACCATATGTTCTATAGTAATCTTAACAATAAGTAGCCAATACACAAGACTTTCTATTGAAATCTAAACAATAAGTAGCCAATACACAATATGTTCTATTGTAATGTAATCAATAAGTAGCCAATACACCATATGTTCTATTGTAATCTAAACAATATGTAGTCAATAGCCTCTATTTTCTATTGTAATCTAAGCACTAAGTTGCCAATAGCCTCTATTTTCTATTGTAATCTAAACAATAAGTAGCCAATAGCCTCTATTTTCTATTGTAATCTAAACACTAAGTAGACAATATACCATATATTCTATTGTAATCTAAACACTACGTAGCCAATACACCGTATGTTCTATTGTAATCTAAACAATAAGTTGCCAATACACCATATATTCTATTGTAATCTAAACAATAAGTAGCCAATACACCATACGTTCTATTGTAATCTTAACAATAAGTAGTCAATAGCCTCTATTTTCTATTGTAATCTAAACACTAAGTAGACAATGCCAATAGCCTCTATTTTCTATTTTAATCTAAACAATAAGTAGCCAATACACCATATGTTCTATTGTAATCTAAACGCTAAAGGCCTCTATGTTCTTACCTTCTAGAAATCAGACTCAAGTAAAAAAAAAACTTTTCGTAAAAAAAAAATTACCTTTGGCTGAGTGTTTCATAGTATAGTGTAGCGCTGCATAATGCGATAATATGAAAAACTACTTATTAATTGTTGTTTCAAATTATGTCCACCTTATATGAATACTTTTAAAAAATAGTTAACATTGTACACCTAACTTAAGAGCCTCCAGTGTCTATTACTATTAATAGTGAATAGTTGTAAAAGTGGTGTATTTTTATGAAAAATCTGTTTGCATAGATAATTTTAAAAATTAGATGGTTCATTTTCGGAAAAGAAAAAAAGTAGTCGTTGCATCAGAACTTTGAATGATCTAAAATATCATGGTGTCCGATTTTCATTTTCGCTTCTAGTTTCTGAGATCTAAATGGGACGGACGGACGGACAGACATGCCACACAAAACATAGCGTCTTTTCCTCTTTCGGGGGCCGCTAAAAACTAGCAATGAACTAGCTAAATGCTTGACTTGGTTTACTTAGTACAGAATTTCCCTTTCTAATAGACCACATGAAAGCAAAACGGTGATTGTGAAAGAGATCCAGGTGATTGATCTAGTCTCACCCAATTGATTTTTAGGATTTCTTCATTAGAAATGTTATTTTTTAGCACGGAGCCTATACAAATGATATTAATCTCTATATATAATTCTCTTCATGGCTCAATAGTTTGGACACCAAGAAGTAAAGGAAGATCCCTCTTTTATTTCTGCAAGTCGGACTAGAGTTACCCGACGAAAAAAAAAGAGGGCTGAGGTAACAAGTAGTATTCACGCGTCACTAAATAGCAGAGCCGGACTTAACCATTGTGACCAAGAAGTCGTCGAAAGATCACTCATTTATTTATTTCTACCCCACGTAACTTTAGCGGCTAAAAAAAGAGGTGGGGGAGAACAAGTAATCTACTCTGTATTCATCCGTCACTAAATAGCAGGGCCGGACTCAACCGTTGTGGGGCCCAATGCGAAACGGATTTCGCGGGTGCCAAGTTTGGGCCTTGCGTGTAGAATAGTCATAAACATATCATAAACATTCTATTTCCTACATAGATCGTGTTCAATAGCAAGAATTACCAAATGTTCCTAACTATCTACGAGAATTGTTGACCTCAAGTAATTCTTCATTAGTTTGAGGCGCGAGAAGCTTCTTTCACCAGATACCACAATTACGGGTATTGCATGCTGCGTTTTTTTTTATCGCGCGTACGATTGGCGTTTTCCATATTGAATGACACCCCAAAATAAAATTTTTTGTCTATATATTTCAGGAGATTTGAATGAGTTTTCAAAAGATTTTAATAATTTCCTGAGATTTCCAGGACTTTTTCGTATATATTGCTATTTCAGAGTATTTCCAGGAGCGCTGTTATAAGTTGTACAATGGTGTAATTTACTCATTTCCACATAGAATTAGCGCGGGTCCTATGAAAGTGCGGGCCCACTTTGGTCGCATAGGTTGCATTGGCCTAAAGCCGGCCCTGCAAAATAGAGGCGTATGCTACGCCGTGGGCGTCTAGTATTAATTATTTATACTCGAGGGTCTGACCTAAGTTGTCTTTTATGTGTATGTTTGTCTTTTCTGTGAGTGTATGTTTGTATTTCATGTGAGTGTTTGTTGTTATTTTATGCGTGTGTTGGTTTGTATTTTATGTGTGTTTTTGTCTTTTATGTGTGTGTATATTTGTTTGTGTGTATGTTTGTCTTTTATGTGTGTGTATATTTGTGTATTGGTCACCAAAGATTGAGAAAAGCCCAACACACTTCCATACCGACCTTACAGTTAACAATGTTCATGGCAGGCAATGTGGGACAACAGTCAGAGAGATCTCCTAATCTGTAGCAATACTCTTGCATAAGCCTTCCCAACAATGTTTAGCAGTGTCTCTGTACATTGTTGGCATCTTTTAAATCCTGAGGAACTGTTCCAAGCATGTCAAACACTGCACTCATAAAGGCTAAAAGAACATATTTATAATAAATGCTAAAAGAACATTTGCATAATACAGGCTATTGAAATATTTTTATAATTCATGTTACCATAAGTCTTGTCTTTGAGTCCGAAGATTAATGAAGAATGCAGCTTTTCCCGTGGTTACGCAGCCTCAGCTGTGACTTACATATTTTGCCACATCCAAGGCAAGCATAACCATTTATGTTATGAGAAGAACTTAATAATACATGTGTCACGGATGAATGTGTGTATGTATGTATAATCTATTTTACAATCTGCGCGAATGACCGGAAGTGTGTTTTATTGTCAGACAGAGACCAGCGTGTGTGATACGAAGTAAAGCTGATTAAAGTTTGTGTTTGATCTAGTGGTTTAATTGTTTTATTTCGTTAACTAGAACTGAACCAGGGACACCTAGACATATCGAGACCTAAGGTAGATTCTATATAATTATAAATACAATAGGAAAGCTGTGACAACATGCTATAAGAACATATGTATGATTGACGCTATAAGAAGAACTTAATAATACATGCTATTATGCTATCAGAGCATTTGTAGAGTATATACATTAAAAGGCCGGCCAATGTTTTAAAGTAAAAGTCTAAAACTATTTCGTAGACAAAAAGTGCTTATTGTTTCTTGCTATAAAAGTTTAAGGCAGTATTGGATTAAATTCTCTGCGTGCGTGTGTGTGTGTGCGTAACTCATTTGTTACATTGATGGATTCGTAGAACTAACATATCAGAGTTGTGAGTTTGAATTCTACCTTCACCACCTCACACACAAACACACATATTCACAACTTTATCACACACACACAAGCACCTTTTAGAACTAATGTTCTATTCATGACAGAAGATGTTACTGAAGTCTGTATTTGTCTAAAACAGATGTTGTCAGACTATCTTATGCGCTCACTGGCAACCAAAGAAGTGCATGAGTTTAAAATGTTCTCTGACATGCTGTGTGTAGTTGTGTGTAGACAAATGTGTCAGCAGTTTATAAAACTTGATTACATCTCTAGAAACATCTATCAATTTTCAATAATATTTTATCGGATACATCTTTCTACTCCCAATAATCCCTCCTCTATGAATAAACCAGTCTAAATAACCTATATATTCTATATAGTAGTATACTATAGTCAGACTATAGACATTCTTATATTTCTAATACTGCTTTATGTTTCTGAGAATACTACTTCATACTTCATACTACTGCTTGGTATGGCAATCTGAGCATTAAAAATAAAAATAAACTTTATAGAATCCTAAATGCTACTGGTAAATTCATTGGCAAAAAACAAACCCCATTTGGGCAGTTGTTTGAGACAAACATCTATAAAAAAGGTAACAAGATCCTCGAAATAAAGAATCACCCTTTGTGTCAGGATTTTGTGATTTTACCATCACAAAAGAGATACAAGACACCGATAGCAAAGACAAACAGACACAAACACTCTTTTGTTCCCCTGGCAATCAAATCATTAAATAAGAACAATCTGGTATAAACTTTGTCACATGTAAATTATGAGTGAGTCTGGTGTGAATGTACACTTTTATAGTTATAATGTTTTGTATTTGGTGTAATGCACAAATTGTAAGACACATTTCCATACGGACAATAAAGATTATTATTATTATTATAAACATCTTTATATTTCTAAGAATACAATACAAGAAACATTTTTGAGGTTTCCATGAATACTATATCATGTTTTTTTCCCCGAATTGTTGAAGATAATGACCAATACTTAACCATATAAGGAAACAATCCAAGGTAACGCTCAAAGGGAAAAATTAAAAGTTTCCAAATAAAATGTGCTTATTAAGAATGTTTATTATTGATTTTTTCCTTGACTTATTTATTGATTACTAAATACGATGTTAAAATGACATCCAAATCTGACCAGATTATTTTTTGTCTCGCTATTGCTGCCCACTCCATCCTGAGATGAGCAAACATGACCAGGGTGAAAGGGTCTCAAAGGGAGGTCCAATAAAGATCATCCTGCCCCAGTCTACTGTAAGGCCTGGACTCACTCAAAAAATGTAAGCTAGAAATGTTAAAAACTGAAGGCTTTCTCCCAGGCATTGCAGTGTATTGGATCATGGAACTATATAGAGATTGGATTAGATTTCATTGCATTTCTCCATTTGAAATACAAGAAAACACATCCTCTACGATCTACATGAAACTTTCCTTTTCATTGAATCTTTTCATTTTATTTAGTGACATCGAGTGGTATAGAATACAGTCTAGCGTATTAAACGGTCTCCAACCTCTCCTTTATCTTCCTTGAAATAGGTTCTTAAAATATGCATATTGTTTGTACATTATCTCCTTTGAAATATGCATATTGTTTGTACATTATCTCCTTTGAAATATGCATATTGTTTGTGTATTATCTCCTTTGAAATATGCATATTGTTTGTACATTATCTCCCTTGAAATATGTATAATGTTTGTAATTTTACCTCCCTTGAAATATGCACATTGTACCTAGAAGTTGATTGAACATGAAGTTCTTCCAATCTGTTTTTATTATGATCTATATAGTGTTTAAATCTGTTTGTAACTTTAGTATTAGAGAAACAATCAAATTTGTCTTTTTTTTTTCTGCCTATAACATAAGAGAAACATAATACACTAACGGTTCACGAACCCATTGATTTATGTTTATGCCATAAGATATAAGAGGAACATTAAAATAGCTCCATTTTATTTTGGTCTTTACTGACTCGATGCCATAGAAGAGAGGTATCCAACATACTTCACCCGGGCACCCCTTTATATAATCAACATTTACCCACGGACTCCAAGCCACAGAAATGCATATTATATCAGCAACATATCAGCAACATGTGTACAAACAACGATATGCTTTTGAAGGAGAGTTTATTGAGATTAAAACTTTTGTTTAAAATAAACTAATTTTAAAAAATGACTTGGATAAATGTAATTGGATTTGATGAGTGTATTTAGATTAAGTTGTCCGGTTCAATGTTTGTAAGTATCAACCGCAAATGTCCACGAGCACACATTTCTAGTCGGGGTCTCTTCTTTGTGATGAGATTCATGACGACAATGTATCACGAAGTGACAATGAAAAAGACAGGAAAGAACAACTTCTGTGAAATGAGACAAAGTGCAGGATGAACAACTTCTGTGAAATGAGACAAAGTGCAGGATATAAAATTGAAATCTGTTTTTAAAACCACAGTTCGCTATAAATTAAAATACCAAGAAAAAGATATGACGCAATTCGTACCTGCAGACAGCGTTCTTAGTGCTTTCCTTGGAGAGTGTCACACATAGAGGATAGACCATAAATAAGTTCTTTAAGTTATCCGATGCCTCAAGTGCAAGGAAGTATTGATAGGTAAAGTATTCAAATAAACTAAATCATAGTTGTATGCAGTGGCGTCACTAGGGTCGGTGTCACATGGTGCGTTTGGCTTAGGGTGTTACCCCCCCCCCTTTTTCCACGTTCTCCAAACATTTCTATCGTCATTTGTTCTTTGTGTGGCACCAATACAGTGAGCTGATGACCTACTTTCATTGAATGCTGTACAAATGTAACATTAGTGTCAATTGTAGTATAAAATCCCATTGTTTATGAGATTAATTTAATAGCTATTGCATATTTTACATTGCAAGTTTATTAAAACTAAAAATAGAATTAACATAAACCTAAACATGTTTTCTTTGTTCAACTTTTAGACAGAAATTGTAAAAAAAAAATTGATTTGTTGAAGCGCTCACAACGGAGTCTGGGTCGTTCGAATATTACGTAACTGCCATGGAGGGGGGTATGCTAATTTATTACGGTTTGTTACAAGGGGTGGAAGTCAGAAGATTAGTTACGTAAACAAAAAAATATTCAAAAGAAATAATAAAAATTTTTTTTGTTGTAATTTTAACTATCGTGTTTCAATTTGTTGTCCTGAGCCTACACCCAGCAAGGTAGACTAGAGAGTTAGGACCGTTAGCTCCGCCAAGCGTCCTGAGCCTACATCCAGCAAGGTAGACTAGAGAGATAGGGCCGTTAGCTCCGCCAAGCGTCCTGAGCCTACATCCAGCAAGGTAGACTAGAGAGTTAGGGCCGTTAGCTCCGCCAAGCGTTCTGAGCCTACATCCAGCAAGGTAGACTAGAGAGTTAGGGCCGTTTACTCCGCCAAGCGTTCTGATCCTACATCCAGCAAGGTAGACTAGAGAGTTAGGGCCGTTAGCTCCGCCAAGCGTTCTTAGCCTACATCCAGCAAGGTAGACTAAAGAGTTAGGGCTGTTAGCTCCGCCAAGCGTTCTGAGCCTACATCCAGCAAGGTAGACTAAAGAGTTAGGGCGTTAGCTCCGCCAAGCGTTCTGATCTTCATTTATTCTTTCTCTGTCGTCTACAAAGCATTATTCTTCCCGTCGTAAGAAGAGCCAATGTCAATGTTAAAGCTCCGATAATGAAATATGTTATTGGAACCTAAGCGCAATATATTCATCCTAGTAAACAAAAATCGCTCAAATGAAAAGTGAAATTGAGTCTAATAAAGAAGGAGGCAGAGCATTGGCCACTACAATGATGTTAGGGATGTTCGGGATACATAGAGCGCATGTGTGTGTCGCGTGGTAAGTCAGAAGTTGGCCAAGAACGTTTTACTTTTTGTCCCACAAAGGTCGTCAACGTAAAGATGTTTGAACTCTTGAGAAAATGTTGACTCCTTCAACTCATCTCTTCTTAATTCTTTTGTTGTTGTTGTTGTTTTGTTAACTCTACTACATGACTACAGCCATCACAGGTCTAAATGTTTTGATTCTAAACTTCTCTCATAACGCCATATTCTCTAAAGCATACCATCGCTCTCCTCTATTTCTGTTTGGTTTGAGGTTCTTGTAGTGATTTACTCATCTTGTCAAATTTATACAGCAAGTAAATACAAAAATAAAACATTACTATCAATTCCAAATTTCTCCATTTGATTCAAATGTGGTTTGATTTCTTGTTTCGCCTTTCTCGGGTATTATCAATATGCAGCTAATGCAATAAAGAAATTACTCCATCATAACTATCAAGTATTGCCAAGGTAGCCATTGAATGTGATTCTCATCTAGTCTTTGAGTAGGTTAGTGTATTTGTTACAATGATATTAAATGCCCACTCTCTTTCTCTTTCCTTCTCTCTCTGTGTCTCTTTCTCTCTCTGAACCCCAGATTTTTTGTTTATCTGTCGAATGTTACCGTGATCGCTTTTTAAATGCAAAAAAAAAAAAAAATTACGACTTGAATTCCCCACCTCAATAGGATTAATTCATCTTATACCACCACATCTCTCAAGTACAATTTCTTTCCCTTGCTCGATACCAAACAAAATAATTAATAACCAATAGTTAATTAATAATTGATTTTTTTATTGATTCTTCTTTTGAGTGAGTTAATATAAGCTTTGTAAAAAAAAATAAAAAAAAGAAATAGGCCAAGATCAATCTTTCTTTGATGGCCGAAGTTGTTGTTTTTCTTATTTAGAGCACGTCTAAAAGGAAGCGGAAATGAGTAAGTTAACTTTTGTTTTAAATACAGGAAGTCTTATTTTTATGCTTTATATATAGACCTTGATATAGACTGCGGCCTTTTGGGGAAATATAACAAATAAAATACAAAGATTTAATTGAAAGCTTGCAGTTTTTCGTGAATTGAGTGTTCAGGTTTTGAATATGTCTAAGCAAGCAATCAAGAGAAAGTTTTATGGGAATCCGTACGACAGTTGATAAGATCTATTAATACATATATGAATCAGTCAGTCAGCAAAAATCTGGAAAAGTAATATCAGCTTCCAAGTAAAATTTAAGTTGTATTATTCACTCATAGTCCCTGTACGTCCGTACGGTTGTGAAAATTGGACACTTAATGCTCAGGCTGAAAGAAGAATTCACGCCTATGGAAGTAAACGCTTCTGAAATGTTTGGTATCAGATACCAGGAAAAGAAGAGTTTGTACTGTTACAATTCATCACTCTGGCTGGCAAAAATAAGTAAATCGTCAATACTGTGAAGAGACGAAAGCTGAGCTGGTTAGGTCACATGACTCACTGTCTAAAGTCATCCTTCAGGGTAAAGTGGATAGAGCACAAAGAAATGGTCGTCCGAAGAAAATCTGGCTGGACAATGTAAAAGAATGGACTGGGCTCTCTCTTGATATCCCACTCAGAACAGCTGCTGGACTGGAAAAATGGAGGGATTTGGTTACGTGAACTGTCATAGCACCCCTTACAACGAAAGTCAAGGGACAGTGATGATGATGAATATAGATAATAAAATAATTTTTAATTGCCAAAATTACCGGCATTTGAGTTTAAAATTTTTAAAAATAATATTTAAGCATAAATGTGCTAAAGCTTATGTGGCCATGGCCTATAGGTGAATCTAGCACTGTTTGTGCTTATCAAATACACAAAGGATATTGGACCACATTGCACTGAGAATGCTAGAATGCCGTGTTTCTCAAAGTATGGTACGCGTACCACCAGGGATACGGGAAGCAAGGGCGGCCTTAGCAGTGCGCGGGTATCTGGGCGAGCGTCATGTGCGGGGCCCTTAGCCGTAAGGTTAGACTATATATACCCGAAGTACAGTCCATCCAGTTATGGTCTGACAACGCTGTTTTACAGCTACAAAGTTTTCTGCAGCAAACAGATTGGGACATGTTTGTAAACAACTGCCCAGTCAGATGAACTTACCACAACTGTTAATTCATACATCCAGTTCTGTGAAAATATAATTATATCAAAGAAGAAAATTAAAAAACATTCAGTAATAATAGACCCTGGATGACCAACATTAAAAATCAACATTCTGTCGTCATCGAGAAGTACATAGAAGTCTATTTATAAAGCGCTGGTTATGAGTGTGTATGTGTTTTTCGTGTGTGAATGTCGTTCGTATGTGCATCTATTTTGTACATCTATATTGTTATTGTACAGTACTTACTCTGAGGTTGTCAATTGTAGTCCAACCGAATTTCCATTTGATTGGATCAATAAAAGTTATCTTATCTTATCTTATCTACCGTAAACTCATCACGCTAACGAGCTCATCCGTCTGTAACGCTGTAACACTAACAATACACTAGGTCCGCCTCGAAACTGTGGGCCTTTTTTTTTGGTGCTACAAAACATAGAACATTTCGTAGCTACACTCTTTCTATATGCTGTATTGTAACTTCTGCATCAGGCATGTCAAACTCGTTAAGGTGTATGGACCATGTAAAAAACTTACTTTGACCTGAAGGGTAGCAGCCAAAAATCAGTTGGAGAAACATAGCCTATAGTTTTATGTAAATTAGAAACAATACAATAGAATACAATAATTGAGGAATACCTGTTCTTTAATTAAATTTGTTGTGTATTTCTTTTATTAAAAATTACTATGATTACACATTATTTTGGTTGTCCTGATGCTTGACATCTTTTCTGGAATATAAGTATATTTATGTCAGGTTGAAGTTTGCAACTGACCCTTTCATCACTGATAACAAATTTTGATCAGATAATCTTGAACGGTGAGGGTTATTTTTTTGTAGCTTTCATTATGGAAAAGAATTCTGGCTGAAAATTTCCGCAATTCAACGTACCGTACAGGTAAATAACTGTAAACTTTTGGCACAGCCACTTCTATATACTTGGCTTTCAACATAGAATCTGACTGCAATTCTATCAACTCTAGTTGCACATTATCAGCAGCATTTTCAGAACCAAATGAGAATGGAGATAAAAACAACGAAAATTCTTGCTCGTATGAAAGAAGTCACGAAAACGGTCATTGAAAGCATCAAATAAGGATTCCAGGTGTAAGACATATTTACCAAATGTTGTAGCTGTATTTAATCTTTTTAGTTCCTGACACGCTGAGAATTGAACAAGGTTTTCTCTTGATATTTGGTTTATTCACAGTCGTAACTTTGCTTGAAAGCACTTCACGTCTTCAATTTTCAATTTTGTCTTTGCCTTGAAGTTTCAAATTCAAGTCTTGCAGGTGACAAGCGACATGCCAAATCCTGATCATATTCGTCAGTTTGGAAATGTTCAACAGGTTCACCTTTCGTGTTCAGAAACAATACTATTTCCCTTACGCAGTGCAAAAAATCTCTTCATGACAAAAGAGCCAGCGGACATCTGTGTAGTAAGGAACGCCATCAAGGTTCTTTTATGGTGTGATTATTAACAATTAACAATAATTAAAACGTTTAAAAGCAACACTAAACTTAACATGCATGACTAGATGCATGACGCTTAGGACGTAATCATCCTCTTTTTTGAAGTAACGTCTGTATTATATAAGATAAGATAACTTAAAAGATAATTCGAAGTTAAAAAATAAACGCAATTTACCACAAAACTATTTGTTTTAAAAAATCTGATCACTGAAGAATACTTCATACGTTTAACAAAGTTGATTGTTACGTTTTATTTGTGTGTGTGTTTTCAGTAAATATTTAACCTAAAAACTAGGGGTTAAACGCTTAACAATTTAACATTATTTTTTAATTCTTGAGGTGGCCAAGCGGGCCGCAAGCAAAGTGGCACAAACGCTATGTTTGACATGCCTGTAAGCCCCCCCCCCCCCACCACCACCACCAAAACGGAAAATTGGTTGTTAGTAGTGCACCAGCAAAGTCAAGAAAACAATGTAGGCCTATATTTGTTTAGTAATGTTCATTTTAAAAAAAAAAAATCAATTTTTCAAAAAGTTGCATTTATGTTACTACAAATGTTATAAATGATTCTCATATACAATTTTCATCATTCAAAGAGTTGTTCAGATTTGATCACTACAACATTTTCCTAATAAAATCCGTGTGGACGTTGATGTTTAAATATAAAATCAACGAGTTGGATTGGTTGCTTCCACACACGTGGTTTTAGTGTGAACTGTTCCACGATGATAGCCTGTTAGAATTGGCAAATCATTTGATGCAGTCTTTACCGAAACTGAACGCTATTTCCAAACCAAATATGTATGTGTAGAGTTTAAATGGTAATTGGTATCATAAAGATACTAGGAAAATATTGAGTAACAAGTCCTAGTTTATGAGAACTGATTTGGCTTTTGAAGTTGATAAATATAAAATCTCCCATCGCGGGGCCCCCTTCAGGCGCGGGGTTTGGGGAGGTTGCCCTACCCGCCACCCCTTAAGGCCGCTACTGACGGGAAGAGTTTCAAGGGTTACGCAACTGGGGTTGCATAATCATGTGACACATTACAATCACCCTTAACTTTCGGACTCGAAGACATTGCCGTTATACACAGATAATAAGAAATAAAATGTTCACTAGAAACAGAGAGACCAGCTGTTGATGCAGTTATCAATAAAAACTTATGACATTTATAGCAAGCAGCACAATGGCAACTATCAAATTGTTGAGTCATATTTTTGTATCGAGCTAAACATTATTTGTCTGATATCGCCGATAACTGTACAAAGTATGGACTACTTTCGTTGTTCAATACTTACAACATAAACAATGAAAATGTTTAAACAAATACAAAATAATTTTTTAAACGTCTAGATTCTCATGAAAACATAAATCTCATTCAAATTGAAATGTCTTGAAATTTTTTTTTGCGTCCATGAAAATGTTATTGACGCTTCTGTGTTTCTCTCTGTACAGACATCTCATCAACTGTTGTACGGGTTCGCATGAAATTTCTTACACACGTTCCTTTTCCTCCTAGGCGCTCAATAAGAACCGGTATTGACAGATTTGCAGCCTGACTACTGCAGTTTGCGAAAATACGTAAGCTTCCTTCAAACTTTTGTCTTGAATTTTTGGTATTTCCCCCAAAAGGCCGCAGTCTATATATAAAGCATATAAAAATTGCGTACGAAATCCGTATTTGTAAAGCAAATTCTTTTTTTTTCCCAAGTCAACTTATTTCAAATATGCCTTACATCAATACCGCTTCCTTTTAGACGCGGTCTAAATAAAAACAAAACTAATCCTTTTAGCATTAAAAAGATAGGTTTAAAGAGAGAGTTAGAGATAGCAAAAAGTAATATACTGTCGTTTCTTTACATTCAAATATACGATATTTCCTTTTATTTATTTTTATTTAAATGCAAAAATAAATGTAATGTGGATAACTGAATGGAGCATTCAATTGGTGTTTTTCGGAAAGTGCATTTTGTCTGAAAATGATGGTCTAAAGAAAACTTTGGGGTGTCTAATACGGTACATTGCTTGAACTTATGATTGAACTTAAAGGATGAGTTTTAAAAAAGTAAAACTAACCAAAGGTACTATCCATAGAATTCCAAAGTTGAAAAGTGAGTTCTGAAGTGTCCTTCAACTGGAGAAGGCAACAACAAACAATTAGGGCTTGTCATTGTAATATGAAACTCTCTCCTAAGTGTTGGAGGCTACAAAATCGCAGTGCGGCTTTCGCTCAGGGAGATCCACAATTGACATGATTTTCTCCATCCGTCAACTTCAGGAAAAGTGCAGAGAGCTTTGATCTAGTCAGCAGAGAAGGCCTCTTTAAAATGTTACAGTTAATAGGCTGTCCACCCAAGCTGCTAAATAGTATTGTCTCTTTCCACCAAAATATGATGGGTACAGTACAGTTCAACGGCGCCTGCTCTGAAAGTTTCAGTATAAACAGCGGAGTCAAACAAGGATGTGTCCTGGCCCCAACCCTCTTTGGAATACTCTTTTCAATGCTAATCCACCACGCGTTTGACAAATCTACCGAAGGCATATATCTTCATTCCAGATTTGATGGCAAACATCTAAATATTGCTAAACTGAGGGCCAAAACTAAAACCAGAACAACCCTCATAAGAGACGCAGCGGTAGTGGAACACTCACAAGAGGAGCTTCAGTCACTAATGTCCTGCTTCTCTAAGGCTTGCAAAGAGTATGGCCTAACCATTAGCACAAAGAAAACTAATGTTATGGGACCACCTGCTACAGTACCACCATCCGACCTCATTGACGATAACAAGCTAGATGCCGTAAACGAATTCTGCTACCTTGGATCTACAATCCAAGGCGACCTGTCATTAGAAGAGGAGATCAAAAAACGCATAGGGAAGGCTGCATCGAAGGATCTTAAAAATAACATGGTAAGAAAAAGTGTGTAATACTGAGATCTTCGCGAGAACGGGCCTTCCCAGCATCTTTACGGTTCTCAGGCAACGCTGCCTGCGCTGGCTTGGACATGTTCGACGGATGGAGGACAATCGCATCCCGAAAATTATTATGTACTGGCAACTTGCGTCTGGCTCAAGAAAAACTGGTCGCCCCTCCCTTCCGTTACGTTGATGTGATAAAAAGGGATTTAAAATCAGTAAACATTGATACTGACCATTGAGAAGACATAGCCTTAGATCGCACTAGTTGGAGAGAGACGTGATTAAGAAAGCTATAGACAGCGAGAAAACATGGGCCTCTATTCTTGAAGAAAAGCCACCAATACTTCCTCTTCCATTGACTCAGTTTTCTTTAATGTTTCAATTTCTTTCCTAAATCCTAAGCGAGGGTGTAACTATGAAATCCAATGCATTGTGAAGTGTAGTCCTTCATGCGAACTATTCGCTCACATTTGTACACCTCAGATGTTGTAGTATGAAATCACACTTTTGTCATTCTGGTCAAAGTAATTCATTTTCCTCGATCTATTTAGACATAAGTTCAGCTCATGTAAAAAGAATGAAATAATTGGAATTTTATTTTAGGGGGTAGAGCTTTACTAAAACGTCTACACAACAAAAAATGATAAGGGGGTGGGCAGGGGCGGACTGGGTGTGAAAATCGGCCCGGGATTTTTATACAATCCGGCCCACAAACTATATGCCACATAATAGGCATTCACTTATACCAGTTCTCAAGAGCATTGTGTAAAGTTTAATAATATATCTATATCAACAATTTATTAGATTGATTATTAGATGAATTAAGTAGAACACTTGGAATGGGGAATCTCTTAAGGTGAACCAATTCCTGCTACACTCTCAGACATGAACATGTGCATTGAAGATCCTCCATATTGTTTATGATTCCGTTTCCCTCTTCAATATTTAACAAGGTCTCGGGGGCGCGGTGGCTGAGTAGTTAAGCGCTTGGCTTTCGAACCTGGGGTCTTGGGTTTGGATCTCGATGATGACTGGGATTTTGAATTTTGGGAATTTTGGGACGTCCCTGAGTCCACCCAATTCTAACAGGTACCTGACATTAGTTGGGGAAAGTAAAAGCGGTTGGTCATAGGTCATATGTTATAACATCATCTGCCCCGAAGAACGCAAGGTCTGAAAGGGGAACTTTACTCTCCAGGTCATAAACTGCTTTCTCAATAACGTGTACAGATAGTTTTGATTTTCTGCGTTGACTACAAACCCAACAAAAGATTGACTTGTTTGAAACTCATCTAACGTTCAGTAAAACACATGCTCTCAGGATTGTTTCATATTTTAGCAAAAAAGCCTCTTTTGTATTTCGACTTTAGTCTACAGTCTACATCTTTGTCGTCTTGGTATTAGCGTCTCTTGTGACGTTGAGTCTGTTCATTAATAAACGCTGTCATCATAAGGTTAGTGAATGTCATCATAAGGTAAGTGAATGTCATCATAAGGTTAGTGAATGTCATCATAAGGTTAGTGAATTTCATCATAAGGTTAGTGAATGTCATCCTAAGGTTTGTGAATGTCATCATAAGGTTAGTGAATGTCATCATAAGGTTGGTGAATGTCATCATAAGGTTGGTGGATGTCATCATAAGGTTGGTGAATGTCATCATAAGGTTGCTATTCAGAATAATTTTAATACATTTTTTCCCACAGGATTTCAGCAAAAGTTGCTTTTTACCTGACTGACTTTCTGCTCCTTATTTTTTAGCGGCCCTCGTAAGGGGAAAAGCCGCTATTAGGTTTGTGCAAAATGTCCGTCTGCCACACTCAGATCTCGAAAACTAGAAGAGAAACGAAAACTATTATTTCACCATGGATGTAAATATCACACACTTTTTTAAAAATGGAATTTTTATACAACGACTTTCGTGCAGTAGCGTAACAATGCGACACATTGGACTGTAAAACAGTTCCTTTTCCATGCTGAGAGAGACTCCGTTAAGGGAGAGCCGGAATGTTGCCCGAGAATGCCAGTCCCGAGCGTGAACAGAGAATAGACCGTCTTGGAGGTGTTTATTTCTAGCCTCCATTTTTGTGTGTATGCCTGTCAGAGGGCGGTACGTCTGCAGACCTGCCACATCACCAGAAAATTTCTCTCTGGAAACTGATAAAGGGACTGCGATGAATTTTGTTTCTCGATAACGAAACTCGACCCTGGCTACAATTCAGGCATCTAGATAATACAGTAAATTTAAACAATCCAGGCATCTAGATAATACAGTAAATTTAAACAATCCAGGCATCTAGATAATACAGTAAATTTAAACAATCCAGGCATCTAGATAATACAGTAAATTTAAACAATCCAGGTATCTAGATAATACAGTAAATTTAAACAATCCAGGCATCTAGATAATACAGTAAATTTAAACAATCCAGGCATCTAGATAATACAGTAAATTTAAACAATCCAGGCATCTAGATAATACAGTAAATTTAAACAATCCAGGCATCTAGATAATACAGTAAATTTAAACAATCCAGGCATCTAGATAATACAGTAAATTTAAACAATCCAGGCATCTAGATAATACAGTAAATTTAAACAATCTAGGCATCTAGATAATACAGTAAATTTAAACAATCCAGGCATCTAGATAATACAGTAAATTTAAACAATCCAGGCATCTAGATAGCACAGTAAATTTAAACAATACAGGCATCTAGATAATACAGTAAATTTAAAGAATCCAGGCATCTAGATAATACAGTAAATTTAAACAATTCAGGCATCTAGATAATACAGTAAATTTGAACAATACAGGCACCTAGAAAATGCAGTAAATTTAGACAATCCAGGCAACTAGATAATAGGAAATAAAACAATCCAGGCACCTAGAAAATACAGTAAATAAAACAAAACAGTCACCTAGATAATAATAATAATTATAATAATAATGCTAGACTTCGTGTCTAAAGATAAGTGAGGTATGCAATATATCCCGTGGCTGCGCAGCCCCATCTGTGAACTACATATTTTCCCGCATCCAGGGCAAACATAACCGTCTGCATCTGTCCTCGGCAGCGGATTTTCTTTTGATCTCAAATGTGTATCAAGCGTCCTTTGTGAGTGACCTCCAGCTGTCTGCAACCAGGTGCTATCTTCAATGTCAGCTAAGGCAATCTGTTACGTCAACCACCTTTTAGCTCACCAAAAAAAGACTGCCTTTGGAATACGTTCGTCTCTCCTGCCCACCATAACTGTCGGACCATAAGAAGTCCCTCTATACTGTCCATTCCGGCGTTCGCAAGGACATCGCTGTTTGTAGTGTGGTCTTGCCACCACGGAACGCAAGCATCTTTGGTGAAGCGCTCTAGTAGTCTTAGTTGCTTTCTGTATAGTACCCATGTCTCAGATCCATAAAGAATGGTTGAGACATTGATTTTTGTTGGCAGGCGGAGCGATTCATTCTGGCAAACTTTCGCCTGAAGGCGTCCAAAAGCGCTACTGGCCCTGGCCAGACGGTTATCAACTTCCCTTGAAAGTAAGGCTTCATTTGATACTAAACTACCCAGATATGTGAAGAGGCTGTCCTTTTACGGTGATCTTTGGGGCTGAGTAATTTATTGGGTGACTTCTGGAACATGACTTCTTTTTTACCGAGGTTTATAGATAAAACCGAAAGAGGCGGCAGCGTATACAAATTCATTGACCGCGTTCTGGAGATCATGTTCATTGTGAGCTAGCAGGGCGCAATCATTGGCATAGAGAAGCTCCGTTAGTATAGTAGACGTCGAAGATTGAACACATTGCCATCCGAACGAAACTTGATGTAGATGCCTTCGTGCAATCACTGCCTCATTTGACCCAGCATAACGCCACAAAAGATAGTGACTAGAGTAGGAGCAAGTACACAGCCCCCTGCTTCACGCCATTGTCTATTGGGAAGTGATCAGACAAATAATAAAACACAGGCACCTAGATAATGCAGGAAATATTAAAACCCAGGCTCCTAGATAATGCAGGAAATATTAAAACCCAGGCTCCTAGATAATGCAGTAAATAATAAAACACAGGCACCTAGATAATACAGTAAATAATAAAACACAGGCACCTAGATAATGCAGGAAATATTAAAACCCAGGCTCCTAGATAATGCAGTAAATAATAAAACCCAGGCTCCTAGATAATGCAGTAAATAATAAAACACAGGCACCTAGATAATACAGTAAATAATAAAACACAGGCACCTAGATAATGCAGGAAATATTAAAACCCAGGCTCCTAGATAATGCAGTAAATAATAAAACACAAGCACCTAGATAATACAGTAAATAATAAAACACAGGCACCTAGATAATGCAGGAAATATTAAAACCCAGGCTCCTAGATAATGCAGTAAATAATAAAACACAGGCACCTAGATAATACAGTAAATAATAAAACACAGGCACCTAGATAATGCAGGAAATATTAAAACCCAGGCTCCTAGATAATGCAGTAAATAATAAAACACAGGCACCTAGATAATACAGTAAATAATAAAACACAGGCACCTAGATAATACGTAAGAAAATGGATTAAATTTATATTTCTATATACTCAACCATGACTCAACATATGACTCCACATTAATAAAATTGTTGAAAAAAAAATATTCGCAAAATTAAGTTTTTATTAACAGATTTGTTTCAGGGTTTTATTTTTTCATTGAACAACTCCAATGGCTGGCAATGGCTTGTGGGTTGATTAAAGATGAACTTGTAGACTCATAATCTGTGCACAAAGATTTCGAGAGGATAGCCTATCATCCTTAGATCAACTTAACCTATCAATCTTAGATAAAAAGAAACACTTCTAAAGGTACATTCCAATAGATTTGTAAAGTTACATTTATTAACGATAATAGGAAAATATCTGAAGGTCTGAGATCTAGACTAGTAAGTAGATCTATATCTGAAGGTCTGAAATCTAGACTATAGCTCCTCCTTCGTGATCGAAGATGAGCACATTTCTCATTTCCTATGGACTCGAAGATGACTGTAAAGTCCAATCCTTACTTTAAAAAGCCGGCCGCATACGTGGCAAGGGTGGGTTAGGTCAGTTGCAGATAGGCCTGCTTCTTCTCTCAGCTTTTTGTTGGTTCGGCGCTTTTTACCCTGGCCACTCTTCTTGCTTCAAATCTTGAGACTCCGAGACTCACAGCTTCACGCCACGAGGAGCGATCGAAAGCTAGTGCTTCCCAGCAATGAATGTCCATATCACATTCCTTGAAGGAGCTCTTGAGAATGTCTTTATAGCGCTTGTATTGACCTCCCAGGGAGCGCCATACAGAAGTCGTTTGGGAAGGCGATTGTCTGGCATGCGGACTACATGTCCCGCCCATCGAAGTTGGGACCTTTTTACAGTCTAGCTTTTGGTGTGGCGGAAATACAGGGTCCAGGACTCATATAGGAGTGACGGGAAAACTACAGCACTGTAGACTTTCAGTTTTGTGGATATGCTGAGTCGTCTCCGTTGTCACACTTGTCCTTGAAGTCTGCCAAAAGCAGCACTGGCACGAGCAACACAGAAGTCTACCCCTTCATCTAGATTGGCGTTTGCTGATATGGTGCCTCACAGATAGACAAACTTTTTGACGTTTGCTAATTTCTGGCCATTTATGAGAATGTCTGGTTCTGTGACAGATTTATTTGGAGGAGGTTGTTTCAGCACTTCTATCTTTTTTTTTACATTTTAGGCCAAAATTTTTGCAGGTGTTAGTGAAGAGGGACAGGCTCTTTTGAAGGTCTTCGTTTGCGGCATTTAGGGCACAGTCATCTGCGAATAGTAGATCTCCGGTGCAGTTTACCTTGGTCCTTGCCTTGAGTCTCTGAGTGTTGAAGAAACTTGCATCGGTGCGATATCGTATACCCACTCTAATGCTTTCTGTGCGAAAGGCATCTTTCAACATGGCGGTGGACATTATGCTGAAAAGCGTTGGAGCCAGCACACAGCCCTGCTTCACACCATTTGAGACAGGAAAAGGCTTGGAGTAGTCACCGTTGTCATGGACTCTTGCTTACATGTCATCATGGAATTGGCGCACCATTGTTTATGAATTGATCCGGGCAGCCGAATTAGGCCTTCACAACTGACTTTATCAAAAGCTTTAGTCAAATCTACGAATGTAGTATAGAAATTTGAATTTTGCTCTCTACATTTCTCTTGGAGTTGGCGGACTGCACAGATCATGTAAACCGTGTCTCTACCACGCCTGAATCTGCATTGACTCTCCTGAAGTAGGCCAGTTTCTAGGTGGTGTTGTAGTCTGTTTAATAGCACCCTAGCCAAAACCTTTCCAGCAATGCATAGGAGAGATATGCCACAATGGTTATCGTATAACTGCCTATGTCCCTTTCTCTTGTAGAGATGAATGATGGAGGCGTCTTTAAACTCTTATGGTAGATTATCTGGTAGATTTCTGTTAGTTTATCTGTCACCTCTGAACTGCCAAGTGAGTATATTTCAGCAGGGATGGAGTCTAGTCCCGGTGCCTTACCATTTGAGAGGTTGGATATTGCAATCATTACTTCATTGAGCCGGGGAGGGTCAGTGAGTGAATAGTTTATTAGGACTTGTTCCAGGCGTGTAATGCTTGATGGACAGTTAAGGACGGTACTGAAGTGTTCAGCCCAGCGAACAAGTACATCCTCCTTGTCTGTGAGAAGTTTGTTTCCATCAGAACTGAATATGGGGGATGAGCTATTTTGTTGAGGACCAAATTGAATTGAAAAACATGTTTGCATTTTTACTGTCAGCATAGGACTGGATTTCTTCTGCTTTTTTTTGTTAAGCCATGACTCCTTCATGAGTCTCAGATTCCACTGGACCTCTCCTTTGGCATTAATGTAGCGTTCTCTGCTTTGGCGGCAAGCTGGACTACACAGAAAGGTCTTAAAGCAATGTTGCTTGTGTGTTAAAGCTGTTCAATTTGCACATTGTTTTCGTCAAACCAATCTTTCTGCTTGCGTTTTGGCTGGCCAAGGACGCTTCTAGCCAGAGAGTACAGAATCCCTTAGCTTATTCCAGCTGTTTTCCTTATCCTTGTTTATGTGCAGGATTTTAATTTCACTGTCTAGTTTGTTGATGAGCTCTAGCTTGATATCTGGGTTTGTGAGCTTACCAACATCTAGGCGCTTTGCATGCTTGCATTCTTGGGGCCGTCTAAGTGGTTTGATGCATATTTTTAGCTTAGATAAGATTAGGCGATGATCAGTCCAACAGTCAGCTCCGCATAAAGCTTTGGTGACTTTGACGTCTTGTCTATCAGACTGTCTGACAATGATGAAGTCTATTTGATGCCAGTGGTTGGACCTGGGATGCATCCATGATGTCCTTTTTCTGTGAGGTAGCTGGAAAAGATCATTTGTTATTGTCAGCTTGTGGGCTGTGCACAATTCTAGGAACAATGCACCATTGCTATTGCAGTGACCGATTTCGTGTATGACCTGAACATTACTCCAGGTTTTCCAGTCAGAGCCTACCCTAGCATTGAAGTCGCCCAGTATTAGGAGTTTGTCTGTTTTGAGCGTTTTGATTATAGCAGAGTTCAGATCCTAGTAGAAATTTTCCTTGATGTTGTCTTGGTTGGACATGAGGCATAGGCACTTATTAGAGTTGCGTGCCGCCTTGAGGTCAGGGGTAGGCGTAAGTAGGCGTAAGTTAGTAGGTCTATATATGAAGGTCTGAGATCTAGACTAGTTAGTAGATCTAGTATTAAAAAGTTAGGAATTAAAAAAAACATGTAACATATAGAATAGCAGCACTAAGGAACTAAAGTTATTTAGAGAAGAAAATATCTCAAAATTTAGGAGAACTTGAACCTCGGACTCGAACCTGCCCCTTCGCCTAGCAGCGACCAGATACCAGTGCAACATCTACTTTGACCACCCGGCTCTCAAGCTTACAAGTCTTGTTATCTGGTCTCCGCATTGCTACCCAGGGCCACGTGATTATGCTTTTAATAGTTGTTTCACGAGGTTAATTGTTAATATCTTGTGTACAATAAACTGAAAGTAACGCTAGATAGACTGATGACTTTAAACTTTAAAGTAATTATGAAGAGACTTCTGGCAAAAGGAGGAAATGTCATCCGCCGGCAGGCGTTACCTTAAGGATTGAGGTATTCCTCCTTTTACACTGTCTTTTTTTTTATTGCAATGGTATATTGTCCAGTTATTGAATGCAATCCTTTATATTTCTAGTTTCCATTTTGGGACATGCATTAACGAATGAAGAAAAACAACACTTCCATAGTATTTATTCCTAGCGAACTAGGAAACGCTATTAATGATACCCACTCCACTTGTGTTCCATTTTTTTCAGATTCATTGACAAAAGATCTATTAGTCCATCAAGTCTATAGCATATTGATATGAACTCGGCCGGTGACATCATATTAAAAGATACTACTCCATTGCCTTTCAATGGTTCAAATATTTCAAATATTAACCCAGCATTATTACCACAATACCCTCCTGGTCAGAACATCTTGTACATGATTGGTGGATCACCTCAGTCCTCGAGATCATTCTACTCCTGTGACAGACTCAGAAGACTCAATCTCCAGGAACAAGCCAAGTATTCCGGCATCAGCTCTCTTATCCAAGTCATCTTTTGTTGCTGTTGTTTGGATATTTCCAAAGACATGGCTGTTTAAACAATGCATACGTCTTGTTGTTGTTTAGATTGACCATTCAAACTTAAATACTAGTGTCTGTTTGAACTAGATTGAAAAATATCCATCTAAAGCTTATGGCTACAAAAACAACAACAAAAAAGTTGGTATAATTAAAAAAAAAGAAATATTTTACACATCGCCTTTCGATTTAGGATGAGAACAAAAGTGTCTCAAGAGATTTAAAGTCAATTGACTTCTCTCTTGGACATTCAATGCCGAGGTGTTCTGTCTCATAATTTACAAATATATTTGTATGTGTAGGTGTTCGTCTGTTTACTTTTGTTTTCACATTGTTGACATCTCCATGTGTGAAGAACAGAAAGGTGTTAAAAGTTGTAACTTAACTCACGGGCTGCTAAATGAGAAGCGAGAGCTTGTCGCGTGCTCACTGCATCCCAAACTCGTTGGACTTAAGCCTAGTTCGCCATTACAACCAGTGACTTTCTTCAGAAATCGTTTTAATCATCCGATGTTCTCTAGCCTACTATTGAATACAAATGCAAGTTTTTTGGAAGTATTGACATAATGTATTAAAGTGTCTATCTGGACAAGCGATCTATGTGGCAGTGTAGTCAGTGCTGGCATTCCGAACAAGATAGGATGTATTCATTAACATATTGATTTATTCCATGGCCAGTGGCTGAGGATAATCCATGTCATGTAAGATACCCAACGGTGTTTGTCTGATTGTGTTTGTGGATGTTCCAATCAACATGCTTGTTTAGAAGTGTTAAGACGTCACACACACTCAAAATTTCTGATGGGACTCATAGATTTAGTGAGAGCTTTAATAAACAAACTTTTGATGACCTAAACAGTGACCTTGTGACCAGATAACTTTGGGATGCTAGCTGGTCAGTCAGGACATAAGTGGGAGGTCAGTAGTTTGTGCTATACATTAAACTGGTCAGTCAGGGCATTCAAGTGATCCCAAATGCCATCTGTATTATACAATTAGGAGGCCACTCAAGCAATTCGAACGAGTCAGTTCACTGTTTCCTATTGAAATGATCAATCACAAAAAAAACGTGAGATGTCTGTAGCCTCCACCCCCCTCTCCCAATTCGCGTTGTTACGTTTTTCCTTAGTACTGACTTTCTGAAACTGCTTCCAGCCTTTACAAGTTTACACAAAGTTTGCATAATATTATTTGGTACTTTCACATTGCATCATTTAAAGTTTAGGTCACAAAACATACAACATATATTTAATTCACATGATTCAGTACATATGTTTAGGTTACATGACATAGTATATATGTTTTGTTTACGAGACATGTACATATGTTTAGGTCACAAGACTGAACCATAATCTTCAAATAAAAAAACAAAATTTAATAAAATACTCAGAAAGACACAAAGATAAAGGCACTTTCCTCGTTCCATATGCTAGGACAAATTTGTACTAATGCTCCTTCTTCCCTAGCGCTATTAGAGCATGGAATGGGTTTCCTGAGCTAGCCAGGGAAACCAGTGACTTGGCTGAATTTAGGTCATTGGTTAGTATGCATGACTAAATGCATGACGCGTAGGACGTAATCATCTTCTTTTTTGAAGTAACGTCTTTATTATATAAGATAAGACATAGTACATATGCTTAGGTCACAAGACATATTAGGTCACAAGACATAATACATATGTTTAGGTCACAAGACATATTAGGTCACAAGACATAGTACATATGTTTTGGTCACAAGACATATTAGGTCACAAGACATAGTACATAGGTTTAGGTCACAAGACATATTAGGTCACAAGACATAGTACATAGGTTTAGGTCACAAGACATATTAGGTCACAAGATATAGAACATAGGTTTAGGTCACAAGACATATTAGGTCATAAGACATAGTACATATGTTTATGTCACAAGACATATTAGGTCACAAGACATAGTACATATGTTTAGGTCACAAGACATATTAGGTCACAAGACATAGTACATATGCATAGGTCACAAGACATATTAGGTCACAAGACATAGTACATATGCTTAGGTCACAAGACATATTAGGTCACAAGACATAGTACATATGCATAGGTCACAGGACATATTAGGTCACAAGACATAGTACATATGTTTAGGTTAGAGGACAAAGTACATATTGTAATAACTGAAGGGACGCAACTCAATGAGATATAGATGTTTATTGACATGAAGACATTACAAATTCAGAACCAATGTCTACCCTTTGAGCACACAGCACATCGCGAACTTGGCGGGAACTTGTTCTTATCCTTCTCAGTCTAGTCTCTAAAAGTGCGCACCTTCTCAGTCTAGTCTCTAATAGTGCGCACCTTCTCAGTCTAGTCTCTAATAATGTGCACCTTCTCAGTCTAGTCTCTAATAGTGCGCACCTTCTCAGTCTAGTCTCTAACAGTGCGCACCTTCTCAGTCTAGTCTCTAATAGTGCGCACCTTCTCAGTCTAGTCTCTAATAGTGCGCACCTTCTCAGTCTAGTCTCTAATAGTGCGCACCTTCTCAGTCTAGTATCTAATAGTGCGCACCTTCTCAGTCTAGTCTCTAATAGTGCGCACCTTCTCAGTCTAGTCTCTGTTAGTGCGCACCTTCTCAGTCTAGTCTCTAATAGTGCGCACCTTCTCAGTCTAGTCTCTAATAGTGCGCACCTTCTCAGTCTAGTCTCTCTAATAGTGCGCACCTTCTCAGTCTAGTCTCTAATAGTGCGCACCTTCTCAGTCTAGTCTCTGTTAGTGCGCACCTTCTCAGTCTAGTCTCTAATAGTGCGCACCTTCTCAGTCTAGTCTCTAAAAGTGCGCACCTTCTCAGTCTAGTCTCTAATAGTGCGCACCTTCTCAGTCTAGTCTCTGTTAGTGCGCACCTTCTCAGTCTAGTCTCTAATAGTGTGCACCTTCTGCTCTCTCTTGGATGGCAGTGTGCATTGCAAGGTTATAACAATTTGTTTAGGCTACAAGACATGTACATATGTTTAGGTCACAAGACATGGTTAATATGTTTAGGTCACAAGAATTAGTACATATGTTTAGATCACAAGACATATAGTACATATGTTTAGGTCACGAGAATTAGTACATATGTTTAGGTCACAAAACACAGAAAATATGTTTAGGTCACAAGACATAGTACATATGTTTAGGTCGCAAAATATAGTTTATTTGAGTTCCCTAAACAGAGTTCATTAGAAGATCTAGTACAAAATGAATGTCCCCGTGGATAGCTTAATTCTCAACGTCTGAAGCAGAGTCCAAGTAGAGACACCATCCTCTGACTCATACACTCTTCTTATAGCCCTAGGCGCAGGCTCTACTTCACAATCGATCGCTCAAGATTTGCAAATCACTATTTTCTATAAAGATTGAGTTGGGACCAAGGGTTAGGAATACCGGTAATTTAGAACTTGAGTCTGTACAATGTCAAGGAGGCATTGGTCAGGATTTTTATTATTGATGGAGGTATAAATTCTGGTTTATCTATTAATTAGGATTAAATCTGACCATTTTGCTATAAGGACTGAGTCAGCGTTATGTTAAGAATATAGTGAGCATTACCTTGCTATAAGAATTGCGTCAGGTCTATCTTGCTATAAGGATTCTGATCCAACGCACGAACATCGTGTAGATTTATTTGTCAGGACACGTTCTAAGTTCGTTCTATTGATTTAGAGTCAATAAAACATCTTTGGATCTAAATCAATCGTTTTGTCCTCAGCCCATGTTGCTGTTCCAGTTATTGATTTAAAATTAATTAAGTGTGGTATACTTTAAGGATATTTACAACGAACCAGCAGTTGGTCTTCTACTGAAAGATACTAAACGAAACCTAGTATAACATATTTTTATAGAGCGCTGTCAAAGACTTACATGTAAGTTAAACAAAACTATAACAGAAATTAAAAATAATAAAAGAAGCTTTGAATAAACACTTTGACTGACTACAGAGTGAAGGTTCAGTTTCCATTAGAGTCTGTACTAAGTCAAATTAAAAACTGTGAGGGGCACTATTATTATACAAATCTTCTATCAACTCACTCTGTTTGTCTGTCTGTCTGTTAAAAAGTTTGTACACCTTTTTTTCCCACACTCAATCACAGATCAAGTTGAAATTTTGCTCAATTATGTCTTTTACCAGTCAACGCAAGAATCAATTAAAAAATATACAACCAATTAATATTAACAATTGGTAATTAATTAAATTGTTTGGTATCTCGAACAAGGGAAAGAAAGTTTACTTGACTGATAAAGTGGTATAAGTTGAACTAGTACCTTTTATATTTCGTAGAGAGAAAAGTTTCAAACTAACAATAGATAACTATAAAACCTTCTATTTTCATAAGCATTTCCCTGGCACTGTCATTAGTAGAAAACTATTGCTAATTAGGGAAAAAATCTTACTTAACAGATATGGTGGTATAAGTAGAATTAGTCCCTTTTAGGAGGCCTAAGTCCTGAGTAAACACGTTTTTTTTATGTATTTAAGACACGATCATTGTAACATTTGTCTCCCCCCCCCCCTCTCCTTTCCTAACTGGTCCTGACAAGTGATGCGATCATAGCGCACTAAGGAAGCTAAAAGCATTAAATCGCGCTAAAGAAATACAATTGGTACAAATATTTCAAATCACACAGATGTAATATTGTTAGTCTAAATCTATTACAAATTTAATCACATGACTGATCCAAACTAATTGACACAATTACACTTCAATAAGCTTTATTTTAAAAGTATTTTTTATGTTTTTCTTGTCATATTGTAGACTTGTACTTACAGCAACTGAATGCCGGAGATATGAAAGTAATTTACATAATCATTTCGAAAGCTGTAAAAAATTTTTTTACTCAAAACACGTAACGCGACGTTTTATCCACATAATTTCTTTAGCATTAAAACAATAAACTTAGCTTCAAGAATAGACAGTTGTTTCTAGTAGAAATATGATTAGATGTAGTCCAAGACTTGACAGTTGGTCCTAGTAGAAATATGATTAGATGTAGTCCAAGACTTGACAGTTGGTCCTAGTAGAAATATGATTAGATGTAGTCCAAGACTTGACAGTTGGTCCTAGTAGAAATATGATTAGAATGTAGTCCAAGACTTGACAGTTGGTCCTAGTAGAAATATGATTAGATGTAGTCCAAGACTAGACAGTTGGTCCTAGTAGAAATATGATTAGATGTAGTCCAAGAATAGACAGTTGGCCCTAGTAGAAATATCATTAAATGCAGTCCTAGAATAGACAGTTGCTCCTAGTGAAAATATGATTTAATGTTGTCCTAGACTAGACTGTTGGTCCTAGTAGAAATATGATTAATTGTAGTCCTAGACTAGACAGTTAGACTTGTCAAAATATATCCAGATTTAGTTTCAAGCTAAGGCAATGGGTGCACATTACCAGATGATAAAATGAATCGCTTCAAATTGATGATTTCTGTTACTCATTACATCTCAACTTGAAGTGTGCTATGTACTCTGAGAAACGAAATGTAACGCACTAGTTTTATGAGAGGCAGAAGGCGCAAATAACGCTTGGCACGATCGTTGTCCTTTCTTTTCAATCTGATCCCAAGAATAATTGGATATACGCCATTAATAATTGAATTGTTATTGTACATATTTAAAAGATATTATATTATATTATATTATGATGTGTCCTGATTATATGTACTATGTCTCTCGGGGCACTAACTGGCAGAGAACATTTTCCTATTGAACATAATCCTTGCTGTAGACACTCTTGTTGTAGATTTCAAATGTACTGTTCAATGTTGGCCTGTAAAGCCTGAAGAGAGAAAGTTGCCAATGTATGTGTGGGAAGCTAATCATCGCTGAGGTTTAGTGACGGTGTTCACTGGTGCTGAAAGCCATGACGCGATAATCCAGCCCGACCGAATCATTTCGCTGGCAAAGATCGTTAGCGGTCTATTGCTCTAGCCGTGTGACGTAGGCAAACTTCTTTCACTAGTCTACGCAGGGGATACTTAAAGAATTTCATAGTTGGCATCCAGTTGAACAAATTATAAACTAGATTGTATTAGCCTATTTCTTCAAGACAAAATAATTTGTAGATTTAGGCCTCAGAAGCTCAAAACTAACAACTATCAGATCTAGTTATTGTGGAGAATAGGAAAGATAACTGTACATAGTAGGACCTACATTGTTGTAATCCCAAATCTAGAAATTAATGAGAAACTTGCACAAATATACTAGGATTAAGTTTTGTACCGCCTATCATAGCTACATCTAATAAACAATTTTAAAATTATTTTTTGTTAATGTTACATAAAGAAGGCCCACTTGAAAATCCGTTACATCTAATTGGCACGGCACGCTTTAAAACACTACCCCTCTCAAACATATATTTGTTGCACATGAATTCGATGACCGGTAATACTTATTTCCCTCCACACTACACCCTAGAAAATAGTCCTAAATATAATCTCAGAGAACTCTTCGATTTGTTCAGCTCTTTATCGAACTGTTAGAAAGGTTCTCTGTTGCTTTTCGGCTAGAGTCCTTTTTATCAAACGCTCACATAATCTTTTGCCCCCCCCCCCCATTTTAACACTTCCCTAACAGTTTTGACCAATACTTTCTAGTTTGTTACGTTGAACTAGAACGGCCCGCTTGACCTCCCACACACACACACACATTGTTCTGGCCTGAGAATTCTAGTTTCACTTTTTTTTTTTCCCACCGTCACCACCCCTTGAAAATATTTCTATATAAAATCACGTGACGTGACGTAATTCAAAATAAAATTATTTCATAACCTGCTCTGTGTTGGTTTTGGTCGGACCCCTTACCTCCACCTTCATACACAAAATAATATTCAGTATCTGTCCTGTGTTCTCCTCTACTTCAGTATCTGTCCTGTGTGTTCTCCTCTACTTCAGTATATGTCATGTGTTCTCTTCTACTTCAGTATCTGTCCTGTGTTCTCCTCTACTTCAGTATCTGTCCTGTGTTCTCCTCTACTTCAGTATCTGTCCTGTGTTCTCCTCTACTTCACTATCTGTCCTGTGTTCTCCTCTACTTCACTATCTGTCCTGTGTTCTCCTCTACTTCAGTATCTGTCCTGTGTTCTCCTCTACTTCAGTATCTGTCCTGTGTTCTCCTCTACTTCAGTATCTTTCTTGTGTTCTCCTCTACTTTAGTATCTGTCCTGTGTTTTCTTCTACTTCAGCAGCTGTCCTGTGTTCTCCTCTACTTCAGTATCTTTCTTGTGTTCTCCTCTACTTCAGTATCTGTCCTGTTCTCCTCTACTTCAGTATCTGTCCTGTTCTCCTCTACTTCAGTATCTGCCCTGTGTTCTCCTCTACTTCAGTATCTTTTTTGTGTTCTCCTCCACTTCAGTATCTGTCTTGTGTTATCCTCTACTTCAGTATCTGTCCTGTGTTCTCCTCTACTTCAGTATCTTTCTTGTGTTCTCCTCTACTTCAGCATCTGTCCTGTGTTCTCTTCTACTTCAGTATCTGTCCTGTGTTCTCCTCTACTTCAGCATCTGTCCTGTGTTCTCCTCTACTTCAGCATCTGTCCTGTGTTCTCCTCTACTTCAGTATCTTTCTTGTGTTCTCCTCTACTTCAGTATCTGTCCTGTGTTCTCCTCTACTTCAGTATCTGTCGTGTGTTCTCTTCTACTTCAGTATCTGTCCTGTTCTCCTCTACTTCAGTATCTGTCCTGTGTTCTCCTCTACTTCAGTATCTTTCTTGTGTTCTCCTCTACTTCAGCATCTGTCCTGTGTTCTCTTCTACTTCAGTATCTGTCCTGTGTTCTCCTCTACTTCAGCATCTGTCCTGTGTTATCCTCTACTTCAGCATCTGTCCTGTGTTCTCCTCTACTTCAGCATCTGTCCTGTGTTCTCCTCTACTTCAGTATCTGTCCTGTGTTCTCCTCTACTTCAGTATCTTTCTTGTGTTCTCTTCTACTTTAGTATCTGTCCTGTGTTCTCTTCTACTTCAGCATCTGTCCTGTGTTCTCCTCTACTTCAGTATCTTTCTTGTGTTCTCCTCTACCTCAGTATCTGTCCTGTGTTCTCCTCTACTTCAGTATCTGTCCTGTGTTCTCCTCTACTTCAGCATCTGTCATGTGTTCTCTTCTACTTCAGTATCTGTCCTGTGTTCTCCTCTACTTCAGCATCTGTCCTGTGTTCTCCTCTACTTCAGCATCTGTCCTGTGTTCTCCTCTACTTCAGTATCTGTCCTGTGTTCTCCTCTACTTCAGCATCTGTCCTGTGTTCTCCTCTACTTCAGTATCTGTCCTGTGTTCTCCTCTACTTCAGTATCTGTCCTGTGTTCTCTTCTACTTTAGTATCTGTCCTGTGTTCTCCTCTACTTCAGTATCTGTCCTGTGTTCTCCTCTACTTAAGCATCTCTCTTGTGTTCTCCTCTACTTCAGTATTTGCCATGTGTTCTCCTCTACTTCAGTATCTGTCCCTTGTTCTCCTCTACTTCAGTATCTGTCCTGTGTTCTCTTCTACTTCAGTATCTGTCCTGTGTTCTCTTCTACTTCAGTATTTGTCATGTGTTCTCTTCTTCTTCAGTATCTGTCCTGTGTTCTCTTCTACTTCAGTATCTGTCCTGTGTTCTCCTCTACTTCAGTATTCGTCCTGTGTTCTCCTCTACTTCAGTATCTGTCCTGTGTTCTCCTCTACTTCAGTATCTGTCCTGTGTTCTCCTCTACTTCAGTAACTTTCTTGTGTTCTCCTCTACTTTAGTATCTGTCCTGTGTTCTCTTCTACTTCAGTATCTGTCCTATGTTCTCCTCTACTTCAATATTCGTCCTGTGTTCTCCTCTACTTCAGCATCTGTCCTCTGTTCTCCTCTACTTCAGTATCTGTCCTGTGTTCTCCTCTACTTCAGTAACTTTCTTGTGTTCTCCTCTACTTAGTATCTGTCCTGAGTTCTCCTCCACTTCAGCATCTGTCCTGTGTTCTCCTCTAATTCAGTATCTGTCCTGTTCTCCTCTACTTCAGTATCTGTCCTGTGTTCTCCTCTACTTCAGTAACTTTCTTGTGTTCTCCTCTACTTTAGTATCTGTCCTGTGTTCTCTTCTACTTCAGTATCTGTCCTGTGTTCTCCTCTACTTCAGTAACTTTCTTGTGTTCTCCTCTACTTTAGTATCTGTCCTGAGTTCTCCTCCACTTCAGCATCTGTCCTGTGTTCTCCTCTACTTCAGTATCTGTCCTGTTCTCCTCTACTTCAGTATCTGTCCTGTGTTCTCCTCTACTTCAGTAACTTTCTTGTGTTCTCCTCTACTTTAGTATCTGTCCTGTGTTCTCTTCTACTTCAGTATCTGTCCTATGTTCTCCTCTACTTCAATATTCGTCCTGTGTTCTCCTCTACTTCAGCATCTGTCCTCTGTTCTCCTCTACTTCAGTATCTGTCCTGTGTTCTCCTCTACTTCAGTAACTTTCTTGTGTTCTCCTCTACTTTAGTATCTGTCCTGAGTTCTCCTCCACTTCAGCATCTGTCCTGTGTTCTCCTCTACTTCAGTATCTGTCCTGTTCTCCTCTACTTCAGTAACTTTCTTGTGTTCTCCTCTACTTTAGTATCTGTCCTGTGTTCTCTTCTACTTCAGTATCTGTCCTGTGTTCTCCTCTACTTCAGTAACTTTCTTGTGTTCTCCTCTACTTTAGTATCTGTCCTGAGTTCTCCTCCACTTCAGCATCTGTCCTGTGTTCTCCTCTACTTCAGTATCTGTCCTGTTCTCCTCTACTTCAGTATCTGTCCTGTGTTCTCCTCTACTTCAGTAACTTTCTTGTGTTCTCCTCTACTTTAGTATCTGTCCTGTGTTCTCTTCTACTTCAGTATCTGTCCTGTGTTCTCCTCTACTTCAGTATCTGTCCTGTGTTCTCCTCTATATCAGCATCTCTCCTGTGTTCTCTTCTACTTCAGCATATGTCCTGTGTTCTCCTCTACTTCAGTATCTGTCCTGCGTTCTCCACTACTTCAGTATCTGTCCTGTGTTCTCCTCTACTTCACTATCTGTCCTGTGTTCTCCTCTACTTCAGTATCTGTCCTGTGTTCTCCTCTACTTCAGTATCTGTCCTGTGTTCTCCTCTACTTTAGTATCTGTCCTGTGTTCTCCTCTACTTTAGTATCTGTCCTGTGTTCTCCTCTACTTCAGTATCTGTCCTGTGTTCTCCTCTACTTAAGCATCTGTCTTGTGTTCTCCTCTACTTCAGTATTTGCCATGTGTTCTCCTCTACTTCAGTATCTGTCCCTTGTTCTCCTCTACTTCAGTATCTGTCCTGTGTTCTCTTCTACTTCAGTATCTGTCCTGTGTTCTCTTCTACTTCAGTATTTGTCATGTGTTCTCTTCTTCTTCAGTATCTGTCCTGTGTTCTCTTCTACTTCAGTATCTGTCCTGTGTTCTCCTCTACTTCAGTATCTGTCCTGTTCTCCTCTACTTCAGTACTTGTCCTGTGTTCTCCTCTACTTCAATATCTGTCCCTTGTTCTCCTCTACTTTAGTATCTGTCCTGTTCTCCTCTACTTCAGTATCTGTCCTGTGTTCTCCTCTACTTGAGTATCTATCCTGTTCTCCTCTACTTCAGTATCTGTCCTGTTCTCCTCTACTTCAGTATCTGTCCTGTGTTCTCCTCTACTTCAGTATCTGTCCCTTGTTCTCCTCTACTTCAGTATCTGTCCTGTGTTCTCTTCTACTTCAGTATCTGTCCTGTGTTCTCTTCTACTTCAGTATTTGTCATGTGTTCTCTTCTTCTTCAGTATCTGTCCTGTGTTCTCTTCTACTTCAGTATCTGTCCTGTGTTCTCCTCTACTTCAGTATCTGTCCTGTTCTCTTCTACTTCAGTATCTGTCCTGTGTTCTCCTCTACTTCAGTATATGTCCTGTTCTCCTCTACTTCAGTATCTGTCCTGTGTTCTCCTCTACTTCAGTATATGTCCTGTGTTCTCCTCTACTTCAGTATCTGTCCTGTGTTCTTATCTACTTCAGTATCTGTCCTGTGTTCTTTTCTTCTTATGTATTTGCCCTGTGTTCTATTCTACTTCAGTATCTGTCCCTTGTTCTCCTCTACTTCAGTATCTTTCCTGTGTTCTCCTCTACTTCAGTATCTGTCCTTTGTTCTCCTCTACTCAGTATCTGTTCTGTGTTCTTCTCTACTTAAGTATCTGTTCTGTGTTCTCCTCTACTTGAGTATCTGTCCTATATTCTCCACTACTTTAGTATTAGCCCTGTGTTCTCCTCTACTTCAGTATCTGTCCTATGTTCTCCTCTACTTCAGTATCTGTCCTGTGTTCTTCTCTACTTCAGTATCTTTCCTGTGTTCTCCTCTACTTCAGTATCTGTCCTGTGTTCTCCACTACTTCAGTATCTGTCCTGTGTTTTCCTCTACTTCAGTATCTGTCCTGTGTTCTGCTCTACTTCAGTATCTGTCCTGTGTTCTCCTCTACTTAAGTATCTGTCCAGTGTTCTCCTCTACTTCAGTATCTGTCCTGTGTTCTCTTCTACTTCAGTATCTGTCCTATGTTCTCCTCTACTTCAGTATCTGTCCTGTGTTCTTCTCTACTTCAGTATCTTTCCTGTGTTCTCCTCTACTTCAGTATCTGTCCTGTGTTTTCCTCTACTTCAGTATATGTCCTGTGTTTTGCTCTACTTCAGTATCTGTCCTGTGTTCTTCTCTACTTCAGTATCTGTCCTGTGTTCTCCTCTACTTTAGTATCTGTCATGTGTTCTCATATTTGAATTATATGTTAAGCTGACGCCGTACCTTGTCTTGTAAGCTCTTATGTTAGATCGTTTTATTTAAGATAGCCGACAAAGATTGTCTTTGACACATTGAGCAATTCCCCAATGCATACTTTTATCTATTAGTATAAGACAGCTGTCGCTGTCAGTTAAAAGAGACGTTTCTGCACTTTAAAACATCTCCATCAGATACTGAAATGAAACAAAAATAAATTGCAATGTAATACAGTAATAACAGTTTGCAAAAAAAGCAACTGAATAGTGAGTTGAATATTTTTAAATTACTGTTTAACCAACATACATTAAATATCAGTATCACTGTATGACTAACCTTAATATATAAATGTTTTATAGTACGTCATTGTGCATTTACAAAAATTAAAATTTCTGGACTGTGGACAGTACTACACAAAAGTAAATAATATCCTCCCTGAGGTAAAAACATATTTTCAATATATCTCTTGTTTTTTTTTTCTCTTAATCTAAATGATGTCATTTTTGGACGTTGTCCAAAGTCAACACAACTGCCCGTAGTTGTCCAAAGTCAACAGAACTGCCCGTAGTTGTACTTGTACCAAGTGCAAGATTACCAAATAGTATTTCAGCATTTTAAAATTTTAGAAAAGCGCTATTAAAAATATCATTTCACAATGCCACCTTCACCTTAGTCTGTTGCACTGTTGAAGCCGCACATGATATTTCGTTTCTCGTGTCTCTTCCATTGACAAACCCATCCATTCATCATGTTTTTCTACCTTCGCTTCCCTTGTCTGCTTCTTCTCCTTTTCCCTGATACTGTTCCCTGCAGGAAAGACTTAGTGAGCCCTGATGATCTCATACTCTTTGCTTTTGTTTTGTTGACAGTGGTCGTGGGTTCCAATCGCTACTGTCTCGGATGTTCACATTTGCGATATGGTCTTTGGATGTGATGCCTAGAATGTAGGGCATGGAGTGTAGGTGCCCCGGGAAAATGTCGAGTGTGATGCCTAGAATGTAGGGCATGGGGCGTAGGTCCCAGGAAAATGTTGAATGTTTCATTTCTCCGGCTGTCCTAGAACGCTATTTCCTGATGTGTCTATCAGTACATTACGCACTGATCATCTGATCCGAGAAATCTACTGATTTGTTGTTGATATACCTATAATGACCTATATCTACATGAAGATCATTTTATCCGTATTAACATGTTAAACAAGGTTACAAAGACAGTTTGTGTGGAAACACAAACTCAAAATAGGACCCCGAAGGGGTCAACTCAGGCAGGTAAAAAAGGCAGGTTTCAATATTTTCAGAAAGAATATCAGAATGAAATTCTATCAAAGACATATGACAGAGAAGAATGGAGAAAGAAGGTTGACAGATCTTGTGTGATGCCCCAACGGTCCAGCAGACCAAGGGATAGGTGAAAGTGAAGGTGAAGTTAGACGTGAACCTGGCCCGACACTGATTTCATATAATGATTATCTAATTGTTCTGTAAAAGGCCAATCTCTTATTGTAAGCCTTAAGAAAAAAACATTCCGTTAAAAAAAAATTTTTTTGATTCCTTTTTTCCTTCTAGTGTTGTACCTCAATTGTCCATTGCAGTACACGCGATAACATTATCGACTACTTGTAAATTGTTGTTTTAAATTATTTACCACTTATATGCATACTAAATAGGTTTTTAATCTTTAAAATAAAGTAAAAAAAATTTTAGTAAACATAGTAGTTAGTATAAAAAAACTTACTTAGCTTAGCAATACAAATGTAACAAAAATATTTTTTTGACAAATAATCTAAAACAGTTTGTATAAATGTGTTTCAAAATATGGTATATTACCATCTCCATTACAAAATAGCCTCCCGTGTTTGTCACTATTACTAGTGAATAGTTGTAAAAATGGTGTATTTTTTATGAAAAAGCTGATTGTATAGTTGATTTTTTAAATTAATTTTTTCGCTTTCAGAAAAGAAAAAAGTAGCCGTTTTATCAGAACTTTGTATGGTCTAAAATATCATAATGTTGGATTTTCAATATTTTTTCTAGTTTACGAGATCTAAACGGGACGGACGGACTAACGGACGAACAAACAGACCACACAAAACTAATAGCATCTATTCCCGTTTCGGGGGCTCCTAAAAAAATACGTCCGACTCCGTGACAGACCTCCCTCCCCCAAATTCATCATCTCGTTTCTATTTATATTTAGCAGACAATGTAGCCAAGCTGGTCATGTTGCTGCCATAGAGAGTCCCTACTTCTTAATATAAAGACTGCAAGCTAGAGAATAGAAAATCAGGCGACAGACGGGCCCCATGGACAGTTGCTTTGTTGACTCATTAAATGTCTATAAAAGTCCCTTAGGGTGCCACTGACATTTATGGTCTTCAGAAAGATATTACTTTTGAAAAAATACATATGTAAAACATACATTTCATTTCAACATTTTATAAATACAAGAAAAACATAAAAAATACTTCTTTCAAAAGACAATACTCCCTTTATATACAAGCTATCGAGCGATTCTCTTCTCTTAATAAATGTGAATTCAAAATCAATGGACCATTTTTTCCCAGCGATATACAACTGTTCAATTTCTAGAACAATCGCTCGAGTCGTTTTTGAGATCCGTGTCGAGATTCCAGCCTCCAGGTGCCATGAAGTTCTGACTTGAATAAGGTCTTGTAATAACAAGATTGAATAGGCAGTTGGTTTTATTCCGAATCTCTTTATGTGTTGTTTTTTCTCTGGGATTTGATGAGTAACAAATGATTAGAATTATCACCGCAGTGGCTGTCTCTAGAATTACGTGAGTAGCGTGTTATTGTAGTTGCTACAGTTTAGCGCTGTCTGTCTGTCAGTTGCTCAAAACTAAGAAACTAGGACACCATTGACTTCGTTGTGTTGCATATTGTGTCAACTTTTCATTTCTGAAAAATGAACACTATTTGTTTTCTTAAGCATGCATGGCGTGTGCACATATTTTATTAGTAACTAAAATATGAAATATAGAAATTAAATTTCATGACTGGAATTTTTTTTTTCTTTTAATGAGTTGGCAGCAATTCAAATAAATATTTTGTCAAATCAGAAGTCATCACTCAACAAATAAATATTTTGTTAATACAGAAGTCATCACTCAACCAATAAATATTTTGTCTACAGAAGTCATCACTCAACCAATAAATATTTTGTCAATACAGAAGTCATCACTCAACCAATAAATATTTTGTCAATACAGAAGTCATCACTCAACCAATAAATATTTTGTCAATACAGAAGTCATCACTCAACCAATAAATATTCTGTCAATACAGAAGTCATCACTCAACCAATAAATATTTTGTCAATACAGAAGTCATCACTCAACCAAAAATATTTTGTCAATACAGAAGTCATCACTCAACCAATAAATATTCTGTCAATACAGAAGTCATCACTCAACCAATAAATATTTTGTCAATACAGAAGTCATCACTCAACCAATAAATATTCTGTCAATACAGAAGTCATCACTCAACCAATAAATATTTTGTCAATACAGAAGTCATCACTCAACCAATAAATATTTTGTCAATACAGAAGTCATCACTCAACCAATAAATATTCTGTCAATACAGAAGTCATCACTCAACCAATAAATATTTTGTCAATACAGAAGTCATCACTCAACCAAAAATATTTTGTCAATACAGAAGTCATCACTCAACCAATAAATATTCTGTCAATACAGAAGTCATCACTCAACCAATAAATATTTTGTCAATACAGAAGTCATCACTCAACCAATAAATATTCTGTCAATACAGAAGTCATCACTCAACCAATAAATATTTTGTCAATACAGAAGTCATCACTCAACAAATAAATATTTTGTCAAACATAATAGGTCGTGGTAAATCCGGTGGGTGGATAAATGGATGATTGTATAGATGGATGATTGTATAGATGGATGATTGGATAGATGGATGATTGGATAGATGGATGTTTTTAGGTAGATAGATTTTTTAGATAGATAGATGGATAGATAAGATAAGATAGATAGATAAGATAGATAGAAAGAGAGAGAGAGAGAAGAAGAAGAAAAAAACTAATTGAAAGCAGAATCTGATGTCAATAGTTCAAAGGTCAGCTATATTTTAAGGGGGCGGCATCGGGCTGATCGATGATTCTTCAGTTTTCGAAGGTAATTGTTTCTCCACGTGTTATTTCTACTCTCTAGGAATGAGGGCAACAGTTCATGACTAATCAGATCAGTGGCGGATCTCATTGGGTTTTACCTCCTATGATAAACACTGGGTACTCTCATAGCACAGAGCTGTTGTTCTTTAAACACACTGAGCTTTGATTTGTATCCAACACACTAGATACACAGACTAACTGTTTAAACACACTGACGTTTGACAATGTTTAACACACTAGATACACAGACTAACTGTTTAAACACACTGACTTTTGACATGCTCAACACACTAGACACTAAGATTTGTTATTAAACACACTGGACTTTGAGAATGTTCAACACAGTAGATGCACAGACTAGCTGTTTAAACACACTGAAATTTGACAAAGTTCAACACACTATATGTTTACTTGGACACAGAAAAAACATACTTGACATCAAGACTTTTACTTAGAAAGCATTTCATCATGTTAAATCTAAGCTTTGATACAAACAAAAACCTAAGCTCTGATGCAAACAAAAACCTAAGCTCTGATACAAACAAAAACTAAGCTCTGATACAAACAAAAACCTAAGCTCTGATAAAAAAACAAAAACCTAAGCGCTGATAGAAACAAAAACATAAGCTCTGATACAAACAAAAACCTAAGCTCTGATACAGACAAAAAACTAAGCTCTGATACAAACAAAAACCTAAGCGCTGATACAAGCAAAAACCTAAGCTCTGATACAAACAAAAACCTAAGCTCTGATGCAAACAAAAACCTAAGCTCTGATACAAAAAAAACTAAGCTCCGATACAAACTAAAATCTAAGCTCTGATACAAACAAAAACCTAAGCGCTGATACAAACAAAAACCTAAGCTCTGATACAAACAAAAAACTAAGCGCTGATACAAACAAAAACATAAGCTCTGATACAAACAAAAACATAAGCTCTGATACAAACAAAAACATAAGCTCTGATGCAAAAAATTAAGCTCTGATACAAACAAAAAACCTAAGCGCTGATACAAACAAAAACCTAAGCTCTGATACAAACAAAAACCTAAGCTCTGATACAAAAAAACTAAGCTATGATAAAAACAAAAATCTAAGCTCTGATACAAATAAAAACCTAAGCGCTGGTACAAACAAAAACCTAAGCTCTGATACAAACAAAAACCTAAGCTCAGATACAAACAAAAACCTAAGCTCTGGTACAAACAAAAACCTAAGCTCTAATACAAACAAAAACCTAAGCTCTGATACAAACAAAAACATAAGCTCTGATACAAACAAAAACATAAGCTCTGATACAAACAAAAACCTAAGCTCTGACGCAAACAAAAACCTAAGCTCTGATACAAACAAAAACCTAAGCTCTGATACAAACAAAAACCTAAGCGCTGATACAAAAAAAAACCTAAGCTCTGGTACAAACAAAAACCTATGCTCTGATACAAACAAAAACCTAAGCTCTGAAAAATTAAAATTTGATACAAACAAAAAACTAAGCTCTGATACAAACAAAAACTAAGCTCTAATAGAAAAAAACTAAGCTCTGATAAAAAAATCTAAGCTTTGATACAAACAAAAACCTAAGCGCTGATACAAACAAAAACCTAAGCGCTGATACAAATAAAAACCTAAGCGCTGATACTAACAAAAAACCTAAGCTCTGACACAAACAAAAACCTAAGCGCTGATACAAACAAAAACCTAAGCTCTGATACAAACAAAAACCTAAGCTCTGATGCAAACATAAACCTAAGCTCTGATACAAACAAAAACCTAAGCGCTGATACAAACAAAAACATAAGCTCTGATACAAACAAAAACCTAAGCTCTGATACAAACAAAAACCTAAGCTCTAATACAAAAAACAAAGCTCTGATACAAAGAAAAACCTAAGTGCTAATACAAACAAAAACCCTAAGCGCTGAAACAAACAAAAACCTAAGCTCTGATACAAACAAAAACTTAAGCTCTGATACAAACAAAAACCTAAGCAATGATACAAACAAAAACCTAAGCTCTGATACAAACAAAAACCTAAACTCTGATACAAACAAAAACCTAAACTCTGATACAAACAAAAACCTAAGCTCTGATACAAAAAAACTAAGCTCTGATAGAAAAAAACTAAGCCCTGATAAAAAAAAACTAAGCTCTGATACAAACAAAAACCTAAGCGCTGATACAAACAAAAACCTAAGCTCTGATACAAACAAAAACCTAAGCGCTGATACAAACAAAAACCTAAGCTCTGATACAAACAAAAACCTAAGCTCTGGTACAAACAAAAACATAAGCTCTGATACAAACAAAAACCTAAGCTCTGATACAAACAAAAACCTAAAGCTTGCCAACGTGTCGCGGTGTTGTGTCTTCCTTCTGTAAGTCTCCCTATCAACTGACTCTCTCGGATCAAGTTGAAACTTTACCCGACATTTTCCGATACACTATTTCTCACACAAAAATAATTGTAGAAATAAACATTGTTTGTGATTTTAGAAATGTTAATGATTTTTTAAAAGGTGTTACTGTAATCAATTGTGAATATTCGTTTGTTATGAACCGCAATGTTTATTTTGTGTCTGTTCTAGTTTCCTAATGTTTTCTTGGGTTAAGGGGTCGTATTTCTCCTGATTTTTTTTACCTGATTTCTACTAGCAGTCGTCCAAAATAAAAAAAATCGCATGTAAATGTATGAACGAACTTAAAGTTTTAGATAAGGTCCATTAATTATAGTTGCTTTGAAAAATTGACCTAACACATGCCATGGGCATTGTCATAAACTCTAGTTAGAATCTGTCATCTGTATAGGCTTATCATAAATAATCAAATCGAATTCGAATCAAATACTTACTATTGTAACTATAGACTGTAGAATCAGTATAGATCTACTACTAGAATATATATCTAGATTATAAAAATATAATCTAAGGTAATTTACTCTAGACTGTAACTCTAGGCAGTCTAGATCTAGAGTCTTAGATTTAGTTTTGATTTTAGACTAGGTTTAATTCTGGTATATTAGGCCTATATTGGTATATTAGGTCTTGGCGTTTAAAGGTAGATCTATAAGTAGAATTATATTCAATATTGTATAGATAGTAGATCTACTGAGTCTGATCTTGACTAGCTATAAAATTTTTCTAGATCTAGATGCTATATAATTTAGACAGTAACCTAGATGTAGGCCTATTATATTTAATAATTAATAAACTTTAGTCAGGTAGAGCTAGATATAGAAGTGACAATTTAGTCTCAAGATAGAATCGATCTGAAATGTAGATCTAGATTTAGAGTCCACTTAATGACAATGTCACTGATTCCGAAGATTCAAGATGATTGCAGTGTTTACTATTTATTTGAATGTTTCACTACACTTACGGTGAACCGTGAATGGCGTGGACGGTATAAGCAGAAACTGTTGCGACTTGACGGCTTTTATAAGTGTGTCTGCTGAGAGATGCCAAAAAAAATAATTAAATAAATATGTAGATTCTAAAATTCTTAACAAAAGATCTATTCCACATAATTTATTAACATAAATCTACTAATCTTATCTATAATTATGGGTGATTTTAACCTACCTGATGTAAATTGGAAAACACTAACCATAGATAAACACCAAAACCTTAAGGACATCAATGAGCTTTTCATAGAAACTTTACACAACCTAAGTTTAGATCAAATCATTAAAAAGCCAACTAGATTTAACAACACATTAGATCTCTTCTTAACCAACAGACCTGGATTAGTAGTTGATTATGATATTATCCCTGGTCTATCAGACCATGAGATCATAAAAATACACAGTCAGATAAAAGCAGTAGCCAATTCAAAACCCAAAAGAAAAATCTTACTCTGGAATAAATGTAACTTAACACAACTACACCAAGCTGCATTAAGCTTTCAACAAACATTCTTTTTAGAAAAAGACATTAACCAACCAGTCGATGACCTCTGGAATTTCATTAATAAACCATCTTAAAAGCATTATAGAAAATCATATACCAACTAAATGCACATCAAACAAAATAAATAAATGCTGGTTTAATAATAGACTAAAGAAGCTTTGTAAACAGAAGGAAAACCTATATAGAAAATTTAAAGAAACTAAGGCAGAAAGAGTTTACAAAAAGTATATAAAAATTAAACACTTAACCCAAAAAGTAAGCAGACAGCTGCAGAGTGAATACATAAACAATGTTATATCTAAAGATAACAACAAAAACCTATGGTCATACATTAAGTCTAAGAAAATGGAAACAACAGGCATAGCGCCATTAAAAGATGAACATAACATAATACATAATGATAATGAAACTAAAGCAAACATCCTAAACAAATACTTTGCATCAGCATTCTCAGCCCCAGGAGACAAAGACATATTACTGAATTTGAACCAAGTAGACAACATAGAAGATATAGTAGTACAAGAAAATGGAATTCAAAAACTATTAGCCAACACCAAACAAAATAAAGCGTCTGGACCTGATGGTATTCCAGCTAGATTACTCAAAGAACTAAGCAATGAGCTAGCCCCAGTGTTCAAAATACTCTTTCAGGCATCGCTTAACCAGGGCAGAGTACCGAAGGACTGGAAAGAAGCTAATGTCACCACCCTATTTAAAAATGGAGAAAAATCTGACCCAGGAAACTACAGACCAGTATCACTTACCAGCATCACATGCAAAATCCTAGAACACATAATATGTAGCAACATCATAAACCACTTAGACAAACAAAATGTCCTCACACCATACCAACATGGCTTTAGGAAATATAGATCATGTGAAACACAACTAATAGGACTAATTGATGATTTTTCTAAAGGTTTAGATAATAGTGAACAAATAGATGCTATCTTACTAGATTTTTCTAAGGCTTTTGACAAAGTTCACCACCATAGTTTGCTTAAAAAATTAAAATATTTTGGCATTAATGGTCCACTGCATCAGTGGATTAAAGATTTTCTGATAGGGAGAGAACAAACTGTAATAATAAATGGCTCTAAATCAACACCGATAACAGTAAACTCAGGTGTTCCTCAAGGAACTGTCTTGGGTCCACTACTATTTTTAATTTACATAAATGATTTACCAAATTGCATTACTTCAGGAACAAAAGTCAGATTATTTGCAGACGATTGCATAATATATAGAACAATAAAAACAACACAAGACACAGATATTTTACAACGAGAATTAGATGAATTACAGAAATGGGAATCAAATTGGAGCATGTCTTTCCACCCAGAAAAATGTCAGTTGTTAAGAGTAACAAAAAAACTAAAACAAATTAATTCCACTTATCTTATTCATGGCAAACCAGTAACACAGACTAAAAACGCGAAATACCTAGGTGTTATAATAAATGAAAAACTGTCATGGAATCCACATATTGATGAAACTATAAAAAAATCAAACAAAGCATTAGTATTTATTAAAAGAAATTTCTATAAATCAAATAAGAACATAAAACTAAAATGTTATTTAACCTTGGTTAGGCCAATAATAGAATATGCATCCTCAATTTGGGACCCCTCAACTCAAGAAAACATTAAGAAACTGGAACAGACACAAAATAGAGCAGTGAGATTCAGAACTAATGAATATTCACATTTGACTAGAGTAACACCTATAGTAAAATCACTAAATTTAGAAAGCCTTCAGGACAGAAGACTCAAAAGTAAAGTAGCAGTTATACATAAAACACTGAACCATAATCTTCAAATTCAAAAACAAAATTTAATAAAATACTCTGAAAGACACAAAGATAAAGGCACATTCCTCATCCCATATGCTAGGACAAATTTGTACAAATACTCCTTCTTCCCTACTGCTATTAGAGCATGGAATGGGTTGCCTGAGCTAGCCAGGAAAACCAGTGACTTGGCAGAATTTAAGTCATTGGTTAATATGCATGACTAAATGCATGACGCGTAGGACGTAATCATCTTCTTTTTTGAAGTAACGTCTGTATTATATAAGATAAGATAAGATATGTAGATCTAGATCTATAATATTACCAACGCATTCATACAGGCTATTTATCTATTGTATTAGATTTTAATATATAGATCTAAATATACTAATATAGAGATGTAATTTATGTTAATGTTTTAACTATTGTTATAAAATGAACACAGTATAATACCGAAAATAAATTCAACACCAGACTAATTTTAAACACCAAAATTAATGCAAACATCACACTACATCTAAACAAATACCAAACGAAATGTTAATATCACACTACATCTAAACAAACACCAAACGAAATGTTAACATCACAACACGTCTAAACAAATACCAAACTAAATGTTAACATCACACCACATCTAATCAAACAAAGGGTCGCAGGCTCCTGATTTTTTTCTCAGGGTTGCCTCCCAAAGATTTTCCCATGTTAAGGTAAAGCTGCAAAGCTTCCCTCTCCTAGGTAAACACAAACTCAATGTGAACACCACACCACATCTAAACAAACACAAACTCAATGTAAACACCACACCAAATCTAAACAAACACAAACTCAATGTGAACACCACACCAAATCTAAACAAACACAAACTACATGTAAACACCACACTACATCTAAACAAACACAAACTACATGTAAACACCACACTACATCTAAACAAACACAAACTACATGTAAACACCACACTACATCTAAACAAACACAAACTACATGTAAACACCACACTACATCTAAACAAACACAAACTACATGTAAACACCACACTACATCTAAACAAACACAAACTACATGTAAACACCACACTACATCTAAACAAACACAAACTACATGTAAACACTACACTACATCTAAATAAACACAAACTACATGTAAACACCACACTACATCTAAACAAACACAAACTACATGTAAACACCACACTACATCTAAACAAACACAAACTACATGTAAACACCACACTACATCTAAACAAACACAAACTACATGTAAACACCACACTACATCTAAACAAACACAAACTACATGTAAACACCACACTACATCTAAACAAACACAAACTACATGTAAACACCACACTACATCTAAACAAACACAAACTACATGTAAACACCACACTACATCTAAACAAACACAAACTACATGTAAACACCACACTACATCTAAACAAACACAAACTCAATGTAAACACCACACTACATCTAAACAAACACAAACTCAATGTAAACACCACACTACATCTAAACAAACACAAACTCAATGTAAACACCACACTACATCTAAACAAACACAAACTACGTGTAAACACCACACTACATCTAAACAAACACAAACTACGTGTAAACACCACACTACATCTAAACAAACACAAACTACATGTAAACACCACACTACATCTAAACAAACACAAACTACATGTAAACACCACACTACATCTAAACAAACAGAAACAACATGTAAACACCACACTACATCTAAACAAACACAAACTCAATGTAAACACCACACTACATCTAAACAAACACAAACTCAATGTAAACACCACACTACATCTAAACAAACACAAACTACATGTAAACACCACACTACATCTAAACAAACACAAACTACATGTAAACACCACACTACATCTAAACAAACACAAACTACATGTAAACACCACACTACATCTAAACAAACACAAACTACATGTAAACACCACACTACATCTAAACAAACACAAACTACATGTAAACACCACACTACATCTAAACAAACACAAACTACATGTAAACACCACACTACATCTAAACAAACACAAACTCAATGTAAACACCACACTACATCTAAACAAACACAAACTACATGTAAACACCACACTACATCTAAACAAACACAAACTACATGTAAACACCACACTACATCTAAACAAACACAAACTACATGTAAATACGACACTACATCTAAACAAACACAAACTCAATGTAAACACCACACTACATCTAAACAAACACAAACTCAATGTAAACACCACACTACATCTAAACAAACACAAACTCAATGTAAACACCACACTACATCTAAACAAACACAAACTACATGTAAACACCACAATACATCTAAACAAACACAAACTACATGTAAACACCACACTACATCTAAACAAACACAAACTACATGTAAACACCACACTACATCTAAACAAACACAAACTACATGTAAACACCACACTACATCTAAACAAACACAAACTACATGTAAACACCACACTACATCTAAAAAAACACAAACTACATGTAAACACCACACTACATCTAAACAAACACAAACTCAATGTAAACACCACACTACATCTAAACAAACACAAACTCAATGTAAACACCACACTACATCTAAACAAACACAAACTACATGTAAACACCACACTACATCTAAACAAACACAAACTACATGTAAACACCACACTACATCTAAACAAACACAAACTACATGTAAACACCACACTACATCTAAACAAACACATACTCAATGTAAACACCACACTACATCTAAACAAACACAAACTCAATGTAAACACCACACTACATCTAAACAAACACAAACTACATGTAAACACCACACTACATCTAAACAAACACAAACTACATGTAAACACCACACTACATCTAAACAAACACAAACTACATGTAAACACCACACTACATCTAAACAAACACAAACTCAATGTAAACACCACACTACATCTAAACAAACACAAACTCAATGTAAACACCACACTACATCTAAACAAACACAAACTACATGTAAACACCACACTACATCTAAACAAACACAAACTACATGTAAACACCACACTACATCTAAACAAACACAAACTACATGTAAACACCACACTACATCTAAACAAACACAAACTCAATGTAAACACCACACTACATCTAAACAAACACAAACTACATGTAAACACCACACTACATCTAAACAAACACAAACTCAATGTAAACACCACACTACATCTAAACAAACACAAACTCAATGTAAACACCACACTACATCTAAACAAACACAAACTACATGTAAACACCACACTACATCTAAACAAACACAAACTACATGTAAACACCACGCTACATCTAAACAAACACAAACTCAATGTAAACACCACACTACATCTAAACAAACACAAACTACATGTAAACACCACACTACATCTAAACAAACACAAACTACATGTAAACACCACACTACATCTAAACAAACACAAGCTACATGTAAACACCACACTACATCTAAACAAACACAAACTACATGTAAACACCACACTACATCTAAACAAACACAAACTCAATGTAAACACCACACTACATCTAAACAAACACAAACTACATGTAAACACCACACTACATCTAAACAAACACAAACTACATGTAAACACCACACTACATCTAAACAAACACAAACTACATGTAAACACCACACTACATCTAAACAAACACAAACTCAATGTAAACACCACACTACATCTAAACAAACACAAACTACATGTAAACACCACACTACATCTAAACAAACACAAACTCAATGTAAACACCACACTACATCTAAACAAACACAAACTCAATGTAAACACATAACTACATCTAAACAAACACAAACTACATGTAAACACCACACTACATCTAAACAAACACAAACTACATGTAAACACCACACTACATCTAAACAAACACAAACTCAATGTAAACACCACACTACATCTAAACAAACACAAACTCAATGTAAACACCACACTACATCTAAACAAACACAAACTACACGTAAACACCACACTACATCTAAACAAACACAAACTACATGTAAACACCACACATCTAAACAAACACAAACTCAATGTAAACACCACACTACATCTAAACAAACACAAACTACATGAAAACACCACACTACATCTAAACAAACACAAACTACATGTAAACACCACACTACATCTAAACAAACACAAACTCAATGTAAACACCACACTACATCTAAACAAACACAAACTCAATGTAAACACCACACTACATCTAAACAAACACAAACTCAATGTAAACACCACACTACATCTAAACAAACACAAACTCAATGTAAACACCACACTACATCTAAACAAACACAAACTCAATGTAAACACCACACTACATCTAAACAAACACAAACTCAATGTAAACACCACACTACATCTAAACAAACACAAACTCAATGTAAACACCACACTACATCTAAACAAACACAAACTCAATGTAAACACCACACTACATCTAAACAAACACAAACTCAATGTAAACACCACACTACATCTAAACAAACACAAACTCAATGTAAACACCACACTACATCTAAACAAACACAAACTCAATGTAAACACCACACTACATCTAAACAAACACAAACTCAATGTAAACACCACACTATATCTAAACAAACACAAACTCAATTAAAACAATCAAGTCATTGTAAACAATCAACAAAATGTTATCTCATGCAGGTTACTCTCCCTTTGATAGTTTCCTGATCACTCTCTTTCAAGTAGTATCTAGAAGATTTTTCTCTATTGCTCTATTTTCCTCTATTGCTCTATTTTTCTCTATTGCTCTATTTTCCTCTGTTGCTCTATTTTCCTATGTTGCTCTATTTTCCTCTATTGCTCTATTTTCCTCTATTGCTCTGTTTTTCTCTATTGCTCTATTTTCCTTTATTGCTCTATTTTCCTCTATTGCTATATTTTCTTCTATTGCTCTATTTTTCTCTAATGCTCTATTTTCCTCTGTTGCTCTATTTTCCTCTATTGCTATATTTTCCTATGTTGCCCTATTTTCCTATGTTGCCCTATTTTCCTATGTTGCCCTACTTTTCTCTGTTGCTCTATTTTCCTCTATTGCTCTATTTTCCTCTATTGCTTTATTTTCCTCTGATGCTCTATTTTCCTCTATTACTCTATTTTCCTATGTTGCTCTATTTTCCTCTATTGCTCTATTTTCATATGTGGCTCTATTTTCCTCTATTGCTCTATTTTCCTCTATCACTCTATTTTCCTATGTTGCTCTATTTTCCTATGTTGCTCTATTTTCCTCTATTGCTCTATTTTCCTTTATTGCTCTATTTTCCTCTATCACTCTATTTTCCTATGTTGCTCTATTTTCCTTTATTGCTCTATTTTCCTCTATTGCTATATTTTCTTCTATTGCTCTATTTTTCTCTAATGCTCTATTTTCCTCTGTTGCTCTATTTTCCTCTATTGCTATATTTTCCTATGTTGCCCTATTTTCCTATGTTGCCCTATTTTCCTATGTTGCCCTACTTTTCTCTGTTGCTCTATTTTCCTCTATTGCTCTATTTTCCTCTATTGCTTTATTTTCCTCTGATGCTCTTTTTTCCTCTATCACTCTATTTTCCTATGTTGCTCTATTTTCCTCTATTGCTCTATTTTCATATGTGGCTCTATTTTCCTCTATTGCTCTATTTTCCTTTATTGCTCTATTTTCCTCTATCACTCTATTTTCCTATGTTGCTCTATTTTCCTATGTTGCTCTATTTTCCTATGTTGCTCTATTTTCCTTTATTGCTCTATTTTTCTCTATTGCTCTATTTTCCTCTATTGCTCTATTTTCTTCTATCGCTGTATTTTCCTCTATTGCTATATTTTCCTCTATTGCTCTATTTTTCTCTATTGCTCTATTTTTCTCTATTGCTCTATTTTCCTATGTTGCTCTATTTTCCTATGTTGCTCTATTTTCCTCTATTGCTCTATTTTCCCCTATTGCTCTATTTTCCTCTATTGCTCTATTTTTCTCTATTGCTCTATTTTCCTCTATTGCTCTATTTTTATCTGTCGCTCTATTTTCCTCTATCGCTCTTTTTTCCTCTATTGCTGTATCTATTTTCCTCTATTGCTCTATTTTTCTCTATTGCTCTATTTTTCTCTATTGCTCTATTTTCCTCTATTGCTCTATTTTTCTCTATTGCTCTATTTTCCTCTATTGCTCTATTTTCCTCTATTGCTCTATTTTCCTCTCTTGCTCTATTTTCCTCTGTTGCTCTATTTTCCCCTATTGCTCTATTTTTCTCTATTGCTCTATTTTTCTATATTGCTCTATTTTCCTCTATTGCTCTATTTTTCGCTGTCGCTCTATTTTCCTCTGTCGCTCTATTTTTTTCTATTGCTCCATTTTTCCTCTATTGCTCTATTTTCCTCTATTGCTCTATTTTCCTCTGTTGCTCTATTTTCCTCTGTTGCTCTATTTTTCTCTGTCGCTCTATTTTCCTCTATCGCTCTATTTTCCTCTATTGCTCTATTTTCCTCTGTTGCTCTATTTTTCTCTGTTGCTCTTTTTTTCTCTGTTGCTCTATTTTCCTCTGTTGCTCTATTTTCCTCTGTTGCTCTATTTTTCTCTGTTGCTCTATTTTCCTCTGTTGCTCTATTTTCCTCTATTGCTCTATTTTCCTCTATTGCTCTATTTTCCTCTATTGCTCTATTTTCCTCTATTGCTCTATTTTCCTCTATTGCTCTATTTTCCTCTGTTGCTCTATTTTCCTCTATTGCTCTATTTTCCTCTATTGCTCTATTTTTCTCTGTTGCTCTATTTTCCTCTGTTGCTCTTATTTCCTCTGTTGCTCTATTTTCCTCTATTGCTCTATTTTCCTCTATTGCTCTATTTTCCTCTTTTGCTCTATTTTCCTCTGTGGCTCTATTTTTCTCTATCGCTCTATTTTCCTCTGTTGCTCTATTTTCCTCTGTTGCTCTATTTTTCTCTGTTGCTCTATTTTTCTCTGTTGCTCTATTTTCCTCTATTGCTCTATTTTCCTCTGTTGCTCTATTTTCCTCTGTTGCTCTATTTTCCTCTATTGCTTTATTTTTCTATTACGATCTTACGAACTTCTGTCATAACATTCTCTCTCTTTCTTCTTTCTGTCTTTCCTTTTTTTTTGCATACACAAACGACTTTCTTTCATTCATCACTCATTCTCTCTATTTTTTCTTTCTTTCTTTCTCTCTCTCTTAAATCTCTTTCTTAATCCTCTTTCTGTTTCAATTTGCTACTGAATCACTTTTTGCTTTAACCGGCGCTTTATTTCCAAGACAAACTTAAACAATTTTCTAATTACTTCCAGAGACTCAACGCTCCATACAATACATAACACGATTGCTGGATCACCTGAAGATTAGTTGCTACATTTTTAGAAGTTTTGTTGAGAATCTCTGAGAATAACCGAAGGGGAAATCTTGAAATCAAGGGAGAAAGCAAGAGATTTTTAGTCCAGTCTTCTCTTTTTCTCTTCTAATTTTCATTGCATTAATGGCATTTTGGGCCATTCACGATTCCTCTTATTAGCTTGCAAATTCTTCATGAGTGGGAGGACACGGATCTCGAAAATGACTCTAATGATTTACCTAGAAATTGGACAGTTTCTGTAAATGTTGAGAAAAACAATACTCGGTAATTGGCCCCTCAGGGAAAACTGGTTTGACCGTTATAATTTTATAAAATATAATAATCTTAACATTAAATTTGGTCTGGAGATTGATATCCTGAACACACATCAATGGAAATTCCCGCTTCTATTTCAGAAAAAGACTTCAATAAAGAAGTCGACGTAGTTGACACACCATCTTCTGTAGAATTCAGTCTAGACTATTGCATATCACCAAACTAGTGTGGCCAAATGGGTTTTGAGATTGAAAACCTCCTCTTCAATGATAAAACAAAGGCAAACTACAGTCACCAAATTTCAGGAGCGTAGGTGGGGGGAGTCTAACCCCCTTCAGGAGGTTTTGAGTTTAAAACCCATAGACATAAATAAATATAGACTGGCCGAAGGAAGTAACTTCATGTAACTTGAAAACATGTATATCTATTGTATTCGGATTTCCGAATTATGAAAAGTTGCATGATCTTCATTCTTAGAGATTAAACAAAACTATTGTAATATATTGGTTATTGCTGAAATAGATACGAATACTTTACTTTTATACTGCTCATAAATGCTGTATAATAAAGTACACGAAATTGAAGTCACAATTTTCGTTTCATAAATCTTTACTCGGCCAGTCTATATTTATTTATGTCTATGTTAAAACCCTATTCTTCAATTAAAAAAAAAGCAAACTTCAAACACCTAATTCTACGAGGGCAGCCATGGGGGGGGGGGGGGGGGGGGAGGAGGAGTAAAAACAAAACGTAAAAGAAAACTACAGACTCCAAACAAACATAGTCACTGTCACCAAAAAGTGGTTTGAGTTTGAATACAAACATAGTCACTGTCATCAAAAGTGGTTTTGAGTTTGAATACAAACATAGTCACTGTCACCAAAAAGTGGTTTGAGTTTGAATACAAACATAGTCACTGTCACCAAAAAGTGGTTTTGAGTTTGAATACAAACATAGTCACTGTCACCAAAAAGTGGTTTTGAGTTTGAATACAAACATAGTCACTGTCACCAAAAAGTGGTTTTGAGTTTGAATACAAACATAGTCACTGTCACCAAAAAGTGGTTTTGAGTTTGAATACAAACATAGTCACTGTCACCAAAAAGTGGTTTTGAGTTTGAATACAAACATAGTCACTGTCACCAAAAAGTGGTTTTGAGTTTGAATACAAACATAGTCACTGTCACCAAAAAGTGGTTTTGAGTTTGAATACAAACATAGTCACTGTCACCAAAAAGTGGTTTTGAGTTTGAATACAAACATAGTCACTGTCACCAAAAAGTGGTTTTGAGTTTGAATACAAACATAGTCACTGTCACCAAAAAGTGGTTTTGGTTTGAACTCCTTTTTTTTTCAATACAAATTGAAGAAGAACTGATCACCAGCGACCATGAGCGTTAAAATCACACTTCCAAAAAAAAAAAAAAAAAGCAAAGCTACAATCACTAAATTCCAAAAGAGGTTTTGGTAATACTTTACGTTTAATTGGAACGGTCGGTTTTAAAACGCCCTCCCAAACGCCATCATTTCTATCTTGTGAATCACTTTTGTCAGACTCTACCCCAGCCCTATTTTATTGCTTCCTAACAGAATTATTACAATTTTATATTAAATTAGAACGACCTCCCACACAAACGTCTGGCATGAGAATTGTAGTATTTATTTTCTCACTCACCCCCCCCCCCCCAACTACCTCTAAAAAATAATCATGCATACAATCACTGACTTTTCTTCAATATTAAATTCTTTCATAAGCTCTATGTTGCTTTCTGGTCAGAACACTCTTCCAGTAATTATTCTGGGTCGTAACTTTCACCCGAAGATTATATTTTTTTACGTCCACCCTAACTCTCAAAGTTTTATTACTGTTTTTATTAAAAAAGGGAAGTGCAAATGTATGTGGTATGTCGGATTTAAAAGACATATTGGGTCGAAATTCCGAAACAAAAAAGTTTTTTGATAAATGTATATGCTGCAATTTCAACCATAAAACTGGCATAGTTGTTAGAGACGCAAGGAAAGTAATAACAAGTTAAATGTTCGTATTTTCTTGTCCATTATAATATTTGTGATAGGTGAGTGAATAAGCCATGACCCTTGCATAAATGTATATATATATATAAATACAAACCGAAAACGCCCGATGATGTGTTTCCATGATTTATATTGTTTATTACGGATGGACATTCTTTTTTTTTTTTTTTTTTTCTATAAACGGGCCACATTTTAACGATCCGCTTGCAAAATTTTAGCACGTGAATTAGTGTATCTGTTACAATGAAATTTCACGGCCCACCCTCTTTCTCTTTCCTTCTCTCTCTCTCTCCCATTTTTGTAAAAACTTTTAACCAGCGCAACGTAATTTCTCCTACATAGACTTTTGATGTGGAAATACCTGCTTTATATATATGTATACTGCTTCAGGAATCATCGACATGATCTTTGCGGCAAGGCAGCTCCAGGAAATATGCTAAGAACATGTTTCCAGAAAAGTAAGGCGGTCTGTATCCAGGATGTTCTCTCTCTGTAGCATGATTGGATTTTCTTGTCTGTTGTTGATCTTCTAAACTTCTGTTTTCTTTTGGTTGATAAGAAGTCCAGTCGTTTTCGCTATTTCTGAGAGTCTGGTCAGTTTGGTCTGAGCATTTTGTTGTGTATGGCAGAGGAGGCAGAAAACCAGGTCCTCTGGATGTTGTGTTAGGGTCCATTGTATGTCGCTTTTATTATCTAAGAATGTCCGTCTCATGACCCAATCAATCACCAGCAAAAAATCAAGGGCTTAAACAAATATCCCTGTCTTACTCCTGTTTTTACTTGAAAAGGGTTGGTCGGCTTATCATTGTGTATTACTTGGCATGATGAGTCATCGTATAACTATTGGTGTATTTTGTTGGAATTCCGTAATTGCTGTTATGGTCTTAGTCTTTTGTCTTTTCTTTTAGGTGTTTCAGTACTATTCTAATTAAGACCTTGTTGAGGGTTGACAGTAACATGATTCCTCGCCAGTTATTGCTTTAAGCGAGATCACCTTTTTTAGGAAACGATTAGATAACCCAGTTTCCAGATTTTAGGGACCTGTTCTTGTTCCCAAATCTTGCATAGCAGTGGATGTTGCATTTCAGCTGATGTTTTAATATCTGCTTTAAGTGCTTCCACTGGTATACCACCTGAGCCTGGCACCTTTCCACATTTTGCATCCTTGATGGCCTTGATAATCTCCCCTTTTGTAGAGGACCTAAGTTAACTTCCATTATTTCTGTTGCTGGAGGTATGTCCGAGTCTATTCTGGAGGATGTCGGTTCAAAATTTCCTGAAAGTGTTCGGCCCATCTATCCTTCACCGGTGATGATCTTTCCTTGTTTGTCTGTCACTGGCTTGTTGGTGTGTTGGTGTGTTGGCTTGTTGGTGTGTTGGTGTGTTGGTGTGTTGGCTTGTTGGTGTGTTGGTATTTCTTCATGATTAGGGTTCTACTTATTTCCTACAACCTTTGCTCAGCTGCCTTTTCTGCATCGACTGTCATTTCATGAAGAGCCTTTTTTTCTCTCTCTTCTATTCTTTCTAAAAGACTTGTTTAATACTCCATACTGGGTTCTAGGATTAGCTTTCTGCTCTTTATTCTAGCAATTCTAATCTAATTCTGGCAATGGTTGATCTCTTCTTTTAGCTCTTTTCGTTCCTGGATTTTGGCCCATGACTCTGCTGACAACCATTCTTTGTGTTGTTTCGTTTTCCTGCCTAGAATATCTGTGTTTGTGCTTTTTCATATCTCTTGGAGAGTGGGGCAGTGATGCTCAATGGTTTCATCTGTCACTAGTCCAGCAAGTACTTAAAATTTCTTTTTGACATCACAGTTAAAGAATTCCTTGTTTTTCTCGCTCTTGAAGAACTGGGTGTTGAATTTGTAGTGTGGTCTGTCTGAAAAATCCTAAAAGGATTTGCGTTTGATGTAATTAGCATCTGCTCCTTGTCTCACCCTAACATCAAGTAGACTTCTCCAAAACCGAGAGATTGCAAAATGGTCAATTTGATTTTCCGTTTTACCATCCGGGGAAATCCAGGCTGTCTTGTGTATAGTTTTGTGTGGAAAGATGGTAACTCCTATGATAAGATCATTGAATACGCAGAAATCGGCAAATAGGTCCCTATTTTCATTGCATGTGTCTGTACCATGTTTTCCCAAGTAGAGCTCCTTACCAGCTTTGTTTGTACATACCTTTGCATTCAAGTCAACCATAATAAGGTTTGTTTGTTCTAGTACAATGTGTAGAGCTTTATAAAATTCTTCCTTCTGTTCTTCTGGTGCTGCATTTGTGGGTGCATAGCACTGGATAATCGTTATTTTCCTTCCCTTTGCATTAAACCTGGCTGACATTAGTCGCGAGGAAACTGGCTCCCATCCTAACAAAGCCTTTGATGCCTCTCTTGACAGTAGAAGTGTTACCCCCTGTGTGTGATTTTGATCTAGAATATATAATGCTCTCACTAGTTGTAAGATTTCTTAGAGCCCGCCTCCATTCCATGGTGATTCGCTGAAGCCTAGAACCTTGATTTTTAGCGGCCCCCGAAAGGGGAAAAGACGCTATTAGTTTTTTGTGGCCTTTCTGTCCGTCTCTCCGTCCGTCCAATTTATATCTCAGAAAAAAGGAAAAGAAAACGAAAATCGGACATCATGATATTTTAGATCATTCAAGGTTCTAATGTAACGGCTACTTTTTTCTTTTCCGAAAGTGAACCATCTAATTTTTAAAAATTATATATGCAAGCAGAATTTTTAAAAAATTACACCACTTTTCAGTGAAAAACTTCAGGGGAGGTAACTTTTTTTTTTATCGCCCATTGGTACCAAAAAATTGCATCTAAGGTCACAATGGTATAAGTGTCAATGGATCATTATAAAATATATTTTCCATTTATTAACTAACTCATTGAATATAATACTGATGCAAATGTTGTTATAAAAAAGAATTTTGATACGAACTTCGTTTTAGTTATAAGTTTAAAAAATAACGAATTATTTTTATAGCGAGCAGTTTTGACATATCCTCATTTTAGGGGCCTACACTTAACAGTCTAAATAAGACTAAAAAGAGCCCAGATCTAGATATATTTATAATAAATTTATTAATAATTTGAACAAAATGTTAATTATTAAGGCAATAAATTATCTTCTGACAGCTTAGGGGTGCAGATTTATTAATTATGTAAACAATAGTATCACATTAAGAAATAAATCGGATACGAACAGCATAGTAGGCCTACACCATTAGTAAAGGCATTACCCAGTAACAAAAGGCCTACTGTTCATGATCATAACATTAGCCTGGGTTTTGTAATTTTAAGATTAAACGTGTAACTTCATACGCGTTCTAGTCTAGATATAGATCTAGTAGATTCTATATCAAGATTCTATATCTAGTTCTAGATCTAGAATTCGATCTACACTTAGATCTAGATTTAGATCTAATTCTAGATCTAGACTTAGATCTAGTTCTAGACCTAGACCTTGAATCTAGATTTAGATCTAAAACTAGGTCTAGATGTATGTCTAGTTTGTATGACAAATGACAATAGAGAGATTAATTTTTGGTTTGTGAGGGGGATGTCTGGTCCAAGTAGACCTACTCCAAGTTTTTCAAGTCATAACTTGCTAGCTAAAAACCTAACTAAAAAAGGTCAAGAATTATTTTTTTCGTGTTGCCAATTTATCTAATTTTGAATAAAGAATAAATCTTTTTTAGTTTCTCTTTATAACATGTAACATGTTATTAATTTTGAATGTATGGATAAGGTTAATAATAATTATTATTTTTAAAAAATAAGTGTACGCTAAATAAATATATGGCGATGCTGTGGCTGAGTGGTAAAACACTTGGAACCAGATGTCCCGTGTTCGAATCCTGGTGAAGACTCTAGTTAGACCACTTCGGGGGCCGATTTTGAGCTTGTGTTTCCACACAAACTGTCTTTGCAACCTTGTGTATTTTCTCATTTCGTTTGTCACATCGTTTATTCTGCCACTAACATAAAGGTTTCTGATGTTCTATCCTGATGGAAGTCTTGATCTATATATAGATTCAAATTCTGACAAGTAGAAAGGGGAACGTGGCATTCCATTTGAGGCTTTTAGAAAATGCAATTATTTTCTCTAGGTCCGAAACTGATGGTATGAAGAAATGTAGGCGCTGTCTAATACCGTACAGTGCGTAAGACTTACCAAATAAAAAAGGGAGGGGGGGGAGGTCCATGGTCATAGAGTGTACAAAGGACTAACTTTTTGTTGTTGTTGGTGGGAAGGGGGGGAGGTCCATGGTCATAGAGTGTACAAAGGACTAACTTTTTGTTGTTGGTTGTGTTGGGGGGGAGGTCCATGGTCATAGAGTGTACAAAGGACTAACTTTTTGTTGTTGTTGGTGGTGTGGGGGGGGGAGGGTCCATGGTCATAGAGTGTACAAAGGACTAACTTTTTGTTGTTGTTGGTGGGGGGGGGAGGTCCATGGTCATAGAGTGTACAAAGGACTAACTTTTTGTTGTTGGTTGTGTGGGGGGGGGGGGAGGTCCATGGTCATAGAGTGTACAAAGGACTAACTTTTTGTTGTTGGTTGTGTGGGGGGGGGGAGGTCCATGGTCATAGAGTGTACAAAGGACTAACTTTTTGTTGTTGTTGGTGGGGGGGAGGGGAGGTCTATGGTCATAGAGTGTACAAAGGACTAACTTTTTGTTGTTGTTGGTGTGGGGGGGGAGGTCCATGGTCATAGAGTGTACAAAGGACTAACTTTTTGTTGTTGTTGGTGTGGGGGGGTGGGAGGTCCATGGTCATAGAGTGTACAAAGGACTAACTTTTTGTTGTTGTTGTTGGTGGGGGGTGGGGAGGTCCATGGTCATAGAGTGTACAAAGGACTAACACTTTGTTGTTGTTGTTGGTGGGGGGGGGGTGGGGAGGTCCATGGTCATAGAGTGTACAAAGGACTAACTTTTTGTTGTTGTTGGTGTGGGGGGGGGAGGTCCATGGTCATAGAGTGTACAAAGGACTAACATTTTTTTGTTGTTGTTGGTGGGGGGGGGGGAGGTCCATGGTCATAGAGTGTACAAAGGACTAACATTTTGTTGTTGTTGTTGTGGGGGGTTGGTGGGGGGGTGGGGAGGTCCATGGTCATAGAGTGTACAAAGGACTAACTTTTTGTTGTTGTTGTTGGTGGGGGGTGGGGAGGTCCATGGTCATAGAGTGTACAAAGGACTAACATTTTGTTGTTGTTGGTGTGGGGGGTGGGGAGGTCCATGGTCATAGAGTGTACAAAGGACCAACTTTTTGTTGTTGTTGGTGTGGGGTGGGGAGGTCCATGGTCATAGAGTGTACAAAGGACTAACTTTTTGTTGTTGTTGTTGGTGGGGGGTGGGGAGGTCCATGGTCATAGAGTGTACAAAGGACTAACATTTTGTTGTTGTTGGTGTGGGGGGGTGGGGAGGTCCATGGTCATAGAGTGTACAAAGGACCAACTTTTTGTTGTTGTTGGTGTGGGGGGGGGGAGGTCCATGGTCATAGAGTGTACAAAGGACTAACTTTTTGTTGTTGTTGGTGTGGGGGGTGGGGGTGGGGAGGTCCATGGTCATAGAGTGTACAAAGGACTAACTTTTTGTTGTTGTTGTTGGAGTGGGGGGGGGGAGGTCCATGGTCATAGAGTGTACAAAGGACTAACTTTTTGTTGTTGTTGGTGTGGGGGGGGGGGAGGTCCATGGTCATAGAGTGTACAAAGGACTAACTTTTTGTTGTTGTTGTTGGTGTGGGGGGGTGGGGAGGTCCATGGTCATAGAGTGTACAAAGGACTAACTTTTTGTTGTTGTTGCTGGTGTGGGTGGGGTGGGGAGGTCCATGGTCATAGAGTGTACAAAGGACTAACATTTTGTTGTTGTTGGTGGGGGGGTGGGGAGGTCCATGGTCAAAGAGTGTACAAAGGACTAACATTTTGTTGTTGTTGGTGTGGGGGGGGAGGTCCATGGTCATAGAGTGTACAAAGGACTAACATTTTGTTGCTGTTGGTGTGGGGGGGGGGAGGTCCATGGTCATAGAGTGTACAAAGGACTAACTTTTTGTTGTTGTTGTTGGTGGGGGGGGTGGGGAGGTCCATGGTCATAGAGTGTACAAAGGACTAACTTTTTGTTGTTGTTGTTGGTGGGGGGGTGGGGAGCGGTTATAGAGTTACAAAGGCCTAACTTTTTGTTGTTGTTGGTGTGGGGGGGGTGTGGAGGTCTCTGTTCATCGAGTGTACAAAGGACTAACGTTGTTTTGGTGGAAGGGGGGGAGGTCCATTGTCATCGATACAAAGGACTAACTTTTTGTTGTTGGTTGTGTTTGGGGGTATCCCGTTTATTTAGACAAAGGACTAAGGGGAGTTCCGGTCCTAATGTACAATATAAAGCCTGGGAACACATCAACGATCGTAGTGTTAGTGTTCCTATCAATGTGAAGCTAAGTGAATGATGCCTACATATTACCTTGGCTCTAGGGATCAAATTTGAATGGGAGAAAATGGTCAATAACGAAACTAAATGGACAGACTGACGAGGACACGAACCATTGAGCCTTCGATTCGACCACTAGCAGCAGCACAGTAACAAGCGAAGAAGCCATTCGACCACTTTGCCTAGCAGCAGCACAGTAACAAGCGAAGAAGCCATTCGACCACTTTGCCTAGAAGCAGCACAGTAACAAGCGAAGAAGCCATTCGACCACTTTGCCTAGCAGCAGCACAGTACCAAGCGAAGAAGTCATTCGACCACTTTGCCTAGCAGCACAGTACCAAGCGAAGAAGTCATTTGGACATCCAGATTCCTAGAAAAGAATCTCTGGTATTTTGTCAGCCTGCATTCGTCATCATCATCATCATCATCAAACTCCATTAGAGTGAGGGCTTAAGAGGCTCAAATCCTCTCTTGCAAAAGCCCTGGACAGAAACCCTGCTGTCTTGCGTAGTGCATAAATGCCGCCATACAGGTCGAGAATTTTGGGTTTCCCAGACCTGTCGAGACGGAGATCAGCAAGTCTAGGGCAGTCAAACAGAATATGAGGCACGGTTTCCTCTTCTTCCCCGCAGCCGGAGCACTGTGAATCAAAATTTGGCCATAGCCGCGAGAAATATGAGCCAGGACAGTGGCCTGTCCTGCACTGTACTATAATAGCTTGCTCAGGCCTGGACAGCCTCCACCACGGGGAAGTGCGGTCAGGGCGCCTCATGCGCTCCCAGACTCCACGGGTTTTTTGGGACTTGTCCCAGCACTCAAACCACTTTTCCATTTCTGTTTTTTGTATTATAGCCAGGGCTTGATCAAAGCTTACAGCCCCATCAGTGGGTGGAATTTGCCCTCCCTGGTGGGCCAAAGAGTCTGCAATTGTGTTGACAGTCACACCTATGTTACTCGGTACCCACTGCATAATTACAGGGGTGCCATAGTGTTGTTTAATGTTATGTGAAGCCATGATGACAGTGTTGATATGGGGGGGGGGGCATGGTCCGGGGCTTTGCAAAGCCTGTAGTACAGATTTTGAGTCAGTGACCACAACAATCTGTGTTGCCCTCAAATGTCCCTCGCCGAGTTGAGAGTCAATGACTTTTAAGGCTTCACAGACTGCCATGGTCTCCGCATCAAAACTGCAAACACTACCACATGGTCCAAAGATTTTGACTGTGTAAGAGCCAAGAAAGTCGATGTAGGCTCCATAGCCTGCTCTTCCAGAATCTATTGATGCCGACCCATCAGTGTATGAAAAAAAAAGCACTGGGCTTGAAGGTATTAATGGTCTCCAGAGCTAGGATTTGAAGGTCGTTAGATGAACGGCTTTGCTTAGTGGCATTAGGGTCTACTAATTTCAAGCGTATGTCTGGGGTCGTTGGGTGACACCAAGGGTGAAGGGGATGAAAGCGTTGAATGTTTTGTCGGTTGGTGGAGAGGCCAGCTTCATCAGATAGTCTAGTGGCATGATGCTTAAAAGACTGCATATGGATACGTCTTCTGCATCTCCAACCATCCACTAGTTTTCTAGCTGGGGGGTATTCATCCAGCCTTTTATACCGCTCATAGCAGGTCAGTACTGACCTTTCCCTCCTAAGGTTTAGTGGACCTATATTAGCCATGCCTGCATTCGTCACCAATAGTCATAGTCATAGCCAACAATAGTCAAACGCCCCACTCATTCCTGCCCCAACCTCGCCATACTGTCACCAAGAAGTTTGACGTACTAGACACAGTTAGGGCTTCTAAAAGACAAACAATGACCTGTAGATATCGAAATAGAACTAGGGTTATTTCTCTCTTGTTCTTTCTCTCTTGTTCTTGTGTTCTTTCTCTCTTGTTCTTGTGTTCTTTCTCTCTTGTTCTTGTGTTCTTTCTCTCTTTTTCTTGTGTTCTTTCTCTCTTGTTCTTGTGTTCTTTCTCTCTTGTTCTTGTGTTCTTTCTCTCTTGTTCTTGTGTTCTTTCTCTCTTGTTCTTGTGTTCTTTCTCTCTTGTTCTTGTGTTCTTTCTCTCTTGTTCTTGTGTTCTTTCTCTCTTGTTCTTGTGTTCTTTCTCTCTTGTTCTTGTGTTCTTTCTCTCTTGTTCTTGTGTTCTTTCTCTCTTGTTCTTGTGTTCTTTCTCTCTTGTTCTTGTGTTCTTTCTCTCTTGTTCTTGTGTTCTTTCTCTCTTGTTCTTGTGTTCTTTCTCTCTTGTTCTTGTGTTCTTTCTCTCTTGTTCTTGTGTTCTTTCTCTCTTGTTCTTGTGTTCTTTCTCTCTTGTTCTTGTGTTCTTTCTCTCTTGTTCTTGTGTTCTTTCTCTCTTGTTCTTGTGTTCTTTCTCTCTTGTTCTTGTGTTCTTTCTCTCTTGTTCTTGTGTTCTTTCTCTCTTGTTCTTGTGTTCTTTCTCTCTTGTTCTTGTGTTCTTTCTCTCTTGTTCTTGTGTTCTTTCTCTCTTGTTCTTGTGTTCTTTCTCTCTTGTTCTTGTGTTCTTTCTCTCTTGTTCTTGTGTGCTTTCTCTCTTGTTCTTGTGTTCTTTCTCTCTTGTTCCTTGTTCTTGTGTTCTTTCTCTCTTGTTCTTGTGTTCTTTCTCTCTTGTTCTTGTGTTCTTTCTCTCTTGTTCTTGTGTGCTTTCTCTCTTGTTCTTGTGTGCTTTCTCTCTTGTTCTTGTGTGCTTTCTAATTTCGTCAAAACTTCCTAATTTTACTTTCATTTCTTCCCCAGAGATTTCTCTTTGAACGAAACAAATCAAGACACTCACGAATTGCATTGACTGTTACGTAATGCTGGAACTTTGAAAGCTGTCAAGATAAAAAAAAGCATTACATAGAAAAAAGAATTCATCTTACTTTTAATTCCAAAGCTTCTTTCAAACAGAAGTTTGACTTGTGAATAAAGTTTCAATGTGTACAGAACGCAGCGTACATCTTCAATGAAAGAAATACATTTTCTGTGTACATACTCGAAGAAAATACGTACATGCAAAATTTGGCAATTAATATTTCTTTCATCTTCTCTGATGACGCAGATGTGTTCAATATTACAGCTAACCTTACATCCGAAATTGATACCGATGAAGGCCAGTTCTTTTATCAAGCTACTAGCACAGCTAATGATCTGGTCACAGGCAACTGGTCACAAGAGGAACCATTGTACAAACTCAAAAATCCTGCCATTGGAGTTCTTTTAGCCATATTTAGTTTAATAGTTGTTGTTGGTAATTTGATGGTTATAGTCGCAGTGTACAGAGAAGTTTATCTGCGTATGGTGACCAACTATTTCATTGTCTCCCTGGCCATCGCTGACGTCATGGTAGGAGGAGTGGTCATGCCTTTCAGCATCAGCAACGAATTGACCACATCTGTGTGGCTGTATGGTCAGGCCTGGTGTGATATGTGGCGTTCTCTTGACGTGTTGGCCTCTACAGCCTCCATTCTCAATTTATGTGTTATCTCCTTAGACCGCTATTGGGCTATAACTGATCCGATAGCCTACCCTAGTAAAATGTCCAACAGTAAAGTTTGTATTCTCATAGCATTGGTTTGGTTTTGTTCTGCAGGTATTTCATTTCCTGCTATAGCTTGGTGGCGGGCAGTGACCCCCAGTGACCTGCCCAAGCATAGGTGTTTATTCACAGAGGACAGCGCCTACTTGATCATCTCCTCTGTAGTGTCCTTCTACGTGCCATGTATTATCATGATGTTTGTGTATTGTAAAATCTATCGCGCAGCCCTCACACAAATTGAAGGGATTAAGAGTGGCTGCAAAGTAACAGCCGACTGTCCAAGGGGAGACAACGGAGAAGTGATGACATTGAGAATACATCGCGGAGGCTACCATTTACGTACTGAGTTGTCTGGCTTTGAGCGGGGTGTGAGCGACAGCGACACTGACAGTCCGTTAGGCAGTCGACATCATATGTACCATCACAACGCACACCCAAACCATCTACGCTCCACCACATTTATCACCAAGAAAATACGTCACTTCGCTATTAGTAAAAAATTGACTAAACTGGCGAAGGAACAAAAGGCGGCCAAGACACTCGGCATTGTTGTGGGGGTATTCATCATCTGCTGGGTGCCATTCTTCTGTGCTAATGTCCTGTATGGGATCTGCCATTCCAACTGTGTCTACAGGCCCGAACTCTTATTTCCAGTCTTCACCTGGCTAGGCTATATCAACTCTGGTATGAATCCCATCATTTATGCATTATCCATGAAAGACTTCAGACGAGCTTTTAGCAAGATGATCCTCTGTTGTCCTAGATACAGGTACTCCCAAAGCAAACGACAGACGTATAATAATCAAACCAACAGCTCATCTACTTCCAGCTTTTCTGTCAATTGCAGTGACCGCTGTATGAGCCTACAGATTTAGGTTAACTTTCTGTAGACACCAATAGCTGGATGTGTCGTGGATATCAAAAGTCTAAGACGTGTAATTATTGTGAATAAAGCTAAACAAGTGAATTATAAAACTAAGTGATTATAATATAAAGAATAGTATCATCTTATCTTTTACATGCTATTATTCATCATATAATCATTCCCAGATCCATAAGATTATGTTTGTTTCAAATAGTGCATTTTGAAGATATAACCTACTTCTTGTAAATATCCTTTTTCAACCATGCACAATCTTTAAAGCACACACTGAAACTATACACACATTAAGTGTTTGTACTAAATCAGTTCCTATGTGTGTTCTGTTTGTATGTTAGTGTTAGAAAGTGTTCACCTAACATGAATGGTTAGCACCATGTTTATGTTGCAAAGACTCTCGTTCTATAAAGTGAAATGTCTTTATTGTAGTAACAAGCAACCATTCAGTAGTAGCCATTCAACAGTAGTCATACAACAGTAGTCATACAACGGTAGTCATTCAACAGTGGTTATATAGCGTTAGTCATACAACAGTAGTCATTCAGCGGTAGTCATACAACAGGAGTCGTTCAACTGTAATCATACAACGGTAGTCATAGAACGGTAGTCATACCACAGTAATCATACAACAGTAGTCATACAACGGTAGTCATACAACGGTAGTCATTCGACGGTAGTCATACATCAGTAGTCATACATCGGTAGTCATTCAACACAGTTATACAACGGTAGTCATACAACAGTGGTCATACAACAGTAGTCATACAACGGTAGTCATACAACAGTAGTCATACAACAACAGTCATTCATCGGCAGTCATACAACAGTAGTCGTACGACAGTAGTCATTCAGCAGTAGTCATACAGCAGTAGTCATACAACAGTAGTTAGTGTTATTTTTAAAGGGACACAAAAACTGTTTTAATTAGTTATCCATATTTGAATATTAATCAGTAAAATGACATTACTAATACTACCAATGTTACAAAATTGAACTATTAAATTAATCAATTACTCAAGCTTGCAAAATAGTCATGTCAGAACCAATAAGTCAAGCAAGTAGAATATTCATGTCAGAATCAATAAGTCAGACTAGAAGAATAGTCATGGCAGATTCAATCAGTCAAAATAGAAGAATAGTCAGGCAGAATCAATCAGTCAAATTAGCAGAGTAGGCATGGCAGAATATATAACTAGCAGAATAGTCATGGCAGAATCAATCAGTCAAACTAGAAGAATAGTCCTGGCAGAATCAATCAGTCATACTAGAAGAATAGTCATGGCAGAATCAATGAGTCAAACTAGAAGAATAGTCATGGTTCAATCAATCACCGAAGCTTTGTGGAGAGCAAGGTAGAGAAATTATTTAAAAGAATGTAGATCTTGTACATTTGAATTAAAGAGAATCAAGATCTTGTAGCCTACATTTCAATCGAAGAGACTCTAGATCTTGTACATTTGAATCGAAGAGACTCTAGATCTTGTACATTTGAATCAAGACATTTTCCTAGCATACGATGACAATGTACAAGCCTAACTTGATATTATTCCACTAGCCTATAGAGTTGTATTTCCGAAGTACAATGACGAAGTCCTCGTGATTCTTTGACTTTAAAACTGTTGTTGTTTTTTCCGGGTATCGTTCATGTTTAATTAAGAAAATATTTTTTTTAAAAAGCATTTATAATTTATAATCAAAACAAAAAAATTCCAGATTTGCAGTATTTTATTTGTTTGCCTATATGTGAAATGTATGAAATAAAATGTAGTCTAATGGTGAACTCTGTTATTGTATTACTTTCAATGATCGTCTAGCTCAAATATTAGTGTATATGTATGGATTTAATACTTATGCACTATACTCTGGGTAGATTTGTACTTGGGGGTAACCAGTCTCTTAAAACAGGGGGGGGGGGATTGGGACGGGGTTAATTTTTTCCCTTTTATTTAAAATGTATCATTCATTAGTTTTGAAGTACAAAGTAATCGCTCTTACAAAGATTTTCAATTTCATAAAGGAGGAGTTGTCTTGGTTGTTTTATGTTTAGAAGTAAAAACTAAATAACATTCAACTCTCTGACATGTTAATAAATGTTTGATTTAGCGCTTTCTGGTTTGTTGAAACTTTGGAGGCTAGATATAAAACCATACATTGTCTATGTTGTGCTGTCTCTCTATCAGATATAAAACCATACATTGTCTCTCTATCAGATATAAAACCATACATTGTCTATGTTGTGCTGTCTCTCTATCAGATATAAAACCATACATTGTCTATGTTGTGCTGTCTCTCTATCAGATATAAAACCATACATTGTCTATGTTGTGCTGTCTCTCTATCAACAGTCTGAAAGAATGTTTAGCTGATAGTTTGACCAGGAGAAAAGAAAAAGAAGAAATAAAAAGCCATTAGATTTGATTTAAGGTGGTGGAGTACGCCCCCCCTCCCTTTTTTTCTGACAAACACACACACACACAACTTGTCGATCTCCAGGGCTTGTAGTTTTAACTCAGTGTCTCCTACGTTTCAATGAGTTGTACTAGTTTCAAGAATCCTCAATATACATCATGGCAACTTTCATCGCTTTGTATACTAGAAGAAACATAGTGCTGAAGGTAAACTTATTGTACACACTGAGTGTATCAAATAGTGCTCAAGGTAAACTTATTGTACACACTGAGTTTATCAAATAGTGCTGAAGGTAAACTTATTGTACACACTGAGTGTATCAAATAGTGCTGAAGGTAAACTTATTGTACACACTGAGTGTATCAAATAGTGCTGAAGGTAAACTTATTGTACACATAGAGTGTATCAAATAGTGCTGAAGGTAAACTTATTGTACACACTGAGTGTATCAAATAGTGCTCAAGGTAAACTTATTGTACACACTGAGTGTATCAAATAGTGCTGAAGGTAAACTTATTGTACACACTGAGTGTATCAAATAGTGCTGAAGGTAAACTTATTGTACACATAGAGTGTATCAAATAGTGCTGAAGGTAAACTTATTGTACACACTGAGTGTATCAAATAGTGCTCAAGGTAAACTTATTGTACACACTGAGTGTATCAAATAGTGCTCAAGGTAAACGTATTGTACACACTGAGTGTATCAAATAGTGCTCAAGGTAAACTTATTGTACACACTGAGTGTATCAAATAGTGCTCAAGGTAAACTTATTGTACACACTGAGTGTATCAAATAGTGCTCAAGGTAAACTTATTGTACACACTGAGTGTATCAAATAGTGCTCAAGGTAAACTTATTGTACACACTGAGTGTATCAAATAGTGCTCAAGGTAAACTTATTGTACACACTGAGTGTATCAAATAGTGCTGAAGGTAAACTTATTGTACACACTGAGTGTATCAAATAGTGCTCAAGGTAAACTTATTGTACACACTGAGTGTATCAAATAGTGTCAAGCTTAAAAAAAAAACACGTTATGTTATGGTGAAAACAACATAATAAATGTAATCTAATGAAGGTAAATGTTGAACATGTGGATCTAGTTGTTCTTGGAATTGGTAAAACAAGTTCTATTTCTCTTAGCTTTATCTTTCAATTTATTTTCATAGTCTCTTATCTGGCATATGTTATTTAGAATAATTATCTAGCATGTATTGTTTAGAGTATTTATCTGGCATAAGCTATTTAGAGTATAGGGCATGCTGATCTTTCAATGACTTTTGTTATTAAATAGTTCTAACCCTGTGGTACGTGAAAATATGATTTGACTGATTGTAGGACAATGGTTTACTAACAAGGCGTAAGATAGTCAAAATTGTTTTCATATTTTATAGACATAAGGAGAGAATATTACGAATAGCGGCTAAGAATACTTTTTCTTTTGTTACATCTTAGGTAAGTTAGAAGTGAGACTTGTTTGGTGTAGAACTGTTATATAATGTGAGTTTCAAGTGAGACTTGTTAAGTGTAGAACTGTTATATAATGTGAGTTTCAAGTGAGACTTGTTTGGTGTAGAACTGTTATATAATGTAAGGTTCAAGTGAGACTTGTTTGGTTCTAAGTGCAACATGAAAGCAAGCATACGGTTATGCTTCACTTTTGCAAACATTTGACAATGTGATTCCTAAATAGGTCAAGTTTTAGTTTAGCTTTAAATTGTGTAAAACCAAAAGCTTTGTGATTCAAAGCTAGAATCTAGATTTTATATGTTATTCTTTCTGGAATGGTGGAGGGTTGTGTGTGTTTGATGTGTTCGTGAGTATGAATCAAATTATTATTAGAGAGACAAAGAAAAGTAAAGCTTCGTTTCTCTCCCCCTCCTGAAAGCACCCAGTCTATATGTGTACATTGATAAATGGATAGGTGGAAGATTATATTTAGGGGTAAAATTAAAATGTGAAATGACATTGTTTTAGCGAGTTGTCTTAAAAATTATTGACTAGCAGGATGTTGTTTAGAATAACAGAGATGATAAATAGACAGACGGACAGACAGACAGATAGATTGATAGATAGATAGATAGATTAGATAGATAGATAGATAGATAGATAGATAGATAGATAGATAGATAGATAGATAGATAGATAGATAGATAGATAGATAGATAGATAGATAGATAGATAGATAGATAGATAGATAGATAGATAGATAGATAGATAGATAGATAGATAGATAGATAGATAGATAGATAGATAGGGTTTTTAATTAAATCAATGCTAGAGTGTATAAAATATTAAAGACTATCGCTTTAAAAAAAATCTAAAAGATGCCTTCTCCTAAAGACAATGTATAGATCTGGGTCCTTACATCTACAAATAAATCTTTATGTTACATCGCTTTTGATAAAGTTGACTTAATCATCTTGACAAGATTGTCAAGTTTAGAAAATGAAAGTGAATCTATCTAGACGTTACAGCTATATCTTGTGTGATTATTGCTAAAACAACGTGACCAGAAATGATAAAGGAAAATAAGAGCAACGCCGTGGCTAAAAGCAAAAATCAATAAAAAGTGTAAAACGCTCGGAAATAATCAATAAATCTGGGCATTTGTCTTGTCTAGAGCCTAGAGAGTGTCTTCTTTTGGCTCTATGCACTCTTTCAAATCACAGAGCTTGGGTTTTTTTTAGAAAGCAATGTTTCAATAACGATATTTACTGTGAAGGCATTATTACAAACTAGATCATTGTTATTACAAACTAGATCATTGTTATTACAAACTAGATCATTGTTATTACAAACTAGATCATTGTTAAGTATACCACTTCTACTCCGCCTTACGTTCAAAGACTAACCTCTTTTAGCTCATTGCGAAGTCTGCCACTCTTTACCTCATTATAATGCCTACCACTTATTTCGGTCAATTGTATCACGTCAAGTATTCAAGTAATCTAATTAATGACAAGACCTAAAGTATTCAAGTAATCTAGTTCATGACAAGACCTAAAGTATTCAAGTAATCTAGTTCATGACAAGACCTAAAGTATTCAAGTAATCTAGTTCATGACAAGACCTAAAGTATTCAAGTAATCTAGTTCATGACAAGACCTAAAGTATTCAAGTAATCTAGTTCATGACAAGACCTAAAGTATTCAAGTAATCTAGTTCATGACAAGACCTAAAGTATTCAAGTAATCTAGTTCATGACAAGACCTAAAGTATTCAAGTAATCTAGTTCATGACAAGACCTAAAGTATTCAAGTAATCTAGTTCATGACAAGACCTAAAGTATTCAAGTAATCTAGTTCATGACAAGACCTAAAGTATTCAAGTAATCTAGTTCATGACAAGACCTAAAGTATTCAAGTAATCTAGTTCATGACAAGACCTAAAGTATTCAAGTAATCTAGTTCATGACAAGACCTAAAGTATTCAAGTAATCTAGTTCATGACAAGACCTAAAGTATTCAAGTAATCTAGTTCATGACAAGACCTAAAGTATTCAAGTAATCTAGTTCATGACAAGACCTAAAGTATTCAAGTAATCTAGTTCATGACAAGACCTAAAGTATTCAAGTAATCTAGTTCATGACAAGACCTAAAGTATTCAAGTAATCTAGTTCATGACAAGACCTAAAGTATTCAAGTAATCTAGTTCATGACAAGACCTAAGTATTCAAGTAATCTAGTTCATGACAAGACCTAAAGTATTCAAGTAATCTAGTTCATGACAAGACCTAAAGTATTCAAGTAATCTAGTTCATGACAAGACCTAAAGTATTCAAGTAATCTAGTTCATGACAAGACCTAAAGTATTCAAGTAATCTAGTTCATGACAAGACCTAAAGTATTCAAGTAATCTAGTTCATGACAAGACCTAAAGTATTCAAGTAATCTAGTTCATGACAAGACCTAAAGTATTCAAGTAATCTAGTTCATGACAAGACCTAAAGTATTCAAGTAATCTAGTTCATGACAAGACCTAAAGTATTCAAGTAATCTAGTTCATGACAAGACCTAAAGTATTCAAGTAATCTAGTTCATGACAAGACCTAAAGTATTCAAGTAATCTAGTTCATGACAAGACCTAAAGTATTCAAGTAATCTAGTTCATGACAAGACCTAAAGTATTCAAGTAATCTAGTTCATGACAAGACCTAAAGTATTCAAGTAATCTAGTTCATGACAAGACCTAAAGTATTCAAGTAATCTAGTTCATGACAAGACCTAAAGTATTCAAGTAATCTAGTTCATGACAAGACCTAAAGTATTCAAGTAATCTAGTTCATGACAAGACCTAAAGTATTCAAGTAATCTAGTTCATGACAAGACCTAAAGTATTCAAGTAATCTAGTTCATGACAAGACCTAAAGTATTCAAGTAATCTAGTTCATGACAAGACCTAAAGTATTCAAGTAATCTAGTTCATGACAAGACCTAAAGTATTCAAGTAATCTAGTTCATGACAAGACCTAAAGTATTCAAGTAATCTAGTTCATGACAAGACCTAAAGTATTCAAGTAATCTAGTTTATGACAAGACCTAAAGTATTCAAGTAATCTAGTTCATGACAAGACCTAAAGTATTCAAGTAATCTAGTTCATGACAAGACCTAAAGTATTCAAGTAATCTAGTTCATGACAAGACCTAAAGTATTCAAGTAATCTAGTTCATGACAAGACCTAAAGTATTCAAGTAATCTAGTTCATGACAAGACCTAAAGTATTCAAGTAATCTAGTTCATGACAAGACCTACTATAATCACCGTATCATCCTAAAAAGGGAGGGGAGCTGGAGGTGTTGCCCAACATTGAAGTCGGAGACACAAAATGATGTCAATAAAATACTTCATGCTCTGAATAATGTGTGCTACTTGTTGCTACTTTGTTGTGTTGACCCTTCCCAATCTACAACTGAACACCCAATCAAACAAAAAACAATCTGAGAATCATTTGAAAATGGCAAAATGAAACCGATTTCACCCTATACTCTGTCTCCTTTGAATCAAAAGATTAATGAAAGTAGCAGTGGCGGATCTGTGGGGGGAGATACTTCTACCTATACCCTGTCTCCTTTGAATCAAAAGATTAAATGATAGTAGCAGTGGCGGATCTGTGGGGGGGGGATACTTCTACCTATACCTATCTGGTTTACACGATCGGTAGAATTAAGCTGTTAATAATCTATTGATTTAAGATAAGATTTTAGATTAAGTTGAGATAAGATCGTTGTATTGGTCCAAACAGAAGGAAATTAAGTTTGACTACAATTGTCCACCTCAGTATTATTACAAGAACAATACAATAGAGATGCAAAGACGATCAACTTCCACACATTTGACATACACACAGAAGACCAGCGCTATATGAATTAGGCTTCTGTGTACTTCTAGGTGACAAGTAGCCATGGTGATTAAACTTATTCTTAATTTGCAGCGCCACTTCCTAGTCTAATTCTTCATCTTGCATAAATGTGTTACTAATATGTAAATGGATATCTCCCTTACTCTTAGATTCTCATGTTTTTTACTAATAATTGTGAATAGTTGTAAAAATGGTGTATTGTTATGAAAAAAAATTCTTGCATAGTTGATTTTAAAAATTAAATTTTTCGCTTTCAGAAAAGAAAAAAATAGCCGTTGCATCAGAACTTTGAAAGGTCTAAAATATCATGATATCGCATTTTCTAGTTTACGAGATCTAAACGGGACAGACGGACGGACAGACAGACCACAGAAAAGTAATAGCGCCTATTCACTTTCGGGGGCCGCTAATAAAAAGAAAGTGAGGGTGGACAGTCAGTATTTCCAATCAACTGCCACACTCTACAGTGGATCAAAATCAAGGCCACCTGAATCATGAAGGGCTCGGTCAGAATAGAATGGTGACATTAGTACTGGAGGGGGGGGGGGGAGCGATATTTATTTTGTATTTCATCCATCAACGTGTGAACCAAAATGTAATCAATAGGCAGAGTAGCCTAGAGTAGATGTAGCCTAGAGTATATGTAGCCTAGAGTAGATGTAGCCTAGAGTAGATGTAGTTTAGAGTAGATGTAGCCTAGAGCAGCGGTTCTCAACCTTTTGAGATTCAAGGACCACTTAAAAATGTGTGTCTCAGCCACGGACCACTACTAAAAATTTTGCTACTGGCGCACTAGAAATTTATATAGTTTTATTTAAAAAAAAATAAAGTTGATATTTAAAATCATTTATTATATATTTTAATAAATGTTTCAACCTTTTCATCCTTTTGTAATGAACAAATATCAGTCTTACTGCTAACAATAGTTCGGATTAGAAACAATGCTAGATTTAATTTTAGTGCGAGCCTTGAGCTTGCAAATTTGAGCACAGCTTGTCCAAACGAGGTGTAATGCTTGAAAGACTCAGTCGGAGTTCATCTTCGACTTCAAGCCGTGAACGATATTTTGTTTTAATTGTAACCAGTGCAGAAAATCCACATTCACAAAGATATGATGTTGCAAAGGGTAAAATTATTTTGAAAGCTTTCTGAGACAGTTCTGGATACTCATGCGAAGCTTGTGTCCAAAACTTCATCAAACTCACTCTCGGATGCATCATCTTCAACGTAGTATCACTGGTCAGTCAATGAATTTGGTTTAATTCCGATGGTGGTAAATTTAATGAATCAATGTGTGCAAGAAACGGACTGGAAACCCACGAAAAACTCTCATCGTTCAAATCACCAAAGTAGAAGTTAAATTGATCCAGCAATGATTGAACATGTTCAGAAATCAATTTCACCAACTCGGGCTTGTTGATTTCAGCATTTTCTGGTTTCTCGGTGAATTCATGCAATTGATCAAACATTTCAAAGTTATCCTGAAATAATCTTGTCTTCCACAGAGCAAGTTTTTTCGTAAAAGCAGACACTTTATCACTGAGGGTAATTAAGTTTGTGTGCTTCCCTTGCAGAGATGAATTGAGTTTATTCAGCTGTTCAAAAATGTCGGCCAAGTAAGCCAGAACAGCAACCCCTGAATTTTCATTCAAATGAACAACAAGCTGTGAATTTTTACTAACAAGAAACTCTCGCACAGCATCACGTAATTCAAACAGTCTGTTAAACACTTTTCCCCTTGATAACCAGCGAACTTCAGTGTGCATCAGTAACTGCTCATGATCAAAATCCATATTCGAACATAATGAAGCAAAGAGACGATAATTCAATGGATGAGTCTTGATGAAATTAACAATTTTTATGGCCTGATCAAAAATAGATTTCAAGTCCGCGTTCATTCTTTTACTCGCAAGACTTTCCCGATGAATCATACAGTGCGTAAATGTGGCAGTTGGCACATTAGAACGCACACGTTCCCACAAGCCTGTTCGTTTTCCAGTCATTGCTACAGCACCATCCGTGCACACTCCGATACACCAGGACCATTCGATGCCATTGGCTGCCATAAAATTATCAAGGATAGCAAAAAGTTCTGCACTTGTTGTGTGACCTGGACAAGCTTTACAAAACAAAAAATCTTCTTCAACTTCATCCATCCAGATATATCTGACATAAGCCATTAATTGTGCCTGGCCGGAAACATCCGTTGATTCGTCCAATTGAATAGCAAATTGTTTAGAATCTTGCAGCCTTGAAATCAACTGTTCTTCAAAGCTATACGTCGTTGAATTGTTTCGTTTGAAAGTGGAATAGTTTTCAGTTTACTTGCCAAGGCATCACCAAACATATCTCGATACATATCTATAGCAGCAGGCATTATCAGAGTTTCTGCGATTGTGTGAGGCTTTTTGGCCTGTGCAACTCGGATAGCCACTAAAAATGATGCTCTTAAAGCCTTCTCATTGACTTTAGTTGCTTGGAGTATGCAAGACTTCTGAATACCAAGTGAATGTTTCTTGCGCATAAAATATTCCAATGGTTTCTCCGAGCAGTCAGTATGATTCGTTTTAAGATGTCTTCGGAGTTTCGCAGGTTTCATCGCTTCATTTGCAAGAATTTGTGAACATATTACACACTGTGGTCTGGGTTGATTATTTACTAAGACGCATATAAACCCAAAGCGCAAATACTTTCTTTATTAAAAATTTATCCATGTGTTCAATCAATTTAATTATTTTGATTAGTTTTCAAATAAAAAAGCGTATTTTTGAATGTCAATATAAACGGGAAGACGCCAGGACCCATCTGATTTCCGGTGTAACTAAAACTTAGAGTAAACATAAAATCGAAACGCACTGTTGCGCTATCGCCATCTAGCGATTTAAAATCAATAATTTTAAAACTGACTTGATATATTCTTTTTCATGTCTTTAATTCTATTATTTTTCATATTTTTTATTTTTAAAAAAGCATGCAATTCGGGTTTTGCTCGCGGACCACCAGGCAAATGTCCGCGGACCACTAGTGGGCCGCGGACCACAGGTTGAGAACCGCTGGCCTAGAGTAGATGTAGCCTAGAGTAGATGTAGCCTGGAGTAGATGTAGCCTAGAGTAGATGTAGTTTAGAGTAGATGCAGTGCAGGAAAATCTTGGGGTGGCAAGTATCGCACCCCCCCCCCACACACACACACCGACTTTTAACACTATGCATTCATTTTCGTTGTCAATTAGATCTAGAGGGTTTCAAAACGTTTCTGTTTTAAAACCTTTTTCGTCATTTTTAGTCCAAGTGACTTTTTAAAAATGAATCATTTCAAAGGAACATTTAAGTAAACAAGGTTACAAAAGACAGTTTGTGTGGAAACACAAACTCAAAATCGGCCCCCGAAGTGGTCCACGGCAGGCTTCAATATTTTCAGAAAGAACATCCGAATGAAATTATATCAAAGACAAATGAGAGATAAGAATGGAGAAAGAAGGTTAACAGATCTTGTGTAGTGCCCCAACGGTCCAGCAGATCGAAGGATAAGTGAAAGTGAATGTAAAGTTAGATGTGAACCTGGCCTAAATAGTTCCCCTTTCAGACCTTGTGGTCTATAGGGCAGATGATGTAAAGTTCATCTGTTTTTGTGGCCTACGGTTAACGAGGGTGTCATGTAGCCAGCACAATGCCCAACCGCCTTTACTTTTCCCCAACTAATGTCAGGTACCCATTAAGGCTAAGTGGACTCAGAGGCGCAAAAGGATTCCAAAGTTAAAAATCCCTCTTCACCAGGATTCGAACCCGGGACATCCGGTTAAGAAGCCAAGCGCTTTACCGCTCAGCCACCGCGCCTCCCCTGGCCAACTGATGTCTTATAATTGATCTAATTTTTTGAAAATCCTAAAAAAATCAATGGTTATACAGATGATTGTGATGTTTACTAAAGTTAGGAAAATGAAGTTTATAAAATTACTATTCGTTTTAAATTAGGTCTAACTTATAATGCATACTAATTAGCTTTTTCTCTGTAAAAAAAATACTTGCATAACTGATTTTAAAAATTAGATTTTTCGCTTTCAGAAAAAAAAAAGTAGCCCTTGCATCAGAACTTTGAATGGTCTAAAATATTGTGATGTCCGATTTTCAATATCTTTTCTAGTTTACGAGATCGAAACGGGACGGACGGACAGACGGACAGACATTTCACACAAAACTAATAGCGTCTTTTCCTCTTTCGGGGGCAGCTAATAAACAATTGAATTAAGACTTAGGACTAAAAATACGTTTGTAGACCCATGTTTTTATACTCCATGTTAAGAGTAATTTCCATTTTTTAGATAGACTAGCAAAATACCCGCGCTTTGCAGCGGGAGGATTATTGCATTAACATTTCAAATTTGCTTTAATTAATAGGCCTACATGTAACAACAAAACATTCTCATTTGTGTCAGGAGTGTTACCGCAGGGAATGTAGCGCATGTATTTTTGGAATAACCGGAACAACGCAGTTTTTGTGTGGCTTTTTGCAATGTTAGTCCGATAAGTAAAAATAATGTGTCATATGTACTGCCTTAAATATTTCATTACTAAGAAGAAAAGTAAACCTTTTGAAATAGAGAAGAAACATACATGTACCAATACACAGTTATTTGTTGAGGATCTCTTTGTACACCACGTTGTCAGTTCGGCCCTCCGGCTGCAGTATGACCAATCCCTGCGCCGAGCTTACTCTTGAGCATGCGACGTACAGTTGCCCATGTGAGAAGCAGTCCTGTCTCAAGTCAATGCCAACCTTTTGTAGTGTCTGTCCCTGAGACTTGTTGATTGTCATGGCGAAGCAGAGCCTTACTGGGAATTGGAGGCGTTTGAATTGAAATGGGAGGTCAGAGGGGATGACGGGGATGCGAGGAATCAAAACTGTCTCTCCTGAGCCACTGCCAGTGAAAATAGTTGCCTCAATGAGGTTCTTCTGCAGAGACGTGACTTGAAGTCTGGTGCCGTTGCACAGTTTAGGTGGCTGCAAGTTCCTCAGCAACATTATCGGTGCCCCAACCTTCAAAATGAGACGATGCTCAGGAGTACCTGGAGGATTCAGAGAGTTGAGAAACTCTACCGGATAGTGCACCGCGTCTTCCATTTCCACAATTGAATCCACAGACTGGTATGTTTTAGATTGTGAGGGGAGTTCTTGGAGTAAAACGTGGTTAATGGCCGTGGTCATGTCGTTTCGTGGTGTTAGGATAGCTCTCTCCCTCAACCATGACACGTCTATATGCTGGAGAGTTCTTAGATTGGGATAAACATTGTAACGAAGGTTTTGCAAGGTCTTCACCAGGAGACAGAGATTTGAGGGAATTGCTATTTTAGAATTTTCTTGACTGAAGCTGCCATCACCAATACTCATCAGAAGATCTGAGAACTCTCCGGCTCTTGTGTCGCCATTCAGATGAACCCTCATGTTTATTCTTAAAGTGACGACAGTGATTTGACACCACAGGTACGAAGACTTCAGACAGGCTTTCACTTCGTCGGCGCGTGTTCCTCTGGGCATGACTGGTAGGGTTTGCCGAAAGTCTCCAGCCAGCAACACTGTCAAGCCTCCCATACGTGTGGTGGTGTTTCGGATGTCTTGGAGGGTCCTGTCCAAAGCCTCGACACCCCCTCTGTGTGCCATGGTGGACTCATCCCAGACAATCAGCTTGCACTGTCTTAGCACTTCAGCCATGTTGCTCTGCTTTGATATGTTGCACGTGGAGGGCGAATCAGTGGTGTGGCTGAGGTTGAGAGGTAGCTTGAAAGCTGAATGAGCAGTTCTCCCACCCTGAAGAAGAGTTGCTGCAATGCCAGAAGAAGCCACAGCTACAGCAATGTCACCTTCCGCTCGGACTTTCGCAAGCAGAAGGTTTATGAGGAATGTCTTGCCAGTTCCTCCTGGAGCATCAAGAAAAAACACCGTGCCAGTGCCCGAGACAACGCTCCTCATGACTTGCTCGTAAACTCTCTTTTGGTCACCATTCAGCAAAGGCTCGTTGTTTGAGACTAAATTGGCCAACTCCGAGGTGTCGTAAGAGGTTTCCCTCAAGTACTCGGGATTCGACGTAACCTCTGCCAGTTCTCTCGAAGGTGAAGGCAGCCCGTAATGATCGACAGAGAGACCTCCGATAGCAATGACGTAGTTCTCAAGCAAATGAAGACACGTGTTGTAGATCATAGGCAACCACTGTTGGACTTCTGTTCCTCCATGATCTCTTTCAGTCTGTCTCCTAACATCTTCTGCCATGCTGTCTCTATGTTTTTCCCAGAGATTTAAGGGGTTCTCCATTTGGCAGAAGACCAGCATTACAGCGAACAGTTCACGGATCTTTTGAGGTGAGCGAGACAGAGCAGCTTCCTGGAGAGTCTCGTCCCAGTTGACATCGTCCTGTAACAAACCAAGTGCCCTGCAGGCCGACTTGTAGGTTGGATGGACAACACCGTCAACTGAGAAATTCGAAAGAGGTGGGACCTATGATTTTGTAGAGCAGCAATCGAAGGTGGTAACATTCAGAGTTGTTCGGGTGCACAGTGTAGACCCTTCCAAGCACATTATCTTTCTTCACCCCCGAATGTCCTGGCACAGCCTTCCCCTGCTTCCTCCACACATAATAAGATGGAACTTCGTGATAATAAAGCTCCTTTGCAAAGCCATCATGGTTGCAAAGATCAAAGAAGGCTAACAGAGTCGTCTGTGGTGGATTGTGTACTTTTTCTGCAACATTGCCCTCTGTGAAATAAATTCTCTGTCCGTTCTCGAGATGCACTGCAAGATGAACGACCGGAGGGTAGCGTTCGTGAATGGGAAAGCAGAAAATGCGCCACGCTGCTTCAGAGCTGCTGATGTAACGACCAGCTTCGTCCACACCTTGAACCTGTCCCAGTTGTTGAGCACATACAACACAATGTCCCTTCGGACATCAGCAGTGAGTCTGATGTGGCCGTGCAATGTGTAGCACAGAGCGGACGTTGTCGACCATTACGACCGTTACGCGTACGATTGGGAAACGAAACCTGCTGCACTTTTGTAAGTAAGCTGTAGGGAATGCGCCTGCCAAATTTCACCCACGGGAAGTTGCAGAATTAGTGATGAGTCAGTGAGTTAGGGCTTTGCCTTTTATTAGTATAGAAGATTAGTTATTATTTTATCATTATTTATTTATTTTATTTTAGTTATTTCCCCATCCTATCCCCAATTTCTTCACCCGCCCCACCTTTTCCTCATCTCACTAGACTGAGTCAACCACCTTGGCGGCTTTTCCCTTATCTTCCCTTGACCGGGGTGAAGATAAACACACAGTCTCGTTGGTCTTACCCGCCGGATGTCTGACAGCCGCAGTTGACACCACCTTGGGTGGAATGCGAGTCAATCTTTCTTTCTCCCCCCCCTCTCCCGTCTCTCTTTGGTCTAGGAGATCACTCGGACTTGGTCAATCCCATTTCCTGTTTCCGCCCACCTCTTTCAGGACTTTAAAAAGTAGATCCGAATCATACCAGACCCTCTTATTTCTCATTCTCGTTGAACAGTCGAGTCTGGACTATTTCATTCACTTTTACTCCTAGAGGAATACCTGGTGCCTCTTTCAGGTGTCTGCCTATTTGTTTGGATCTATTGCCTATGCACTTAGTGCTATTCAGCACTGCACTCCTGCCTATTTGCTATTGAGTATCATCTACCGCCTACGTGGATCTACTCAACTCTACTACTTGGCGCTATCGGCTCTACTTGCCTGCCTATTCGACAGCCCACCTGTCAACTTATTAGGTACGACATCCCTATAGACCCAGAGTCTGTGCGAGACGTCATAGTTACGCCAAACCCTCCGCAACTCACTGGACGCTGCTCACGGCAGATCAGCTCTGCCCGCAGTACCCTTGTGCCCACGGTAGCCGGCCACCCGCCCTACTGTGCCCACTACAGATATCAGAACTTTGGATTGAGACTCCACAAGAACTGAATCACCGGCGTCCCTCTACCCGCTAGAGCGCCACCTCCAGCTGCAGAACCTCAAGCCAGGCACAGCCAGCAAGCTGCGACCCAAGCAGGACAACCAGCAAGCTGCGACCCAAGCAGGACAACCAGCTAAGTCAGAGGACAAAGTGACATACTCTCTTATTAAGTGCACGAGTGATGATTAAATATAGTATTGATTAGAGATAGATGCAAACCCTCCCCCTTTTTATTCTTACATGTAACTATTTATTAAAATAAATATTCTTCATTTTTAACTTTGTATCTTACTTTCATTGCTTGTCTCGTTGCGTGCCTGATCCCGATTTATATGCTGACGGGTTGGTGTGTGATAATTTCAAAAATAATCATCCCCTAGACATTAAACGCGCCAAGCACACGTCACTTTCGCTAACCTGCCACAGACCCATTGCCATGTTTTCTGGTTTTCGGTAGACCCCCTGCTTAACTTATATTGCCTTTTTGTAAATTCATGAACTCCATTTTTTAAACTAATTTCTAACTGTAGTGAGCCGAAGAGTGAAAAGTAATTTAAAGCTACATTAAAAGAGATTTATCTTTCCTATTGATAAAATTTAATGTAAACCAATTAAAATAACAATTAATGTGTAGACCAATTACTGGAATCACCAAACACACTGAAAATGTAGTTCATTATCCGTTGCTGTGGATATTATGTTCCATACAGAAATTTGGTGTTCTATGAAGTAGTCCTTCAATATTAATTCATTAATTTGCCTTAAGTATCATTGTAAAATAGCAGTTTCTCGTGTATTTTTTGATCTTTCACGTGTGGCTCAAATATTGGGTACATGAAACTGTTTTCACTAACAGGAGAAGGGGCGAAAATTAGTAACTGGCGCCTAATAAACTTAACTAAAATGAAGCCTAAATACTGAACTTTTATTATTAAAGTTGTCCGTTCATAGGCGTTTTTTTTTTTTTTTTTGTTTAGTCGATTCATATAATACATATTAAATTTTTTTTGCTTCATTTTAATTTGAATTTCATCAAAGAGTATATTTAGCCTAGAAATCACAGAGAAAAACACATTTGAAGTTGAATCTTACAAAAAAATGCTGGGGGTCTTCCGAAAACTGGAAAACATGGCAGGGGTCTACGAGACTAAAAAGTTTGGGAACCACTGTGCTATTCAAATAAATTTTTTTACTTAATTTCAATACTTAATACTTATTTAGATATCTTAATTTTGTCTACATGTAACTAATGTCAAATTCCTTCCTTCCTTGTCAAACAAGCGGTTGCCTAAGTACCTTTTTATGACAATATATTATAACACTAATTACGCTGGAGGTATAGCTGCAAGGCAGCAGAGGTTTGAATTCAGTTTTCCTTCTGCTAGGTGGGCTGCAAGCGAGGGCTAATGAGTCCCTCCTGCCCAAAGCTTACTGGCTTAGGCGCCAGTTACTAATTTTCGCCCCTTTTCCTGTTAATAAAAACAGTTTCATGTACCCAATATTTGAGAAGGAGAAATTGATCAAAGTTTCAGGCAAAGAGCAGTTCTTGATGGATTTCATGATTCATAACAAAACGAAAATATGATAATAATAACACATATTATCGTTCAAGGTTGACAAGCCCAGCTTTTTTTTAGAAGTACGTCATTTGCCAGTAATTAAATAAGAACCTTTCATTGTCCTATATCATTTGACATGATAGTTTTTATGATAGCAGATATAGGAATGTGTAAAACAGGTTTTAAAACCTCTTCAATGGATAGGCAAAATCAATTATTTGCCTTCAGTGTGCAGTTTTCTAGTTTGATATAGGCCTAAGTAATAATTTTGTAAGACGCTCACAAACCTCTTCTCTTTTGTGATGTTTAATCAAAATTATTTCTACTGTGGGTCTATTCTGAACTTAAAGTGTTGGAAAGTATTTCGAATCTCAATCTATTTTATCATGTTAGCATTGTCTCCAATGATGTTCCAGGATAGATGGTTTCATAGCGACTAAACTTAAAACTGTTACATAAAAAAATAAATGCAAAGGCTTGTTCGACAAGGAAGGAATGAAGAGAAACTTAAAATAAGATGTTAAATTTTCAAATAAAAAAATCATTCGGCTAACAGGGTTACAATTCAAAGGATTAACTAAGGTACAAATCATTTAGTGGGCAAGGAAAGTCTCGACGTGCTTCAATGAGACCCACTATCGTAGACCCCCATTTACAGGTCATGGACCCCCAATTTATTTTTTCACTTTCGTAGACCCCCCCCTGGAAGTCCTCGTAGACCCCTGGAGGTCTATATAGAACACTTTAGAAATCACTGGAATAGCAGGATAGATATATATAACTAAGGTAAAAAATAATATTGTTACGAATCTCACTATCCAGGCTCTCTGCAAACTGCACCATACACCACCAGCTTAAAGAACTTGACAACTCAGGGCTCCAAAGTAACGTAACAGTTAAATAGTTGAATAAATAACAGCTAATACTGTACAATTGGCTACACGTACACTGTGCAAATATCTCTCCGATAACACCGTACCGCCGTATCAATTCTTGCACTGGCCTCTCCGTCTCGTTCCGGGCTTGCACTGGGTTCAACAGTTCAGGACTGACTTCACACACTAGGCTCGTTGTGTCGGACTCGATCGCATACCAAGATCAAGACGCCAGTCGTCTCAACTGTACTTGACAGTACTCCGCACTGAACCGTCGTAATGCTCCGTACAGAACCACACCGTTGAACTGTAGTCGACCGTGTTCTGAGCCCTGTCGTGAATCTTCTGTCGTGGACCGTGCTGTTTTCAAGTCTCGACCTGCTTAAATGAAATCCACTATCTCATGGACCCCCAATTTATCTTTACACTTTCATAGACCCCTTTGGGGGGTGGGGTCTATATGAACTGCTCTACAAATGAATTGTAACTATATTATCCAATTAAAAACGGATTTAGAAATGAGCTTTCCAAATCTCGTTCTATAAAAGGTTTTTATGTATGTGCATAGAAATATCATAGAATATTGATAGGCCTACAATGGTAATGCAATGAGATTTTCAATGTATCACCATCCCAGACGTAAACATTGCTTTACGAACCAAAATTTCAAGAAGAAACAAAAAAAATGTATACAAAGTGTAATTGTATCAATTAGTTTGGATCAGTCATGTTAATAAAATTTGTAATAGATCTAGACCAACAAAAACAAATCTGTGCGATTAGAAATATTTGTACCAATTTTTTTTTTGTTTAGCGCTATTTCATGCTTTTAGCTTTCTCAATATGCTATGATCCTATCACTTATCTGGACCAGTTGTGAAAAAAAAAAAGGGGGGGGGGGAGAGAGAGAGAAAGAATGGGATATCTGGGTGGATTTTACAGCAATCACTTTTTAAAAGCATTTATATATTTTTAAAAAAAAGGGGGACGACCTGAATTTGAACTCATGTATCAAGTCTCCTCAAGCCGTCATGCTAACCACTCTGCTACTGGGGTTCTATGAAGATAGAAGATTGTCAAATTATCTATTGTTTGTTTCAAAATTGCTTTAAAGCTGCGACCTATTAAAGGGAACTAATTCTCAGTTTGAGATACCTAACAAAAAAAAATAATTAATTAACCAATACCGGTAGAAATTAACTGATTGGTTTTGTTTTTTTTAAATTGATTCTTGAGTTGTCAGGCAAAAGAACTACAAGATTTCAGCTTGATCCGAGATGTGGGTGTGGGAGAAAGAACGTCCACACTTTTGAACAGACAAACGGAATTAATATAAACTTTTGTCATAAAAGTTTGCCCTTGTGTACAACCAACATTTGGTTTGTGCGCGAACAACAACGCTTAGAGTCCCGCGTCAACCGAGCTGGCACGAGCTACCGCTGACCCGGCCTCACACCCTGTTCATGCGTTTCTGTCATTTGCTTAAGTTTATTGTGCTCCATATAACTTTCACTACTAATATTTAGTACATGTAGGCCTATATAATGGCTTGGACAAGGGTAAAGAGCGGTGCTGAAGACGTACCATTAAAATGAAGAAATAATTTCAAAGCATGTGTCCGACCTCGCGGTGGAATAAAAGAGATGATCTAAGTCGAATGTAAGGACGCGATTAAAAGAGATCTAAGTCGAATGTAAGGACGCGATTAAAAGAGCTCATGTTACGTGTTAATATAATTACGAATCAAAGGTCACATTAAAGAACAAATGGACAAGTTGCAGCTAGCTTCATTCATGAACAAACATTGATACCATCGGCGGGTCCTTCATTTCTGAACAAAGCGCTAGTAATTTATGAAGATTTGCTGCAAGTTAAAGAAGACAAAAGCCAAAGAATTTGGATAAAGTTCATTCTTCCATCCGCAAAACGACAGAAATGGGAAGTCAGTCCAGAAAACAGCCTGATATTCTTATGAATGGGAATTTCCCCTCAAAGCAGTGACTCCATACCCTACTACCTGCAGCTCCATCCACTCAAGCTATTAGCAACAGGTTGGTGTTCTCGTGTTCAAATTTGTCTCTTTTTTTAATTACATTTTCTCTCTACTGGTACCGGTAGTTCTAAGTATTTGGAATACATAATATAGTACCGGTAGTTCTAAGCATTTGGAATACATGATACGGTACCGGTAGTTCTAAGCATTTGGAATACATGATACGGTACGAACTATTATTAATGTTACTAGGGAACAAATAGAGGCTGGCCAACTCTACTCCTTTATTTCTTGGGGATTGTTTTCCCATCAATGTTCAGAAACGGAATGTGGTCCCAAATTAAGGTACTACTGGTATAATTGTATTAACTTTATTTCTTGGGGATTGTTTTCCCATCAATGTTCAGAAACGGAATGTGGTCCCAAATTAAGGTACTACTGGTATAATTGTATCAACTTTATTTCTTGGGGATTGTTTTCCCATCAATGTTTGTTTGTTGTTTGTTTTACATGTTTCGGATGTTCCTTCAGGGTTGAAGATAATTACTTCCTAGTCCAAACCTCCCGCAGGACGACGGGGGATGGGAAGGTTTGAACCCGGGACCATCGATAAATCTGAACGACAGTCCAGCGTGCAAACCGCACGACCAGGCAGCCATCTGGAACGGAATGTGGTCCCAAATTAAGGTACTACTGGTATAATTGTATCAACTTTATTTCTTGGGGATTGTTTTCCCATCAATGTTCAGGAACGGAATGTGGTCCCAAATGAAGGTACTACTGGTATAATTGTATCAACTTTATTTCTTGGGGATTGTTTTCCCATCAATGTTCAGGAACGGAATGTGGTCCCAAATGAAGGTACTACTGGTATAATTGTATCAACTTTATTTCTATTATAAAAAGGACATGATATATTTACTACTACAGATTTACTTCACATGAAAACAGAACAGAATCTATGATTGGGACAATTTCTATAGATTTACTTGAAGACAAGTTGACTGCATGATTTGTTCTGGTATCTTTCCTGCTATTAACCTACTCAGTGCAATATTGGCCCCAAGGTTTTTTTGGACACGTGCAGGGAGAGCTGACTGGGAGAAGGTGCTCAGCAAACACAACTCAGCTCAATTCAGGATTCAAACTCAAGCCTCCTTGATTGTCACTCAGCCACACAAACCACAAATTTTCAGACAAATGTAAGGATACATTATTTAACATTGACTTCAATAAGTAAGATTTGAACATTTATGTAACCTCTTTTATTGTATGTAGAGTAATAAATATACGTTTTTACATGAACAAAAAAAAAAAACAAGCTTCTAACTAAAAGTTTTCAGGAACAAAAAAAAAACAAATAAAAAAAAAAACTGAAACATTACAAACCATATTAGAACAATGGGCCCCAGTTCTATGTACAACTGTGTATGTACAGAATCAATGGAACAAACATCACAGATTGCTTGAGCTTACTTAAGCATAGACACGTTTAGGTCTTTAGTCTGAGAACCTAGTCAAATAATAAAAAAAAAAAAAGGTTTAGTTCCAAGTCAAACTATGGGCAAGTTAATCAATAACAATTGCTTTAACAAAAAAGTTTAATTCTTCATCACAAAAATGTGTTCTTAGCTTTAGCAATCTGAAGTTTTTAGTGATAGATAAAGCATGGTGAAATGCTGTTCCTAATCCTAAGTGTATTTCTAGAGCAATGATTTAAGGCAAAACACTTGCTGGCCAGTGTCAGTTCTCTTCCAAACCCAATTCTCATTGTTGCTTTTCTTCACTTGAACAAATGATTTAGTGCTCCAAATGAATCATTTCTAAGCCAGGAAAAGTCTTGCCATGTCTAACATGACCAGCAGCATCTGTTACATGTACAAGACGAAAAGTACCATAACAAAGAAAACAACCTACTCACCAAGGCAATTAGATGGAGAAACATACACAATTGAAAGAAACACACAAATGTTTAAGCCCAAAAATCTGATCATCACTTCAATGTATTCTGTAAGAAATGTCTACCCAGACAAAATTCTGATCATCATGCCTACTTCAATGTATCAGTATTCTATAAGAAATGCCTACCAATATGTTGTTAAAACTGCAAATATTTTTTTTTAATGGATGGGACAACCATTTTGTCTACTTTTCAATTAGCTATCAGCAACCACTTTAGTGTTTTGTAGATTTAAATTCTTATTCTGAACTAGGAGTGAAAATGATCCAATGAAAACATTTCTGCTCTATGTTCTTTAAGACATGACAGTTCCATCATAATGTCGTCAGCGTCAGTTTTGTTTCCTATCATTAGAGATCAAATCACTTTGTACAATGCTGCTAATCAAATTAGTCAAGTATTGGTGGAAAACTACTTGACATTTTGCTGATATATATACTAGCAAATAAACAAAACAAATTCAAACATTGATTAGATTGGCTAGTATAGACAATAATCAAAATTCATGTACAAAAACACTGTTCCATCATCAAGTCATTGAAATCTGTCTCATCAGAGACAAACAATTTATAACAAGTAACAAAATAATGAGTGTTAATAGAAAATGGAAAACAAAATACAATGTGAATCAAATATTTGCAATACATAAAATTCAGTCACATACTTTATCAATGTTCATGAAATAAAAGTCTTTGAAGTTTCAACAAAACAAAAAACAAAAAACACAATCATTTTTTTTTAACCAAAACATTCAATAATGGTAATAAAAAATCAAAGACGCTGTCCAAAGAAATTTAATTTATATGTATTTAACATTGATATGGGATGTTATCATGAAAACTATGTGTAAAAAAAAAAAAGATAATCCTATAAGTAAATATTTTCTCACACAAGCTACTACCATATCCAAAATAAAAATGTGTAACAAATAACCCAAAACAAAAACTTAATGCATTCATTGTAAACAAACAAAATTACCACAACAAAAACACAAGTTATCATTGTCAATATCAGATCAGAAACACATATTCATTGTTTACAAATACACTACAAATCAAAACCATGTTTTCAATGTCAACATACACACTAGCACAAGTATAACAATCAACCCATAATGAAAAAAACACCTTTGACAAACAAGTCCATTGGTGGCTATAAAAACAAAATTATATTTAACTCAAACATGGACAGCTAAATTGTTTGCATTAGTTGAGGAACAAGTCCACATTTTGTATGAAGCTACATTTTAAATACCAGTACTTGTTTCTTTATTCAACTAGAAATGATGATTTCATCTTCACCCTCCCATGTGATAGCTAGTGGTCATTAATTCAACCAATCTGAAGACTATTCAAAATACAAATGTGGGTTGCTTTAATTAACAGGATTAGTGTTTGATCACTGACTATAGGAAAGAATATGACAAGAAGTTATATATGAATATATAGAGCAACTCTTTATGTTCAATTCCATGAATGTAAATCAAAAATATTCCCCCATGACAGTAAGTATTAAAATGACTGAGTATGCCACTTTTACTTGCTCATAGCACTGATAACTGCCCACATCAGTTCATTTGTTCCTTCTTTCATACTCTCTGCATCAAAGTCCAGATCCAATAGTTCTCGTACTCTCTTCATGGCTACTTCATAATCATCATCAGAGAGTGGAGCAAAAGCATTTTCTAAAACATCCGAAGAATGAGCTAAATAAATAAGAGACAACATACGGCGATCCATCCTGTGGGCATCATTGGTCCAACGATTGAGAACTGATTCCTGTACTCGTTTTATAAGCCTCTGTTTGACAACATTGTCGGTCAGAGGATGTGTGGTCATATCAAACAGAAGAAAGTTCTGTTTTTCTGTTGTGCAAACTCCTTTCTCCACCAAATTTTTAGCAAGACGTTCTCTAACGTTGCGCAACTGATAACGCAGTTTCAATGGATTCCATGTTTCACCTGGATATAAAAAAAAGGAAGATAAATAGTTTGCCTACACTTATTATTATAGGACTAAGAAAACTAAATCAACTTTAGAGGATCACCTTTTAAAATAATGTGTCCAAATAGTTCCAAGAATAGAATACATTTTTGATTCAACCAGTGTCTGTCTCTTTTTGAGAAAATTATTTAAAATTTTACTTTAAAAAAAAAGTCACAATTTGGTCATTGATTATTTAGTTGATATATAATTAAAAGCTAATATCAACAGACTAAAAATTTAGCTACTAATATTACAGATATGGGAAAGCAAAACCATGTCAATAGGCAACTTTTCTATAAGAGCTCATCATGTCTCGTTTAGATCGAAAGCATGTTGACTTTTTATTTTAGCGAAAACCTTATGTGCATACCTTTTTCCCCTAAGAATATCTGAAAAGTAAGTGCTCATACCCCTACTGTATAAGCTCCTACACTGGAAATTGAGTATTTTTTAAGCTTTTTTTATATTCTATAGGTATTAAAAGTATTTTTTTTAAAACTAGAAACATTGTTCAATCTTTTGAAGCTGTTTATTTAATTATTAGTATCACCAAGCTGATGTATCCAAAGGAACAGCAAGTGCTAATACAGTTTGGGGTCATGATAGGGGGTAAAAGTTTGTATGGCACATCTAAATTAGAAGTGAAAAAAAAAGTTTTCAAGGTAAACAAAAGGTTTGCCACCCCTTTAGATATTTGTTTCTAATTTATAAAAAATTGTGAAATGATTTTTAAATTGTTATAACAAAGTTTTCAATGTTTCACATTCTAAATAGATCAAAACAAAGACCACAAAAAGAATTTTGTCTTGACCTAGTATTTATTTATTGAATTTCTTTTTATCAAAAGTACAACTATTTCTTTAAAACTTTACTCAATACAAAGCCTACTGGTTCCTAATTTAGTGTAATATGATTAATTTTTCCACTGAAATTTTAAAATTTCAAGGCATTGCATTATATTATACCAAATTTTAAAACACTGTCATTACCACTTAAATATTCTATCCATGATTGTACAGTTTCAGGTGGCTGGGTTTCTTTTATATGTCGTAAGGCTTCATCCAGTAAAACATCTCCAGTTGGCTGATCATTCTTACAAATAACTTTTCGATTAGTCAGGCTCCGGCGACGCATTCCAGCTTTCTCAAGTTCAATTCTGCCTCGCAAAGATAACTCAATCAATATGCATCCTCGAAGTCCAGATGATATGCAGTCATTCCAAAATGAAGTATAACCCTTAGAAATAAATGTTTAGAAAATTATTAAAGTATATAAGGTTCTCAAATAAATTTTAAATGATATTTAATCTTTTAGCACTTAAAATAGTGTAATGTATAAAAAATAAAAACCAATTCTACAACAATTTAAATGTGGCTTGTTTTGCTCTTCTGGTGATATTCCAAGAAAGAATTATAATAGATTATTTATGACTAAAACAAACATTGATTAACGGCATATAAAATAAATAAAATATAAAAAATATAAACCTAACCCTAAAAATATTAAAGAAAAAAAAAAAAAATTTTTGCATCAAAAACATTATATACATTCATCTTGATACCATATTATAAATTAAAAGTTCAGCCTTTTCTATTGTGTACCAGTAATTCTAAATTTTGTCACTTATGCCAGTCAGTCTAGGGTTTCAATTCAACTTTTACATTAGAGACAATTACCAAAATGGACAGTACTTATTATGCCTTATAATTATTAAATGTTGTTATCTTTTAATATATAAATTACACCTCTTATCTTTTTTGAAACGCAACATGAAAATAACAGCAACAAAAGATATAATGTATCAATCTCCTGCATGTACTTTTAATGTAAAGAAATTAAACACATGACGACAATAAAATATTAAGAATATGTTACTATCCAGATAACGATTTGTCAGTGAACAAATGATTTGTTGTGTGTACCATTTGTCGAGAACCAACTGCCAACTCCTGATGAAGATCTCTAAGATCTAACTATATAATATATATTATATATTTTAAAAAATTATTTTTATAGCTATTATTACTAATATGCGAAACCAGCAACAGTATCCCAGCCAAAACACTAAAGATGGCCGCCGTATTACATATATGAGTGCAGTGTTGCACATGACTAAGCAAACCCAGTTACTTTGCAACCTATATATATTCTTCCCCATCTCATGCAGACAAAGCTGTTGTCCACTGGTAGTCTTTTAAGTTTTCTTGCTGTCTTCTGCAACTGTCTTCAATTTATAGCTTTCCTTTTGGGTCTCAAATGTGTCTCGCAGCCTTTGTGACATCTCCAACTGTCTCTTTCAGAGGCAATCTGCTGCAGGCTACTTTCTTCTATGCCGATAAGGATGAAATGGCTCCTGAATTGATCTTAATACTATTTATAGATCTAGCGCTTACTTACAAGCGCAAGGGTGCCTGTTACATCACTAAGCTTTCCAATGCAGGATAGGTGTCCAACCCAGCACAGCTGTCAATGGTAATTAGTGCTGTCCACACCAGCCTCCAGCATAACATAGATCTAGTTTTTTTTAATATAGTCTTGCCAGCATATGCCCATAACATTATGCCATGTGTGAAGGAGCCTTAGTCTTAGCTCGTCTTAGCAGCAATGCCTTTGCTTTGATACATTATCAATAATTGTCAATAATAATAATATCTTATTGTCGTTAAGGAAATTTGTCTTGCAATTTGTGCATTACACCAAACAAAACATTATAACTATAAAAAAAAACTCTTGGGGGAGCTACCACCTTCTACCAAGCGTGTCCAAGGTGGCAGATAGAGGAATGACTCTTAGATATAAGGGTTAGCTGTGAATACCAAATAAACAGCTGTGGATCAACTAGTTTGCAGTCATGGAGGATGAGGTGGAGTATTCCAGTGGTTAGAATATTTACTAAAAACATCTCGGAAATCCAGGGAAATGATTGCAAAAAGTGAGTATAGGGCGCTCTAACTCTAAATCTGGGTAGATGAAGCTCGTTAGCTAGGGATAGCAGTTCATCTAGGAGAGAAAACTCCGAAAAAAAAACAACCTGCTGCCTTGCCGATGATCTTGGATGATCAAAGGCTATGGGAGCACACCCAAAAGAAAAGCAGGCTGAAGTCGGAGCTAGAGCCGGAGTCAATGGACCTCCTGGCGCATAACACATTGACACGCAACCTCATCTATATTGGAGTTCAGTAACGATTCTAATAGATGTGGCGTCCTGCAAGTGGAATACCGCAGCGCAGGTAGGGGGCAGGGCTCTCCGCTTTGAAGGAGCCCACACAAGCGAGCTGGTGGTTCTTCTATCTCTGCCTATGGAGCCACGAGCAGGGACAAGAGAAAAAAATACTACTGGCCAACACTCCAAGACCAAAAGTCTAAAAATCTTACAATGGAACGCAGAGGGCATCCAAAAGAAAAAAGAAGCTCTAAAAATATTTCTGCATGAGAAAGAGATGGATGTAGCTTGCATCCAAGAAACTCATTTGAACAGTAATCTATGTTTCTCCATTAGAGGCTACACCTGCATCAGACAAGATAGAGAAAACAGACCCAAAGGAGGAATCATCCCCCTCATAAAAAATGACATCCCTACCACAGGCATAACTCTGCCCAACTCCTTAGAATCAGAAATAATGGGCACAAAGGTGATTTTCCCAGATGGAAATATTAATTTATTTAGCTGCTACTTCCCACCAGACAAGGAAATAGAGATTGACCACATACAAATACCTAACCAAGTAGAATGTCTTGTCTTAGGGGATTATGAATAGTCACTCTCAGAGCTGGGGATACCCAGATCTCAAAGCCAGGGGAGAAGAAATCGAATGGCAAGCAGAGAACAGACTTATCTTGCTTAATAAACCTGAGAATAAACCAACCTTTTTCTCAAGAGCCTGGCTAACAACAACCACTCCAGAACTAGCCTATGCAACTGACAACATATCCAAAAAAGTGCACAAAAGATGTTGCAGATCAGCTAGCCACCAGTGACCACAGGCCCATATTGATCAGTATTGACACCTCCTTCAAAATATCAGAAAACTCCACCATCCCCAGATGGAACTACAAAAAAGCCAACTTGAACCTATTCTCAATGCTCACAGACCCACTTCAATAAACTTTAAATCAAATCAGGTTAATAAGTCATACATATACTTTGACTCAGCTTTCTCCAAAGGAATCCTCCGAGCAGCTAAGGAATCTATTCCTAGAGGAGCAAAGAAAAGATTATATTCCTAACTGGTCTGATCACCTAAAACAACTCCACAAGGCCACTATTGAAGCCAGAAACAGTAGAAAATAACCATTGTATTGAAAATAACATAAATCTATAAGCAGGTAACGCAGTTTTCAGGAAAAATTACCTTTCTGCTAAGAGGAAAAGTTGGCATGAAAAAACAGAACAACTAAATGTAGAGACGGCCACAAACTCTGGCGTATAGCTAAATGCCTCAACCAGGAAGAAAACAGAACAACTCCTATAGTGATAGAAAAGGACAACAAACTCCTGAAAGGCCAAGAAACAGCTAATGAATTCATAAAGTATTTCCAAAGCGTAGGACAAATACAAATCAATGAAAGTAGAAAAAAAGATGTAAACTCAGAAATCCAAGAAAAAAATAAAGAAAACAAGCCAGCTTACTCCTTGGGAATGACCACAAATCTTAAAACGAACTAGATGAAGCCCTAAAAGTCTTAAAACCAAAACAAGCCCGGGACCCAGATAAAATTTCTAATGACATGCTTCTTCACTTGGGTTCTCAAGCCAAAAGAAAACTGCTACAAATATTTAATGCTAGCTGGAAATCAGGCAGAATCCCAAACAACTTGAAAAAAGACATTATGATCCCTATACTAAAGCATATCAATCTAAGAAATAACCTGGATATCCACCGTCCCATAAGCCTCAATAGCAGTACTTGCAAACTTATGGAAAGAGTGGTAAATAGCAGACTCACTTGGATCCTTGAGTCAAATAACCTACTGACTGAAGCCCAGGCTGGCTTTAGAAAAGGAAGATCAACAGAAAATCAAATCGCCTTCATCACACAAGAAATATAAGACGGCTGTCAAGAAAAGAAACTAACAAAGATTGTGTGGGTCGACTTAGAAAAAGCATTTGACAAAGTCTGGGAACAAGGGCTCTTACTCAAGCTAATCCACCATCACATATCCCACAGAATGTACTAAATTAATATCTAAATAATTGAAAGTGATATAAATCAAAACCTACCAAGAAAAGTTAAAAGCAGCATGTATGCAGATGACCTTGCCTTAATTAGCACAGAAGAATATGTAGGAACATCAAAATTTGGATTACAAGATGCTCTCGATAAACTCAATAAATGGTCCAAAGACTGGGGCATGTCCATCAACACAAAAAAGACAACATATTATATATACCATATTCTCACTGTGAACAAAACAACAAACAATAAAATTAACATTAGATAAGGAAGCTTTTTTGAAAAAAATGACAGCCCTACATATCTTGGAGTCACCTATGACCCGAGATTAACCTGGAAAAACCAAATAGATAAAACACAATTTAATAATGTACCCCGATGAAAATATAAGGGCACAAAAGGAAAAATAAAGCCTAAAAAGATACGTAACGTAGTTTGGATGAAAATCAACGTGTTCAGAGAAAAATCTATTCGATAACGTACTAATCTATAAAAAGATTGTACTAATCTATAAATAGATTAGATCTATCTATTGTCAAGGAGCAGTTAACACATTCTGCGCAAACTTGGAAAAGCTTATTCCGAAATTATTTCCGCCACAACGGCCTATCAGTTGCAAGGGTGCAGAATTTTTTTTAATGCTGTTTTTTTTTTTTTTTTGATCGGCGAAATTCCAGGACATTCAAGGAGATATTTTAAAATTCCAGGAGATTTCCAGTACTTTTATGAGTTTTTTTTTAATTCCAGGATATTCCAAGACATCCTGGACTTTCAGGAGGCTGCGGACACCCTGACTAATGGAGGAGCTGGAATACTCATCGAATGGCCAGATGGAGAAAAACTAGAAAAATCCATTGCAACTGGAGAGCTCTCTGACAGCCACAGAGCAGAAAGGGAAGCACTAGCATTAGCTGCTACCATGCTAGCAAATCATCCAAGTGCCCCACAGTCGAATTGTCTTTCTATCAGATGCGAAAACAACCCTCCAAAGCTTGGAAAACTGATTCCTCTTATATAAAAAGTCTCAGGACAGTACTTACAAAGCTCAACAACAACAGCAAAAAAACTGTTATTCAATGGATACCAGCTCATATATATAATATATATACAACTAGAAGGAAATGAGAAGGCTGACACACTCGCCAAGAGTGGGAGAACAAACTCACAATTAAACTCTGCACTCTATCCAGAAGAAATAAAGAAACTAATAGTAAATAAAATAAATGAGAAATGGACAAGCTCTCACCCAAATCACAAGAAAGATGATGCTTATAAGGTATCCCGACAAGATCAATGCCTAATCTTTTGACTCAGGACCGGACACAACAAAATACAACAACATATGTACTGGAAGCTCAAAATTAGAACCAGTGAAATCTGCCCATGAGGAGTGTCACCAGAGAATGCTGACCATGTCCTCCGAAACTACTCGTACAAGACACTGGCCCCAAAACACCCCAATAGAAAGAAAACTATATGGAGAATTGGAGAGCTCCCTGATTTGGAAACCACTGCGCAGTTCATCTCATGACTCATGTATTGGTCTATCTAGTCATCTGAATGCTCCAACATAAAAATGAGAACAAAGAAGAAGAAAAATTAAAAAAACCTAAACGATTAAATGTACATTCACACAAGTCAAGACTCATTCATAATTTACATGTATTTACATATGTGAAAAGTTTATATTTCTATCTAATGAATGATTTGATTGCCTGGGGAACATAAGAATGTTTGTGTCTGTTTGTCTTTGCCTTTGCTATCGGTGTCTTGTATCTCTTTTGTGATGGTACAAAATCCTGACACAAGGCCCAAGCCCCCATTTTGCGCCAAAGAAGAGTGATTTTTTATTTATACTTAGATCTCTAATTCTAAGTTATAGAATTAGAGTCTAATAGTAATAATCTAGAGCTTTTTTTTATGGATGATTGTCTCAAACAACTGCCCAATATCATTATATGATTATAGTTTATAAATACTGCTTCATGAGTTATACCAGATATCTAGACGTAGATCTAGATATCTAATAATTTTATAATTCGCTTACCTCTCTGTCTTTTAATCCTAGTAAAAGGACTTCTTCCATTAGGGTCAATCGAGTTTCTTTTGAATCAAGATCCTCGTCTTCATCTGGGCTAGACTTTTCCTCTTTCTCGTCATTTGTAGATTCATTTGTGCTATTAGTAACAGTAGCAGTTCGCCTTTGAATTAGTCCACTAGTTCGGGAATAAGCACCAGACATGGCAAAAAAAATAGTGTTCTTTTTTTTATAAATATTTTTATAACTATTATCGTTAATAGGCAAAAACCAGCAACAGTATCCCAGCCAAAACACTTAAGATGGCCGCCGTATTTAAGAACTGTGTAGTACGTCAAAAACTACGAGGATATACGAGATACGATGTTCCATAAGTTTTTTAAAATAATGTTGGAGGATTTTTAAGTATTTCGAAATCGCTTACTTAATTTTGGCCTGCGAATATATTTTTATATTTTTCCAAAATGTAAAAAATAACTAGCATAAAGTAGCTTATGTAAAAAAAAAAAGGGGGGGGGGGGATGTAGTTCCGTTCAATAAAAAATTCAACAGATAAGCTAGATATCTACCAGATATATATAGATCTAAATTCTATGTATATTTCAGATTTTCAAGTTCAGACGAACAATGTCAAGGACATTAAGTTGAACTTCACTGTTGCCAACTAAATTACAAAAAGAATTGAGTTATAAATGTAACTGAATGCGTGGCAGTTGTTCTTTGTATCAGTTCATCTTTATTACCGTTAGTTAGTTGCCTATTTGTTGTTTAAAAAGTTGTAAGTCATAGGGTGAAAGTCGAATGATTCGTCCTTATAGAATTTGTGTTAAAACAGACAAGCTTAGACATTTTGATTCTGCAGTGCTAATAAGAGCACAAAAAATATTATGTACATTTTAAAAAAGCATAGTCTATCAGCACTGACTTTATATAGTTGGTACATCGGATACACCAAATTAAGCTATACTGTATTATATAAAATAGCTATTGAATTTTTTTCCGCCATGTATGAAAATCTCCAATAATATATATTAAAATTCTTGGACTTAGCTGGCTCATCACTAATTTTCCCACTTGCGGTGGTCGAAAAAAATATAACCTGTTTTTACGTAATAATTGTCCTAAAAGTTGAGTCTATTAAATACTCTTGGAACTCTAGGCTTATGGAAGCTTGCTTCCACCTGCCTGTCTTAAACAAACAGATGTAATATGTTCGTATTACCGATTAGCACATCGGGGAAACACACCCATATGTATTCCTTTTCTCTACCACATTAGCCATGCATATATGTATCGGTGCGCAGATAGTAACTTGTTTGTTGTGGCTTTCTTCCATTACCACCAGTGAAATAGATTCGATCCTTATACAGGCATCCAAACGGAAGTTCTGTTTTGGTTCCTTATTGGTCTAATTGCGTCTCCTCTTATAACGACCATTATTCCACCTGAGTGCCTCGTTGAGGTTGAGAAATTGCCCGAGACCTGTTAACTTGAACACAGAATAATTTATTAGCCGTTTTCACTATCAAAACAGCATCAATATCTTATCTTATCTTATATAATACAGACGTTACTTCAAAAAAGAAGATGATTACGTCCTGCGCGTCATGCATTTAGTCATGCATATTAACCAATGACTTAAATTCTGCCAAGTCACTGGTTTTTCTGGCTAGCTCAGGCAACCCATTCCATGCTCTAATAGCACTATTTAAATTTGCCATCTAATATATTTTTCTTTACTAGAATTAGTCCGAAAAGAGGAGAGGTGCTGGTGGACTTTTAAAATAGAAAATAGGGGCCTCTACGAAATGGGTGTGTAAAAAAAGGTTGAAGTTGAAGACCACTGATCTGCCTGTTAAATTCATATCGGTGTTTTTTTTTCTTGCTTCACTAAACGCGGCGTAGATGTTGACATATTCTACATTTGCCCACAGGCTGAGTTTTCTGTTCTTATATGTTTACACCCCGATACAGCTAATGCTGGCATTAAAGTGACTAAAGCTACGACGTTCATCTTTGTAGGCATAGAATACTAGATTTACTAGATCTATAATGATAATATATTTAATTCAACATTTTTCTTAATTAATGAGATAATAGCCTTCTCGATTATCGAAAGAAAATAAAATCTATCTAGTTTACACGGGTTTCAAAATGCATCGATATGTCTTCACGTGTGAATTAAATTATTAGATATCCTAAATATAATCATGAGAGAGGACTACGCACAGGTCTATATGTACAACAGTACATATTTCATATAATTAGGTTTATGGGACTACAACGATTCTGCAACTTTTAATAGAATTTATCAGTAGGTGTAAATAGTTTAAGACTGCTTTAACAGTGCCGAAGTGTCGAAAGATAGACGTAAATTCTTATTGGTAACCACAATTCGCTTTTCCGTTGTTAAGGAACCACAATCAATCTTGGATTCGATGTTTGCATTTGGTTTTAATTTGTTTTGTATTTTTAATGAGTCATAAAAAGGTTATTTTATAGATCTAGATCTAATAGTTTTATAATGGCTAATGTGAGAACTTACAGCCCATCAGTGAGGGTAGGCAATTGGAATGAAGAAATTCAGTTAGAGGAGGTAAAAAGAAATGAATTAAATTTATTAAAATAATTTGACAATCATCGTCATCATCATTAATCATTTTAAATGACATAATCATGATAAATAATGATAATCATTAATCATTACCATAAATCATTTTAAATGACATAATCATGATAAATAATGATAATCATTAATCATTAAGTTCATTGACAACTATCATTAAGAATAAATTATAAATAACATATGAAATCATTTAAATTTTAAAAAAATTAAATGACAATAGCCTATATTCTATATTATTACTTATTTTTTGTGACAGTACACACCAGTGCACCAGTACGGTACGTGTATTTGCACCTTTATCAATGTGGGGAAAAAATTATTACTTTTCTTGAATGTATTTTAACGTTTATTATTAATATATTAGTAGTTAAAAGTTAGGCAATTCATCACTGAGTACAAGCAACTAATCATGCTGAGTACCAGCACCTTTCTTTAAAGAAAAAAAAGCACTGCTTATTAGTATATATTATAGTTTAGTAGCTACATAGTCAGAACGATGTCACCCACACATCAGTTCCCCCCTCTCCACGCAGCTGATGTATCCAAAGGAACGGCAGTGCCGATACAACATGAGACATTTGCTAATGCCCAGGCATTCATCTCATCTAAAATATATCTATAGAATTTAGAAATGATAATTAAATAAAAGAAAATAATATCCACCAATTTATTTGTAGCTCATGTAACTAGATAAGCAGAATCCATTTTCTATTATATTTTAAGAATATACAGAAAAAAAATGCAGATTACAAAAATAATAATATAAATATCATGATTATCATCATCCATTATACTATCGTTTATTTAATATTTTTATTTGGATCCAAATTACCAAATTCAGATTCTATACTAGATCTAGACCTAGATAATAAATCTTGTACATTTTTTACAGTAAAAAAAAATCTAGATTCTAGATTAACTTTAGTTTTAATCAAGAATAAATCTAGATTTTAAACAATGATTTATTTTAATTAATAATTCAATTTTGGGTAATTCTGCAGGAGTTCAAGGGGCAGCCATCTTTGTTATTGTTTAGACTGTAATCTTATATCTTGGGTTTTCTCTCAGATTTGGGTTTTTGTTTGTTTTTATTTTTGTAGCTAAAAAATATTCTAGATTTAGCTATACCGGTATCATCTAGTCCTAATAAGTCTATTAATTAGACTCATAATCTAATAGTTAATACTCTAATAGACACCAAAACAGTCTAATGCTTGACTGGAGGAGGTAACAGCGCTCCCACAAGACTCCACCTTTTTTAGCATAAGGTGGAATTCTAATAGCCTTAATAGGCTTAGATTTACATTTAAAACAAGTTAATAGAAAAATGAGTATTAAAAAGTACAAACATTTGTTAAAAAACAATAAAGATAACAACATATTAGATCTATACATATATTATAATATATCTAGATCTAGATTTATAGATCAAAATTTATAGATCTAGAATCTAGATCTAAATTTATAGATCTCTATCTAAATTTAAGATCCATACAATTAGTCTGGGTCATTTCAAAAGACATATATAAAGGACAATAAAAATACTTAAATAGTGGTAAAAAAATCAGAATAATTCAGAATAGATATAGACAATATTTAACAATTAAAAAGAAGACAAAACAAAAAGAAACGTATTGTATTGACACCAAGTCAAAATTAAAAGAAAAAATAGCATTGTTTTGAAAACACAGAAGTAATGTTTATTCTTGGTATTTGTAAAGACTCTATCTTGGGATTTCTTTGGAACATAAACAATAACAAAATAGTAACAAAGATGGCTGCCCCTTGAACTCCTGCAGAATTACCCAATTTTGTTTTACATATATTCAATGCTGAAATCACTGTTATTACAATGACACTTCACCACATTTTGGGAAAAGATCTGTAAAAAACAAACCGTTGCAACATCTGCTGTAATAGTCACAGACTCATGCTATGAGTGGCTTGGGGGGAATTCATCTTTAGTAGAAAAAGCCCTGGTGCCACAGATAATATCCACCAATTTATTGGAGCTGTGATTTTCATGCACTGGATGCTCTCACATTGTGGCGTAAGGAGCAATGACACAGTGCAGACTGCAGTGTAGTGAGGGCCGCTTTTGTAGCCCCAAGTATGTTTTACCAGGCTACCACTATAATCCACTATAATCCAAGAATGGGTACATGTAAAGTGATTGAAATTCTGTGATGGCTCCAACAAGGCCCATGGAGTCTTGCAGCATTTGCTTCACTCGGACAAAGGCGATCCATGCTGGATTGGAACAAACAAAAATTGGGCAGTGTAGAATGGGGCACAGCCACTATGTTGCTTACTTTGCATGGTTCTATTTCTTATTCCTTATGCTAGGATAAACTTGTACAGATGTTCCTTTTTCTCTAGTGCTATAAGAGAATGGAATGAGTTGCCTAAATCAGCCAGGAAAACCAATAACTTGGCAGATTTTAAGTCATTGATTAACATGCATGGCTAGATTGACACAGGGATATTCTTTTGATATAATTTTCTTCTCTTTTGAAGAAACATCTGTAATTGATAAGATATTCTTATTTTTAATTGTTACTTTTATTTAACTACAAAACATTAATATTACTATATAAATTTGATTTTACATTTTTAAATATGCAAATTCTAGGACACACTTAAAGATTTTTTGCATAGAAGAGCTAATGGCCAACTACAAATTCAAAAATCAAGTGGAATCATTGGAAAAATGACTAATCCTGTAAGAAGTAATATCATTTATCAATCTCATTTTTACAAAGCTTATATCAATTCACTTTGTCTGTCTGTCTATCTGGTAAAAGTGTGTAAATGTTATTTCTCCCACAACCATTCTCAGATCAAGTTGAAACTTTGCACAATTATTCATTGGCATAGACAAGACACGAATCAATGAAATAAAAAGTAACCAATTGGTGAATTAATTACTGGTAATTAATTATTTTATTTGATACCACAAGGGAAACTAATCCTTCAGTATTCACAGATATGGCTAAATTTGTTGGGTTTTTCCCCCCTAAATAATTGTTATTACATTTTCTCCTTTATGCATTCTCCAATCAAGTAGATACTTTAAAAAATTATTTATTTTATCCAAAAAAAACAACTAACCCTTACCCAAATAATCAGTTAATTAATTATTGGTAATTAATAATTTTGTTTGATATTGAATAAGGTAAATAGCTTGTAAATTATTGAAAGATATATTTCTAAGGGCCGAGCTCTTACCCCTTAGATAAGCTTTTTTTTAAAAGTATTATATTATAAAAGTAAGTAAAAGTATTATATATTTTATATTTTGCTTGTTTTGGATTCAAAAACTAATAATTTTACTTCATAAAATGTATCTATGTTTCAAACAATTGAAGATCAAGAATGGAGGATAAAAAACAATGCTGTTTAACACAGTAATTACATTGTATTAAATCTTATTTTTAAACGTAGCTAATATTCTTGTAACAATGAACATTGCTATAATTCTCACTAGGTTCAACTTAGCACATCACCAGATGGTCACATACGATTTGGGGATACTGTTATGATGGTGAATAAAGGTAAGTCTAGAGTTAGGCCATACTTTTCATTTAACATTTCTAGCCATTCAAGGACTATACCTTATACAAAGTATTCCTTGGTCTACCTTTGTTACATTTTTTCAGTCACAATTTATTACAGACAATTTATTATAATCATATTATCTCAATTTATTACTTGTGAAATAATTATTTAATAATCTTTCTAGTTAACATAACAAGTGTAGGACATGGCTAAATTTAAAAAAGAAAACATTCTACAAAGTAATAGAAAAGAATTAACCAGCTTGTCAAGGTTTATTTAGCTCTTTCATTATTACATTATTAATGTTAATATTGTTTTGAAATTCAGAAATGTAGAGACCCACTGTTAACTTCAAAATTGTGTAGGTGTCAAGCTGTTTATTTACTTTATTAAAATGGATTTGCTGAGCTCAAGCAATATTATTTAGACTGTTTGACAAACCAACTTCTTTGAACAAATGAGCCACATTGACCTGACAACCTATTCAACAAATTTTCTGAAATAGTATTTTGTTATTGAACTAACATTATTTTTTTTACAAAGCTTATATCAACTCACTCTGTCTGTCTGGTCAAAATTTTATACACGCTATTTCTCAGACACCCAATCTCAGATCAAGCTGAAATTTTGCACAATTATTTCTTTACCTAACAATACAAGAATCAATAACAAAAAACAAAAGAAAATTAGTTAATTAACCTTTGGTAATAAATTATGTTGTTTGGTATCCCGAACAAGGGAAAGATTTTACTTGACATAAATGGTGGTAACTTAATAAACTTAATATAAGTTTTGTTTTAAACAAAAGTCTTTTTTGTATTTCGCTTGTTACAGACTGTACTATAGGTTAAAGTTGAAGAGAGTGCTGTATTATTTGTTTCTCATTTCTTTGTGAGGTTGCTTAAAGTTGAAGTGAGTGCTGTAGTGCTTTTTATGAATACAGTTTTTTTTCTTCTGACTTGCTTTTTTGTTCTAGAATACTCTGAAGGAACATCTGAAATGTAAAACATTTTACAAACATTTTACAATCTATAAATTGCTCGGTTGAAGGTACTTCTAACAATGACTGATCCAAATGGCAGGTAATTGATCTTCACCTTTACCTTTTCTTTAGTCTGTTGGATCATTGGGGTACTACACAAGATCTCTTGACCATCTTTCTCCGTTCCTCTTTGTCTTTTGCCTGGTAATAGAATCTTTTTCAATGACAGGTCAGTCCAATCTTTTATGTTGTAACATCTCAATTCCATTGCTAGGATCCTCCTAAGATTCACAAGCATATAAGAATGAGACCATGACCAGTCGGATTTTAGTATCGAAATGACAGCTCTGAGGTATTTATAAAACTTCTTTCACCTGTAAAGTGGATATCCCTTTTAAAGCCCTGTTTACTGTTGGTTGTAATTTGTGTTTTTGACTTGCATACCATATGCTGTGGATGTCTTATCTATGCATATCACAGAGTCAGCTAGCTCTTCTTTTGTCCCTGCCAGACCATCTATGTTGTCTGTGAAGCTGAAGTTGGTAATTCTTCTTCCTCCAATTCTTACCTTCAGAGCATCTTCCATTATGCTTTCAAGGAAGATATTGAAAAGAGTTGGTGAAAGTAGGCAGCCTTGTCTCACTTCAACTGTGGTTTAAATCAGCCCTCAATGAAGTACCCCACACAGGTGGCCTGCTTACAGAGGTTCTGGATTACTTTTATTATTATTACTTTTTTTTACATAATACTTTTCCATTGTCGCCCAGAGTACCCCATGCCATACAGAGTTGGAGTTTTTTAGGTGGTCCAAGCTTGCCTAATACCTCCATCTGTGACTGCTGTACCGGTATTTAGAATATTGACGAGTATGTTGATATCCTGGTCATTGGAGTCTAAGATATTGAGTGCTGTAAAGTGTCCTCCTACTTGTGCCTCAAATATGGCAGCTATTTAGGGGTCTTTCAGCTTATTATTGCTTGGTCATTAACTTGTAGCACCAGATTGCTAGTACAACTAAACCAATGTAAGCATATTATATTTTCAGTTGTAGAATTTGAAATAACTTCAACAAACTTCTTTTTAAAAACAAAACATAATGTAACTTTTATTACAATATAAATAAATTCAACTTGAGATTAAATTAAATAAATCTAGTACTGGTAGTAATAATATAAAACAATATTTTAAACAAAATCTAAGTCATTACAAAAAACATGTCTTTACTGTTTCAAATCTCTGGGTCATTTCTCGTTCTCAACACCTGCATTATGACTATTCACCTCATATTTCATCATTCTCACTGCATAGCCACCAACCAATTGCCTAACCTCTCATCACTGTCCCTAAGGAAACACACACACACACACTCCATAACACTTATCCAAGTCAAATTACTTAAAATTAAAACTATCTTGAAAATTAACAGTAAGAATCAATGTGATATATCTGAACACACAAAACACTGGGCTAATTCATTTTGTCATAGGCATTAGAAACACATTAAATTGGACATTTTAAAGATGAAACTTTGTTGACTGGAACACATTTTATTGAATTATTTTACCCAAACAATTTTTATTCAGCTGTTTTTACTTGAATAAAATGGTATCTTAGGTAACCCTGACAGAACTGTTTATGGTGTGGGGCAGTATCCGCGAGATGACAGTGCATTAGCTGTTCATATCCCTGACTTGAATAATGAAAGTGATGGAGGATCTTCAGCTGCTTCACTTTTAGTTTTGGGAACTAAAAAGTTGTCACCATGTATTCGTACTGCCTTCAAGGTGTTGCCGTGAGTATCACTTTCTATACATAAACATGATGACATAAAGCAAGTTTTTACCAAAATAAAAAAAAAAAAAGCAAGCAAAATATAAAGAAAAAAAAGGGTTGTCCACACTAACAACTATATCTCTCAAGAATGTAGAAATTATTTCCCTTTTTGATAATAAGCAAAATAATAAATTACCAATATTTAATTGACTAATTGTTAAATTTTTAAATTGATTCATGTTTTGTTAGGTACAATAAATAAATGTTTACAGTTTTAACATGATCCAAGAATGGGTGTGTTAGAAATAACATGTAAAATTACTTAAGGGGACAAAACCTGACATATTTAACCATATCTGTCAATACCAAAGGATTAATTTCCCTTGTTGTTATCAAACAAAATGATTAATAACCAGTAATTAATTAACCAATTGGTTACTTTTTAAATGATTCATATTTTGTCTATGTCAATGAATAATTGTGCAAAGTTTCAACTTGATCCCATAATGGGTGTTGGAGAAATAACATGCTCAAACTTTTTACCAGGGTCACACTGACAGATGGACAGACAGATTGAGTTGATATAAGCTTTGTAATAAAGACAAAACAGATGGTTCATTTTTATTTCCATCTTTTAAATATTCTCAAGTAAAGTTAAGACATCTGAACTTTGATAGATAAACAGTTAGACAATGTTGACATATTTGTGTATCTCTGACAGTGGCAGTAGACAGTTGGGCTAACATTCATCATTGAGGGATAGTCAGGCTATCATTAAGTTGTGAGAATCCATCCATCCCAGTGGTGCTACAGCCAATGATGGAGGGCCCTGGCCTGCTTTAGCACATCTCGCCATTCTGATCTATCCTGTGCTTTACGTCTCCATGCCCAGACTTTTAGCTGTTATAGATATGCCTCTTCATCATCAAGCCACCAACTCAAGCTCTGCCTTTGGTGCAGGGATAGTCTGGCTAGCATTCAGTGGTAGATACTCTGGGACTAATATTCAGTTATGGGGGACTATGGGGATAACATTCAGTGACAAGGGACAGTGGGGCTAACATTTAGTGTCAGTGAGACTAACATCCATTGGTGGGGGACACTCAGACTAACATCCAGTGACAAGGAACAGTGGGGCTAACATCCAGTGATGGGGACAGTCAGATTAACATCTAGTGACAAGGGACAGTGGGGCTAACTGTCAAGAGTGGGGTTGTGTAAGATGTGAGATTGTGTGTATGTTTTGTTTATTTTGTTGGTTGGTGTGTGAATTGTTTTTATCACGGGATTTTCAAGGGGGGACAATTAGGTTTCTAGCGGTCAGTCTAGCAGATGGAGAGCTGACCTGGTCTGAGTAGGGTGCTTGTTTTTTGTTTACCAGTTTTATGCCTAGCGTAAGGAGATGTTATAACTAATATTTCTATTCATTGTTATGTATGAGAACTGACTATTTGTGGGTAATATTATGTATGGCATTGATAGCCTTTTGTTCAATGAATCTAGTCTAAGCGCCCTGTAGTATGTCAGTTGGGCACATTTTAGTATCTCGGTTATAAATGATTACGCATTCAATATTATATGTGTACTTGCTGTTGGCTGTAAATAAATACTAATTTTATACTCCTTCGTTGAGTGATACTTTGTAATATTTATACATGTAAAGGTCTGCATGTGAGAATCATACCCTAGAACATCGAGCCATATGTATGTAGTAAAGAACTCAACCCCAGAGTTCCCTTACACTAACATCCAGTGATGGGTAGTCAGACTAACATCCAGTGACAAGGGACAGTGGGGCTAACATCCAGCAGTGATGGAGGACAGTCAGACTAATATCTAGTGATAAGGGACAATCAGACTGACATTCAGTGACAAGGGACAGTGAGGCTAACATCCAGTGATGGGGGACATCCAGTGATGACAGTGAGACTAACATCCAGTGACAAGGGACAGTGGGGCTAACATCCAGCAGTGATGGGGGACAGTCAGACTAATATCCAGTGACAAGGGACAGTCAGACTAACATCCAGTGATGGGGACAGTCAGACTTATATCCAGTGATAGGGGACAGTCAGACTAACATCCAGTGGTGGGGGACAATCAGACTGACATTCAGTGACAAGGGAAAGTGAGGCTAACATCCAGTGATGAGGAACAGTCAGGCTAACATTCATTGGCTATTGATTTGCGGCTTTCACTATTAGGTTATTAAAGTGTTGCAAAATCTGAGGCTATCACTATTAGGTGATTCTTTAAGTGTGTGTGTGTCTATTAAAGTTCTGCTCTATGATACTTGTGACTTATGTGTAGACATGCTTGTGCCTTGTTAGAAATAAACTGATATTGAAAAAAATTCATTTCTTTTAAAGACATCTTCTAAATGTCATTGTGTTTCATTGTGTTTATCCATTTTTACAGTGCAAATGAGTATGCTCAAATAGGGGAGAAATTACGTTACAGCCAGCCATTTTATTTGGTAACTGCTGCCCCTGAAATTGGACAGGTAATGTAAATAATAGATTTGACTGCCCCTATGACTTTTATAAAGGTATATTATATTGACTCTCTTTTCATAGGAAAAGTGAGGAAAAATAAGAATGTCACCTGAATAGTTCACATCTCAACCTCTAGCCTCTCACTACCTAAACAATTTTCTTTGGCTTGCAACATTATGTGTTATATCCCTTTATTCTATCTACTTTCTATTTTGACTAAAAATACATCTCTGAACTACTTCTTATATATATTCTTTGCTTTTGAAGCAATTCTTTTTAAAATCTATCATTCTACAAAAATAAAGTTAGTAAAGTACATCTCTCTTTAACTTGATGGCCAAGTGTAAAGCCGAGCTGAATTTGATCACTTATAGGCAGAGATTTTTTAGTCTACCAAATTTAAAAGGGTTTTTGACAGGGGAAAATAACAAGCAAAATAAAAAAAAAATCTTTAATTCAAATCTATGTACCTTGTTGAGTTGAGTCAATGTAACTACAATTATACTTTCCAATTACTGTACATTATTAATTCAGTCTTTTTATTTCAGGCCAAGACCTCACTTATTTCACTAAAACATCATGTTTTACTTAAACTTTTCTTTTCACTAAAGCCTCTATTATATCACTGAAACCTCTCATGCTGAGCTTGCACCTATTTCTCGACTACCTCTATTTCAATAGTTTGAATGGACTCATATAAAGAATGCTAGCCATTTCTGGTCTGGTTTCTGTATTTGTTGCAGCCAGCTGTCTTAGTTGGGACAACAAAGATGAATTCATTATCACAAAAAGTTTGGTCCTCATTGACATGGTTGTCATTTGTCAAGACTGTAACTTCTAATTGCTATTTTGCATGAATATTTAACAGTTCAAATTTTGTTTGGTTCCAGCTAGCTCTGTATTCTGATGTGACACTCTTCAGCCGTTGTACAGATAAAGCAAGGCACCAAGTAGCACATCTTGTACCTCAGTTCTCTTTCCAATGTTCATGGCAAATAGAACATAAGAATCCACTTCTTAGACTGGAATATGAACATGAACCAGTTAAAGTAATTACATTTGGTTTTTTAATTTGATTCTGAAATAGAGTCGTGTTATATTTAGAGGATAAATTTTATTAATGAAATATAAGCATATTTATTTGAATGTTCCTTAAAAGCTATCATTTGAATGCTTTAAGAAAATTATTATTAATATTACATAACCAAAACAAAAAATTCAAAATATAGTTTACTTATATTAAACACTGGCTTCACTCATTCATTTATTTCCATTAGTGTATACCAGTATTTATTTATTTTTTTTACATTAAAAAAAAGGTCTGGGACCCCCCCCCCCCCCCCCCCATTTCAAAAATTGCTTCCCTCACCTACTTTAGGTCTGTAAATTATAATATTTGTTTTGTTGAATGGAAATGACCTGCTTTATAATATCCACACCTACTTTTGGCCTGTGAATTCTAGTATCACTTTTCTCTCATCTCCACTCCCTTGTTATGCATATGTTAATTTTTCTACATTTATTTTTTCAAGGAATATCTTTAGCCAGCAAGTTCCAAATGGGATGCTAGAAACTATTTAAGTAACAGTTAAAGTACTGCTATTATAATCAGTTTATTTATAATTCAAATATTGAACCTATTGAACATTTTAATTCAAAAACTATAGGGTCAACAAAACTGGTCCCCTTCCAAAAAAAACAAAACAGTTCTAAATATAATCTCTATTTTTCGCTTCTCAATTCAATATCCAAATATTTGAGTGGCTGTATGTTGCTCTTGGTTTAAACCTTCTTTTTCTTTTGTACCCTGCTCATCATAATGCTCTGCCACATAGACTTTTGATTTCATGAAAACAAGCACACTACAGCGGTATTTATAGATTTGCAACAAGCCCTGCTGATAAAGTGTGGAGAAAAGGTCTATTTTTGAAGATGAAAAAAATGGGCATCCATGGAAGAATGTACAGCTGGATCAGGGCATTCTTAAAAAAGAGAACCATCCAAACCCGATTTGAAGTTGCCATTTCTAGTAAAAAAAAAGTTTGGAAGAAGGACTACCACAAGTTTCAGCCCTTAGCTGCACTCTCTTTCTAATCTTTATGAATGACCTCCTTGACATCATTTTGGTCTATAAGGCACTTTACACAGACAACCTTTTAATTTGGACTACAGAGAAATATCCAGTGCTGACTAGATCCACACTAAATAGAGCCCTCACAACTATCTCCACTTATTCAAAATTATGGAAAATGGAAATAAACAAAGAAAAGTCAGTTTATTCAATCCTTAGCCACAGCAACAAAACAGCAAAAAGAAACTACATCCTAAAAATAAACTGACAACCAATAAATAAAGAAGAAAATCCAACATATCTTGGTGTAAAATTAGACCAAAGACTGTCTCTAAAACACTTAATAGCAGATTTAAAAGAAAAGGCATCACAAAGATTAAACATAATAAAACACCTAGCAGGAACATCCTGGGAAGCTGAAAAGAAAACCTTAAGACAGTTATACACTGGATATGTCAGATCTGTAATAAATAACTGTCTCTCCATACAAGTAGCCACCAACAAAACCTATCAATCATCATTAGACACAATCCAAAACCAAGCCTTGCATCTAATTAGTGGAGGTATGAGAACTACTCTCACAGCAGCCTGTGAAATAGATTCCACTATTGAACCTCTTAAGTTAAGGCGCAACAGAGCAGCATTAGAAGCTATTGAGAGATACAGAAAGTTGGAGGACAATCATCCTAATAAACTACTAACACAGGGAAATAGGAAAAACAACCATAAAAAGTAAAGAACTCTGATCCAACTTACTGACCAACTAGCCCTAAAACACCACCTACCAAGTAACAGAGAAAAAAATTACCAGATTTTCAAACATAACGCCTGAACTAAACTACAAACAACCAACCATTAAAACACCTAAGTAACACCTTAAAAAAAGAATCAAATCCACTGGAGCTCAAAGTAGGCATGCTCAAAACAATTGAAAGCTATCCAAAAACAGCTATCCTTATATATACCGACGGATCTGCCTTCAAAGCCACCATCAATGCTGGTCTTGGTGCCTTCCTGGTCTTCCCTAAAAATAAACAGTTTGAAATAAGTGCACCCTGTGGTGATTACTGCTCAAACTTTCAAGCCGAAATTAAGGCAATTACCATAGCACTACAGACAGTGGAAAACAAATTATATGAAGAAGTGCAATCACCATCAGATATTGTTGTCTTTTCAGACTCCCAATCCACTCTGCAAGCACTTAACAGCAGCACCTCAAACAGCCCATGAGAGTTGACAACACTCATTGTGATAATCCATCAGATGATATCAAAATTAAATATCAATATCACACTACAGTGGATCCCTGGACAAATTGGCATCATGGGAAATGAAAAGGCAGATAAGCTATCAAAGGCAGGTTCATCTATGGAACAACCAGATAGACCTGTAAACTACCTCACCCTAAGGTCAATGTTAGTCAACAATCACAAAGAGGAGTGGCTCAACCAACAGGCATCAGGAAACACAGACAGAGCCATGTACAAAGAAATGACTATGCCTAACAATATACTCTTTGAATGCTCCTTCCTAATCCACCTTAGGCAGACCCTACTTTCACTACAGCCCAACATAACCAACACCCTGTACAACTGAAGAAAACTGCACATTTTATTTCCTTGGCACAGTCTGCAAAAGAGCTGACAGCCCAGCAGCAATAAAGCTGGCTAGAAGAAGAACCTCATGTATCTTTTACCCACAACAACAACAACAACAACAAAGTTATACATACATTTCAATTTGCTTTTTCTAACTTCATGTACATGACACCATTGTTTGCAATTTAGTTTATTACAACATGATATATTTTGTCAGTTATACATAAAAACTGTACATCCAGCATCTTATAAACTCCATCTATTTTCCTGTTAGTTGACGCCCATAAAAAAAAAAGAAACTCCCAAAACCATTTTACAGACAAAAAAAAATATTTTAAAAAGTTATGAAAGGCCCTCATATTCCCTGTGAGAATTGGTTTGATTTTTAGTTCAAGATGTACAATATTTTTTTTTATTTAGATCTATTCATAATAAAATAGTGCTTCTACTGCTACAGACTTTACATCTCATATTATAGTATATTTGCCAACACTTGCACATGCACATTTATACAGATATTTCAAGTGCATCAAAAAAGGAAATATTAAATTTGCTTTTATATAATGTATTTGTTTATTTCAATCATGAAAGAATCTGTAATTAAAAAGAAGAGGAAATGAAAACACAATATGATGGAATTAAAAATGAATGGAATTAAACATGAAAAAAAAAATTGATTTGGAAAAATGTACAGTAGTGGTCATTTTTAGTGTATAACTGATTTCAGAAAATGCTTAGTTATTCCAAATGTATACTAAGGAATAACTGGGTGAAATTTCAGATTTTTTTAGTACAAAGAAAATATCCATTTGGTTTTATTAATAGCTTTTGTTTGTTTTGACTTTGTCTGCGTGGCATGGTATTAAAATAAAGGAAGATAAAATGAGTATAATTAAACTTTTAAAGTTAATATTATGCACCTAATAGTGTTAATGAGTGCTTGAAGTGGAAGAAAGTACAATTGTGTGCTATTTAACATTTTTATGTCGACTTTATAAAAAAGTACTGGGACAAAAATGTGAATAAATAAATAAATAATAACAGGTCCAGCCCAAGTAGAAGAACTAGAGATGAGTATTGAATGAATGAATCAGTCAGCTAGGGTAATAGCATATACATTTCTACAATATTAATTTTTTGGTCCTGACCACTAACTGACTAATCATCACTAATTCTTCTACTTGCTGTGAATGATAAAATACAAAAATGTAACCTGTTCTTTCTTAACTCAAGCCTAGGACAACTAAGCCATTTTCAATATTGAAACCGCAGCTGTTCAATTTAATAAAAATGATTTTTTTATTTGCAAATTCATCCACATATGTATTTGAAACCTGATATTTTTTAAAAATGTCTAATGTAAAAAAACAATAACTCCTTTCGCGTAAGCACTTATTAACACTTTTTTGGTGTGTAACTTTCTTTCATTCAATATAAAGGCTGTAGTTAATGATAAGTATGGCTCTATTCTAAAGCAAAAATTAGAAGTCCAAAAAATTGTCACAGTGAATATAAGGGCCTATTAAATGTGTGAGTGTTTGTGTTTTTTTTAAGGGGTTGTATGATATGGTTTGTGAAAGTGGAAATTATTTTTTTTAAAAAGGTGACTCTCTATATCTTGAGCCATGACTGACAAAATAAAAATAAATGCATGTTGCAAATAGTGATGTTTCTTCCTTCAAACTGTTTCTAGGAAAGGGGAGTTTCATTTGAAAATATTGTATGTATATGTGGAGGGTACTATAGTACAGGAAGATGGAAGGCTACAACTGTTGGGCCTAAGAAGTGTTTGTGAATACTCCATAGGTTTGTGGGTCATTCAATTGAGGATGAAAATAGCAAAAATAAAGGGGACTTGTATAGAATTTGGGGGCTAAAAAATTGTCAGCTGTGAGGTAGCATTGTAATGTAAGCTGTTTTATGTGCAACTTAGAATTCAAGGAAAGTCATTTCATTAGAATGATACAATGGGATATTCTAAATAAGGTGCCTGTCTAGATCTAGATCCATGACTGATTAAATAAAAATAATTATGTTAAGAGTAAACTAAGTTGTGAATAGTGCTTTTTTTTTCTTTCTAAAATTTTGAATAGATCTAGATTAACAATTATAAATCTGTGCGATTAGAAATATTTTTATCAATTGCTTTTGTTTAGCGCAGTTTCATGCTTTTAGCTTTCTAAATGCGCTATGATCCTATCACTTGTCTGGACCAGTTGGGAGGAGAAAGTATGGAATATCTGGGTTAACTGTCACTTTTTAAATGCATTTATAAAATAAAAAGGTTGTTCGACTTGAATTCCAACTCAAGGGCTCAGGCCCCTCAGGCCAATTCAATAACAATTGTGCCAGCGATTTGCTTATGACATAGAAGTTATCTATTGTTAGTTTTCAAACTTTAAGCAATGTATAAAGGGGACGAATTCAACTTATACCACCACATCAAACAAGAACTATTTCTTTTCCCTTGTTTTATACCAAGCAAAATAATTAACAACCAATAGTTAACTAACTAATTGGTTAATTTTTTAAATTGTGCAAAATTTTTTAAGTTGTGCAAAATGTCAACTTGATCAAAGATTGGGTTGGAAGAAATAACAGGTACAAAATTTTTACCAGACAGACAGAGTTGATATAAGTTTTGTAAGAAGGACCTAGAATCTGAGGATTAGAAAAATGTATTTGGGGTGGAGGAATGTTGTAGTGGGTCATTTTATGGATAGGTTTTAAAGTGTTCCAGGCAATTAAACTTAAGTGATATCTACTTCATCCATAGTGTAGCACAGGTATCAGCTAGTATATAAATAGATAGATAGATAGATCAATATAAAGAGAAAGAAAGACAGAGAAAGAGATTATTGATATAAGTTTTTAATTTGATCCAATTTAGGCCAATGATGCTTGCATAATACAACATTGTAAAACCAGGCAGAATCTGTGTGTGGAAGAAAACTATATGATCAAGTAAGTTTTGAACTCAGGCATGGCTGTAGAATATCTCTTATACTATTATTATTACAAATCATCCATATCAATTCATTATAAGCTATTTATGACCATGCTCCCATCTATATACATAGTTGAAGCTCACATCACAGTCATTGATGCTAGCACAGAATCAATCTTTTGATGACTATAAAAAGCTTTAGTCACAAAAGCGTGTGTTGTTTCTCATCTCGTTTATAATTCTCTTGAGTTAAACTCCACCTTAAATTAACATAACTTTTCAATACCGGTATATGAAGAGAACATTAGAAATAAAGTATAGTAGTCTTCAGTTATTATAACAGAAACTTAAACATATATCTGTTAATTAATAGCATTGAAATAGTTGTTGAATTCAAGTTGAATATTGCAATGTATGTTACATAATCAGCCATAATTATTTTTTTTTTTTAAATCTATTCCTTAAAGTATAGAATGATTCAGTATTTTATTTAAGAAGCAACCCCTACAGCCTAGATCTTTGAAAGCACTTTTTTTTTCAGCACATTTTTTGGCAGAGAGTATGAAATATCTGCTCACACTTATCTAGATAGTCACAAAGCTGAGAAGCCTGTCAATCTGTGGATGCTTGTAATGGGAGTTGCAGGAGACAGCGCATATCCACTCTCTGTGAGTGAAACAGGTTCTCAAGAAGCCAAGGAAATGAAACCATCTGTATAAAACACATTATGTTAGTGACAAACATCTTTGTTACTGAATCCAACTTCATATTCTTAGTTTACTCACATGTCACCTATCTCCTACATGTTTCTAAAATCAGGAGTGTTGCAAAGATTTAGTTTATACTGTCATCATTCTTTGTAGCTGATTTTTTTCATTAATATTGTACAATGATACACCAGACCTTAGACCTTGGTTCAAATTTTGCTTCGAATATGTCTAACATTAGACAAAGATAAGCTTGGTTCGACCTTTGCTTTATCTTGTTTAACATTAGACATATAGTTTGGTCCAACCTTTGCTTCTTATATCATGTTTATCATGAACTTGGTTCAACAATTGCTTCTTATAACTTGTCAATTAATATTCATACAAAACTTAAATGATAATTCAAAAAGAAAATATTTTATTTATATCTTTGAAGTTCCAAATATGCATCAATATTAAACATGTTACAGTAAATGTGATCAGTCTTTTGTATTATTTTTTTGGGTTAGAAAGTTTCATTGCCAATTCTTTGATACTCATTGAACTATATTTTAATACAGCCTCATGTGGCTTTTTTTTTTTTGTAATTCAATCTCATGTTCTTTGGTCCGATTAAACAGAATTTTGGTCCTAATAAGAGAATATCATTACACGTAGATACAGGACTAGCAATAAAACCAGTTATGCCCGTTGATTTTGATTTTGATCATGAAAGATCATCTGTAATTTATTAGATTAAAGGAAGAGGAAATAAAAACATAATATGGATTAATTGAAAAAAAAAAGTAGTATTAAAAAAAAAATGGATTTAAAGACAAAAGTGAAGAAAAAACAATTTGAACAAAATTTACTCTTTTGGTAACCAGATTTCTTAAATTGCTTATTTATTCCAAGTATATGCTAAGGAATAATTGGGTTAATTTTTTTAGCATCCCTAAGTGAGAGAATTAGTAAACCAGCATATATCTCTCAAACTATTTGATAGGCTCTATGTTACTTGTAAAAAAGAAGTACAATTTGTTGCTATTAAACATTAATATGTCTGTTTTAAAAAAATGTACTGGGATGAAACTGCTAACAAGAAGCGTTCTATGGAAAATTTGCTGCTGCCATTTCAATAGTGAGATATTTTAGTAATATAAGCACAATGTAAGTAATAACAGGTTAAATTTTCATATTTTTCCCTGCATCCCAAGTGAAAGAAATAATGATGAGTGTTCAATGAATCTGTTAGTCAGGGCCCTATATAATAGATTTGCTTTGTTACCCTACTTTAGGATTAGTCCAAATAAAGGGGTGGTCCAATTAATGGGATTTGTCTTATTATCTATATTATATTTCTAAGTTACCATTCATTGATCAAGAGATCTCTTAAACTGTCGTATGGATTTATATGGAATTTCATACACAGGTTCCTTTAACCTCCTAGGACTTCACTAAGAACCAGTTTTGGCAGATTCACATCCTGACCACTGCAATTCAGGAAAAAACGCAAGCTTTCTTTCAAACCTTTGAAGTTATTTTCCCAAAAGGCTGTAGTTTATAGGCCTATATAAAGAATAAAAAATTGCACACAAATTCTGTGTTTTTAAAGCTATTTTTTTTTTACCTATGTCAGATTATTTTTTATATGCCTTACATCAGTTCCGCTTTCTTTTAGACACAGTAGGCCTATAAATTTTTTAAAATCCTATTAGCATCAAAATAGATAGATCCAGAGTATATTCCTTTTTTTTTCAAGAGAGAAAGCAAGGAATGATATTTGGAGCACTGTCATTTCTCTACATTCAAAAGGAACTAAATTAACAATTACAAAATAAAACCAAGTTAATTGATATTTCCTTATATTTTGAAGACAGAAAACCAAAATAAATGTAGTGTGTAAAAAGGGAGTTAGGTATTCAATTGTGGCTTTTGGAAAATGCTTTTTTTCATCTAGGCCTGAAACTGATGGTCTAAAGAAATGTTAGTTTTGTCTTATGCCTATTATGATTAGAGGATGCAAATAAAAAAGTATATGTTGGCGAAATTATGAAGCACAGGTTAAAAAAAATGAACAACGAAAATGGGGGTTCTGGAGAGATAGAGGGAGAACGAAAGACAAGAGCAGGCCATAGAACACATGTACACTAATTCATGAGCTAAAAAGTATGTAAATGGGATCATTTAATCATTAATGGTGGCCCATTTAAAAGGAGGTGTTCGGGCCATAGTAAACAATTTTAGGCTAAATGGGAACAAATCAATGGTATATTTAGCTTGTGTATAATGCTATTTATATACAATTTTGTGTTGTTGCAAATATGAATGGATTATTTTACTCTCAAACCCAAACACGTTACAAGAGTTGCAGTATAAATGTCATTAATAATGTTGTTGAGAGCATAGATCTATATCTATATATGTTGGAAAGGAACAATATGGCGAACGCTTTTGTGCCAGTTTTTAGTTAAGAATTTATAGCTCCGCAATGGTTTAAACTTATTTAAAAAATGAAAACATCTGCGGAATCCTGAGCTATTGGGCGATAAATTAATTTTGACTCTTTTTTCCATATCAGCTATTAAATTTATAATTCAAGTCAATATGCGGTAGGGGTCGGACCTAATATGCGAACTTAATTTTCGCGGGAGTTATAATGACCGAAAGGCCGTGAAAAATAGCGAAATAGCTTATTAAAATATAGGAAATTAAGCTTCAATGAGTTCTATCATCTAATTTCTTCCATGAAGGATTATAACTATTGTCCTCTTTGTGGCAATAAATTTGGTTTCACTTTTCCCGTGCTCCACATCTCCTTTCTCTGCTTGGAACTGATGTCGATATAGCCTACCAAACTTGTGATCAAATATTTCTTTTAAAGAAAGAAAGAAACTATATCACTCGATCTCGCCTCCTTCATATAGGCTAGCCCACATCATTTTACTCTCCATTTCATTAACTCTCGTTATTGGGGCTATTTTGTTTTTTTTTAGAACACATGTTCAGTGCACTTAATCACCATCAACTCGATCTCACATGAAGTCCTCCATACACACACGCGCGCTATTTGACCCAAAGGCAGACCCCGAATGCGATGGATTGATGATGTATGGAGGCAGATTTACAACAGCTTGGGTTTCGGCCTACGAAAGACTCAGGATGTGTTGAAGCAGGCCAGAGCCCTCCACGAGCTGTAGCGCTACTACGATGGATAGACAGAATTGACGTCCAGAGCTGCACTTGCAACACTCAAGACAATCTTGAAAGAAAAAAGCATAGGGCTAACTCTTCACAAAATCAGACTGATGCGATACTTGGTCATGCCCATATTTTTATAATGCTTAAAAATCTTGGAAGCTAACTGCAGAATTAGAGAGAAGACTCGTATGTATGGCCAGGATGGCTGCCTGGTCGTGCGGTTTGCACGCTGGACTGTCGTTCAGATTTATCGATGGTCCCGGGTTCAAACCCTGCCCGCTCCCATCCCCCGTCGTCCTGCGGGAGGTTTGGACTAGGAAGTAATTATCTTCAACTCTGAAGGAACATCCGAAACATGTAAAACATTTTACAAACAGTTTTATGTATATAGTAATGTAACTGATGCTATAGGCCTACAAAGACCGCATCACAAACGAAGATAGGTAGGCCTATTAGAAACAGGATCACAACAGCCATATTAGACCCTATGATGATCTGCTATAAACCACTTTTTAAAAAACATGTGTGGCCTATCACAACGTACACAGTGCTCGCAAAAACCTTACCTATATAAAAATTCATTTATGTCGGAAGATGACCTATGGTCGATAATGCACTTTTTTTGTATAGGTAGGCCTATAGTATAAAAATAGGTGCGTAAACAATACTTATGAAAATGAATTCTGCACTTCTTTAAACATCTATACACATATTAATATCATTAATTAGTAACAAGAGATTAACCAGCCAGTTTAAAAAAAGGAGGACGGCAAAAAAGAGGTGCCCCCTCCCCATTTCCCCCTCTTCCGTACCTATAAACGCTGTAAATATCAACTGAGGCGCCATTTCACCCTCACTGGCATAGAGAAAAGTAGCTGGCAGCAGATGGCCTCTGAGAGAGACTGTTGGAGACACTTGCGGATCCAGGGGGGGCGGTAGGGGCGATCGCCCCCCCCTCGGCCGACCACCCAAAAGGGGGGGGACGGACGAATTTTAGTATAGAATTCACACAATTTGTATACGAATTTATTGCTTATGTTAATAATATATACTAATTATTTATATTTTAATCTAATTTTAGATTATTTCGCCCCCCCCCCCATCTAGCATGATTTGGAGGGGGCGATGGCATCAATCCCGCCGCCCCCCTCCCAATAAACTTTCAAGTGGGGGGGGGCGGTCCAATTTATTTGTAGAAATCACAGCTTGCTAACAAAACCAATTAAATACCTATATGATTAAAACTTGTTATTGGTATTTTACCGTTCTTTATATTATGTTGTTCCCCTGTTGGCCGATTGATTTGGGGGGGGGGGCGAATACCTCTACTGCCCTTCCCACCTAAACCCTTTGAGTGGGGGGGCGGTCCTACTTTTATGGAGAAATCATAGTTTGTGAACAAAATTAGTTGAATTAATATATACATTTTATGTTGTCGCTCCTCTTTTGATATTTTTGCCGATTCGGTGGGGTAAGTTGGGAGGGGCGATCGAATGTACTGCCCACCCCACTCTAGCTCTCTGAGTGGGGGGGGCGGTCCTATTTTTATGGAGAAATCATAGTTCGTGAAAAAATTAGTTGAATATCTATATAATATAAACTACGTATTGATTTGTGAACCCATTAGTATATTATGTCGCACCACACTCTAATCTCAAATTTTATGATTAGTAAATATAAAATGAAAAAGGGTTGTACCAGGTGGGAGGGGCGATACATGCAATCGCCCCCCCCCCAGTGTCATATATCAGTTTTAGAACCCTTGTAATATTTGGTGACTAGTAGTCACTTAACTATTCCGTGCAGTTAGCACGAGATTTTGCTTGGTCAAGTAACTGACCACGAGGTGAACACCTCAGTTGATCTTGGACTCTTGTAGAGAGAGGAGCGTTGTTATCTCCTCGGGCATAATATATGATCATAGAGTTATTACTATGGTGTATGCGTATTTCATTGGATTAATTAAGTGAGAAACTTGATGCACAATTTCTAATGGCTGGAGTCGCCAATATCTTTTGTGAATTATTTCATTTATATTTGATGTAATAAAATCCATGTCTGCTAACCTAGAGTCTATTAATAATTCTAAATGTTGTGGTCGTAGAGCTCAGTATGTTAGTGTTCTCACGCACCTGCATATATAGTGCGTGTGAGAAAGTATTTAGTTAAGAAGAACATTATAGTAGTACCAGAAGAGGTATCTGCAACACACAGAGTCATTCGCGTCATCACGCCTACAACAATAACCAGGCTATGACACCCAGACAAACCAATACTTTTTCTTTTTGTATTATAGTTAAAAAATTACAAAATAAAACATCTGTCACTAATATAATTTATATATGCTATAAATAAAATTCTTATATCGAGTCGCCCAACCCCTATTCTTTAATGCCAAGTGCAACCATTAGAAGAAATTATAAAAAGGAGCGAGGATTAATCATTTTCACTCTACCGCACCTCCCCTTTCTAGACAGAATTTATGTAATTTCACATACATTTATCATATAATTATTTTAAGAAAGACTTTGCTTTGGAAAAGTTAGAATTTAAACGAAATTTTTCAGTATGAGTCACGATTGAAATGAGTTCTAAGCACAGGCAATGTTATCCTAGTCGCCTTTTTCCAACCTTTACTCAATCTATTTTTCTAGTTCAATAAATTTGGGACTAGAACTCACAATTTATGCTTGAATTTTATTGAATATTATTTATCAAAAAAACATTTTTTTTTTGGCGGCGATCCTTAAAACCTTAATTTAAATATGTGGGGTATCTTATCTTTTCAAGGAACAAATCGGTTGTATTGGCAATGTATTAATGGCCTATAAATTCATATTAGAATATTTTCAACATTATTCAAAAGCTCCTTTTTTAATAGAATGAGCTTAAGGTCAGGAGAATGCGTTTCTGCAGTGAAAAATGCAAGAAAACGCTTTTGGCGTCGAAGGTTCGCCCCGAACCCCATTGATGTGTAATAAGCTGTTGATGTAAGGAGAAATGCGTATCTGCAATGAATTATGCAAGAAAACGATTTTGGAGTCGGGGCGTCGCCCCGAACCCCACTGATGAATAATGAGCTGTAGATGTTTGGATAATGCGTTTCTACAGTGAAAAATGCAAGAAAACGATTTTGGCGTCAGGGCTTCGACCCCACTGGGGAATCTTACAGCGTTAGCCCAGACTCCCAAACTTGCAAGAGAAAGGCCTCAACATGACTGCTTTTTTTTTTTCTCCGAAGGCTGAGAAACAATGCTTTTTTATTCTCATATATATATATATATATATATACCATGGGCGTAACCAGTGGGGGGGTTGGGGTTCAAACCTCCCCCAAAATGAATTACCCCCCCCTGCGGAATTTAGTGACTGATTTTTAGCGGCCCCCGTAAGGGGAAAAAGCCGCTATTAGGTTTGTGCAAAATGTCCGTCTGTCACACTCAGATCTCGAAAACTAGAAGAGATATGAAAAATATTATTTTATTATTATATTATTTCATCATTAAATCCGGCTTGAAAAGTTTAGGTGCAACGACTACTTTTGGTTTTCTAAAAGCAAACCGTTTAATTTATAAAATTAATTATGCAAGCGATTTTTTTCATAAAAATACACCAATTCTAAAACAATTACGTAAATGTAAGGGAGGCAATGTCACAATATGTTAAAGATAAACAAAGTGTGTGAATTTTCAGTATCACAAAGTCAAATATATTTATAAAATGTACAGGAAATGTTTACAACAAATATAAATGATATTTAAAAATGTTTTTTCTGGTTAACTAGCTGCTAAAGTTAAAAGAAAACAGTTCTGTTTGTTTATAAAGGCCAATAATGCACTTTGTATGTAAATATCATGCACATTTTTTTAAAATGGACTTTTTAAGCAGCGACTTTCGTGCAGTAGCGTAACGTCGCAACATGTTATGGTGCTAAACCAATTCCTTAAACTTTTTTTAAAAATCAGATTTTAAAAAAAATTTTGTTTAGTGCCCCCATCCGAATAAAAGCTTATTTTTGTGCGTTTTGTCTGTTGGTCGGTCTGTCCGTCACGATTAGATTAACAAATAACTAGATGCTATTGTAAATCTGATTTAACCTTTAATTTTTCATTCAGAAATATTGCAATAGTTTAAAGTATCTATAATAGATTGTTCCTGATGTTTTGTGAAAAAAAAATCAATGCCAATGAATATTTGTTTGCTCTTCTAAGTTATAGTAGATTTTATTTCCATGCTTAAACGTTGCAAGAAACATGTGATCTTTAATATATTGTTCCGGTTTTTTAACGTAAATAGCATATAAATGCTAAATAAATATATCTATACTGATTTATATTTCATTAACTATAAAGTTGTTCCGGATATTGTTTTATAAAAAACAAATTTATGACAAATAATTATATTTTTTTCAAAAATAATCGACAATAGGTTATTCAGGATTTTAAAATAAGAAAGTAATTTACTAGAAACGATTATTGAAAATCATTTTTTAGACTAACATCAAAGTATGGTCCGATAAAATCTCCATAACGGTATGGTACATCTAATTTTCATAACAGACCATCCCAGAAATTTAATTAACGGCATTTGATTAATCTGGAATTCTTATTTTTTCTCACTATAAATATATAAACATCCGGACAATCTATAATAGAAACTTAAAACGAATGCGATGTTTCGGAAGGGAAATTAATTTTAATCAGATTTTCAATAGCTTTTAGTCTTTTTTTCTCTCGCTACTAACATAAAGGACAGACAAACTGACAGACAAAACAAAAAAAAAGCGTCTTTAATCCTTAATATATATATTAAGTCTAACTAGCCCATCAAATGAAATGCTAAAAGAACAAACTCGGTGCACCAATGTCTATGAACACTCGACAAGCTGCTCGTATAGATGACATTTTTTAGTCTAACTAGGACGTGTGACGTAATGGAACTTTGACCTCATGTGGAGTTAATTCTTTAAATGAAATGCTGAAAGAACTCACTCGGTGCACCAATGTCTATGAACACTCGATAAGCTGCTCGTATAGATGACATTTTTTAGTCTAACTAGGCCTACATTATCCCAAATTTATATTTTAGATCTAGATCTAGTAGATATAGATATTGAGAGTGATAAATTAGTAGTTTAATTTAGGTAGATCTACATCCTCATTCTAGTTCCATTTAGTCCTAAATGAAAATGCTCAATACCAAAAGATTATCTAAAATCGCTCTTCTGACATATTGTCAGGCCTGGATTAACCATTAGGCAAACAAGGCTGAAGATGATGAAAACGATGAAGAAGATAAAATAAACCAATCAGTAGATCCAGGACTGTGGATTGACTTCTCCGCTGATGATGTGGCTTACTGGGTTGACTGTGGGCCTACTAACTGTCCTAACCCTAACCCTACTAACTACAAACATCTCAGTGTTGTGAAGGACTAATGAATGCTTATCCTAAAGATCTGAGCAATAACTTATATACTGAACTACAACAGTTCCACTCATATATTCGCCACAAGTTTCGTGCATCAAAATCTGAAAACAACACGTTCAGTCATGCAGAATTATACAAACTAATAGGTACAGATAACATCGAGTGTGCCTCTCCAAATGTAGAAATCGCCTTGCGCATATTTTTAACATTAATGGTTACAAACTGTTCAACTGAGCGTTCTTTTTCTCAGTTGAAACGTATAAAAAATCCAAATAGATCGACAATGAAACAAGAAAGGCTAGATTCCTTATCTCTGCTGTTGATTGAGGCAGACTTGTTGCGCAAAATTAACTTTGATGATGTACTCAAAAACTTTGCCAGACGTAAATCTAGAAAAAAGAACTTCAAAATGTAAATGTGTCCTTTCTTCGACTTTCTTATGATCTTAATCATCTTCTTATCTATTAAAAAAGTTTCAGTATTTTTGTCTATTATTATTACAAAATTAATTAACTAAGAACTTTAATACTGAAATACCTTATTGTGGTTTAATATGAGTGATAGTAATGTAATACAAATTATATAATTAATTATTACATAAACATTTGTATTAACAACTGTTTTTCTTTGTTAGTATTTTGCATAATAATGATAATATTGAACATAGGCCTACCAGCGGTCAGAGGAGGAGGAGGATCGGGCCGGGCTCGGGCAGAGGGGGCACCCGTGTGGGTTTGTGGAACTTTGTGCCTAGGGCACCAAGATTTCTTAATCCGGCCCTGCATATTGTACATATCCGGTAGTTGTCATTCCGTAATGGTAGATATATTATCAATAGTAGGCTATTAGTTTGTAACCAGTTTGTCATTAGATTAAGAGCAATGCTGATTATCTCTCGGTCTCGGTTTCATACCTTGCTCGATGCCATCCTCAGTCGACCAGCGAATATGCGGATCCGACAGTGATCCGTCTCCCACGGGGGCCGCCTCTGAGTTTGTGTGGCAACACAAACTCTCTTTGTAATGTTGTTTGCTTTGATTTTTTTAAATTTTAGGTGAGATTTTAATACTAAACCATCACTTGCCCCATCACCTGCCCCAGCACAACCAAGGGTGTTTTAAGTTTAAAACCCCCTACCAGGGGGTTTTGAGTTTAAAAATCCCTACTAGGGTTTTTTTTACAGTTAAAACAAAAAAAAAAATGCAAACAAAAATCCCCAAATTCCAAAAGCACAAAAAAATCAAATTACACACTGAAAATGTTATGAGCGTAGCTAAATGGGTTTTGACTCAGTTTTGAGTGTAAACCCCACTTCAGCGGGGTTTGAAGGTAAAAAATACCTCTTTAATAATAAAAACAAAGCAAATTATACACTCAAAATGTAATGGGTATAGTCAAAGGGGTTTTGAGTTTAAACTCTCCTCCAGTGGAGTTTGAAGCTGAAAAGTACCTCTTCAATATAAATAAAAGCAAATTACTCACTCTTAAATCTATGAGCGTAGCCAAAGGGGTTTTGAGTTTAACCCCCCCCCCCGGCCAAAAAGCACTAAAATTATTTGAGCGTAGCCAATCCAATCGGGGGTTTTGAGTTTAAACCCCTCTCCTACATATGTCTTTTTTTTTAAAGTTTAAAATCCCTCCAGATGATTTAGAGTTTAAGATCCCCCTACAGAGCATTTGGAGGTGGAAAACCCCCAACATATGATTTTGACGGTAAAACTTCCCTTTTCGATATAAAATCTAAAGCAAACTACAGTCACTTAATTCCAAGAACGTATTCAAGAGAGACTACACGTTTTTACCAGTGGCGGGGCTCCATTAATAAAGTGCAGTGAATAGTCATCTGCCGAAATTGAAAAACACTAAATGTGGCTCAACAAAGATGGCTAAGACAGATTTTAGGAGTCAGTTATAGAGATTGGGTCCAAATCAAGGAAATCCTATGCCGAGCTGGGAGTCGACCCCTTAGTAAGATTGTGACAGAGCGTCGCATGAGGTTTGCGGGACATGTTCTCCGACAAAAAGAATTACGCATAAGAAGAGTTGCGATGATATCCTAGTACAACATGACGCCACACATTCATGGACCTCATGGCAGTTGGGAAGAGGCTTCAGACATTACCAGTGTCAGATTTTTATGGAAACAGCTTGACGGCAAATGCTCCGAACGGCGCAGGAGGGTCTAAGTCAGTAAGAATAGCACATTAGGTTTTTGAAATAAAACTTTTTAACAGCTGGAAAATGCAGTATAGGAACCTCAGAATATGCATTTTTTTGGCTTTCAATACCAGAAATAGTGCTTGGCTCCTAGCGCTCCCCCAGACCCCCTTGCTAGTAATGGCGGGGAATCTACAAGTTGTCTGCGTTGAATTTTTTTTCTTTGGTTGCGACCAGACCGGCCCACCGGGCCTTTGCCAGTCCGCCCCTGTATATCATGGGCGTAGCCAGATTTTTTTTTCTCCCCCCCCCCCCGCGAAAAATATATATTTCTATGTATGTGTGTGTGTGTGTACATAATCTTTATTACATTCTGACCCTTCCTTCTTTCGGAAGACGTTTATTGTGCCCTAGAATAGGTTCTTCCATGAGTTTTGAAATAAAACTTTTTAATAGCAGGAAAATGCACTGTAGATACCTTAGAATATGCATTTTGTTGGCTTTCAATACCAGAAATAGTGCTTGGTGGCGGGGCTCCTGGCGCTCCCACAGACCCCCTTGCTGGCTATGACGAGGAGTCTACAATTTTTCCACTAACTCCAGGAAGAAATTCTAGGGAACAATAAACGTCTTCCGAAAGAATGAAGGATCAGAATGTAATAAAGATTATGTACACACACACATATAAATATATTTTTTTCGCCGGGGGGGGGGGGGGAGAAAAAATCCCCCCAACCCCCCCCCCCCAAAAAAAAAAAATCCTGGCTACGCCCATGATATTGACCTATTGATTGCATATTAGAATTGTGCAAGTAGGTCAAGAAAGACAACAAAACTATTGTTTTCAATGTCTGTTTATTTATCAGCTATGTTTATTTGAAAATTTGTTATAAAAATGTTCACATCTTAAACTTAAAAATATTAACATGAGTACATTGTAATAAATAAATATATTCACAATAGTCACTTAACCTTGAGATTTGATAACTTTCATAGTTCATAGAATTCCTTCTCCCACTGACTTGATCTCTTCACAAATATTCAAAACAAAATGTTCAACAACAGTAATTGACAATTTTAATGCACATGATATGGCCATAGGCAGACTAAAGAGATGACCAAATCAATTTTATAAGGCAAGAATGTATACCATTCCTTTTGATAGGACTTGAACTCTATTTCTTTCCAGAGTTAGAAGTATAAAAATATTTAGCACATAACAAAACAAAAGAATACTTCAGACAAACTATTGACAAATGACAATAAATAAATGTATAGTATTTCTAATGTATGTATAGCAGAAGGAATCAATGTGAACTATAAATGAGTATTGCCTATAAAATACTATTAGTCACAGCTGATGTGTGCCATATACATTCACAGTCAATTGAAGTCATATTGATCCAAATGTTCTTAGATGAGACAAAATATACAAGATATGTACATTATATAAAAGGAAATATATCTTTTCAAGACAAGTTGGTGCTACTTTTTTGCTATCTAAATAAATACCTAGATCTACAAATGCACAAATATTTCTCAAAATTGATCATCATTTTGCAACATGGATAGTTAAGAATGACCATAGGCTATTTGAGGGAAAAATGAAGGCAATTGTTCGTTGTCAGCAATACTGCTTGCATGTATAGAATCATTGGCTGTTTTTTTCTAGGTACGCAATTGTATATATATATATATATGGCTCCTTCTGTCTCGAAGGACAATGATGTCACTGGCTTTGGTTATGTCTTGAGATGGGGCAGAATCTGGATACAATATAGAATACAATAAGTTCAACAGCATAAGCATATATATAATAGCCAAATATTTATTCAGAAATTGGTTAATTTAAAATACAGTATAGAACAAAGTTTATATAACTATTGTACCTAAAACAACTCCCCCTCAATGTAGACTAAGTGAGATGTGCTTTGTATAAGATACATTATGAGAACTAAACTTAGGGGTACTGACAGGCCAGCTGTAAATGTAAAGTAAGCCTGAATTTCTTTTCATAACAGATACACAACAGCTTTGCACCACCTAGGTTTAAGTAGCAAGATGAATTCCTTCATTTTAAAATTCAGGTACAAAGCCTGATTAGTTCACTAATGACTATCATTAAACTTCTATTGTAAACGTCTAGCAATGTAATGAACTACATTCAGCCAGATGTCAAACATCACTATAAAGATGTGTATGCAGGAGTAATGTATCAGTTGAACTGCTGACTTGTTTGAGACTGACACTAATGATTACATTGTCAGACATACGTAGGCCAATTTAATTGATTTATTTATATTTTTCAAACTCAAGTAATTTTTTTCTTTACAAGTCTTAAACACAATGATATCTAATAATATAATTATCTTATTCAATAAGTTTTACCAATGACAGTTTAGTGTTAAAGCATAGCAGACATAATATTCAATAAATCCAAACTTCTAATACTTGTGTGACATATTTTGGAGCACAAAAACTTGAATGGCAAAAATAATAATAAATATATGAACTCAATTCTATTAAGATGATATACAGAATACATGTTAGGACAGAATACATGTTAGGACAAAAAGGAGTGTACAGACTACTATAAAGATGTAAAGTAAACAAAGTCAAGAAACTTGTTTAGTGTTTATCTCAGACTGGGATTTAATAATTTAAAGACATGTCCAGGACAATGCTGAATGTCTGCAAACAAAATGTTCCTCAAGATAAAAACCATCAATATCAAACTTTTCCCTTTACATTTGTGACATCACAGTTTCATTAATTTAGGCTGGTGCCACTATGTCACTGGTATTAGCTGGTGCACTTTGTCATTATGAACTAAATTACATTTTCTATAATGATGAGCTGAACCAAAGATATAATTTCTATTAAAAAAATGAACTGACACTGGTGGACCAAGGTTATAGTTGGATTTCATGACAGATAACACTTAGCATGACGTACATGTTCCATTGAATGTACTCAGAGCAGGCTACAAAGTCAAGATGTATGCACACTGAGACACTTGATGAGCTAATAAGATCATTTTAAGATCAGTTTTATATCACTTATTTTTGGTGCAATAGCTTAAAACAACCTTTTCTTGACACTTAGAACCTAATTTTAAAATAAACATTCTTTTTCTTTGTAATGTTCACCAATATAAAATCATCATTCCACTCAATAATGTTCTAATCCAATCTATCCTTGTATCATCAAATGCCTAAACTTGTGCAGAACTGAACTCAGTGAATGAAGAGTTACTTTGTGAGAACATGTGTTGACTAGTTGGACCAGAGTAAGTCATTTGAGGTTTGTAGTTTTGTCCATTATTGACTTCTCTGTGTGCCATCACAGGGTAGTTATATGCTGAAGATTTGTAAGGTTGTGGTGTAATACTATTGTGCCTGTTTGATATTTCTCTATAGTGGGCAATGTGTCTGTCTGATACTTCTCTATAGTGAGTGTTGTTTCTGTCTGATGCTTCTCTGTAAGCTGAATGCTGACCATGCAAAGTCATTGAGTCATTGCTGCTTCTGGGAAAGTTTTTAGAATACATAAAGGTGTTGCCAAGACTGTATACATCAGGTGAAACATGTTGGTTGTTCTGACCAAATGATCTGTACAAATAAATAAGATCAATGTCATTCAGTATATTTTCATGCAGTTTTCAGTAATAGGCCTATATAGATCACTTCTAAACATAAGTTACCTTTCATTTTTTAAAAGCTTTTGGCTTTCATCTTGATGGAAATTCTCATAGACCACCTAGCAGTGAACAAAAAATTTTAATTTTGTTTTTTATCTGATACAATGATTGAATTTGCTGACAAGAGCGAATCAAAACATAATAATACAAAAAAGTTTTTTATATGATTTATTTTTTTTAATGTCTAATAGAACTAAATTGGCATTAAATAGTTTTGGGGCCAAGCTAGTTTTGTTTTTTTCAACAAGTAAAAAATATATTAAATATAAAGAGAAAAAATTGTTCATTAAAAAAAAATAAAAATGATTCTGCATGTCGCTGACAAATAATAATTATATAAAAAGTGGCTACTACAGATCTTCAACAAAAGGTCATTGAATAACTCTTTATCTCCATAATTATTTTCCACTTTCTGACATAATTGTTCATTTTTCACATGTGTACATTCTACTCTTTTTGTTTGTAATCAGAAAATGTTACTTTTGGTATAGAATTATAGGATAATTAATTTTATTTAATGGGGTCAAATCAATGATGGTATTGTTAATTAGGAGAGAAAGAGCTAAATTATAAGCATTTAGTGTTTAAAATTGATGTTCAAGTCTCTACCCATCATGAAAACTGAACTAGGCTGTTGCTTTCAGTTGAAAATGACTCCCTCTAAAGGAGAACTAGATCACGAGACTTTGTATTATACTAACAAATGTAACACTGTTTCTGAATACCAGGCACACAATCAGTTACAAGTAATGATTTTAAAATTTCAAAATCCCAGGCATCAAATCAGTTACAAGCAATAATCTTAACATTTCTACTCTGATTTATATTAGTTTCTAAAATGAATTTGATTGTATAAAGCAACTAAAGCTTACTACTATATAACTGATAGATACAATGAAATATTCAATCTAATTGCACCTCAAGCAGGAAATAAATGAGACAAAAAAGCACATTTCTAATTGTATGGTAGTACAAAAGCTTTTAGGAACAAATTTCTGCCATGTTCAAAACTGTTAAACTTTATATACTTCTAATAAAAAAAAATGTCAAGTGAGTTTTAATTATTTAAAAGTTCATGATAGTCATGACCAATGAGAGGATTGCAACAGAAAATCTGAACTGTTAGGTTGATGCTGGTCATAGTCATAGAGTGTCAGCAAGATGGTGATTATATACCACTTGTTGAGACTAGACTTACATTATGCTCTATTTCTTGTAGTTGTTTTTCATACATTTCATCTGTGTCTTCTCTGGGATACACTCCTTGTCTTTGTTGATGATGCTGTTGGTATAATGTCCTCAACTGTTGGATGTATTCTGCTCGAGACATAAAAGCCTCAGAATCTGACAGGACATTTTCAGAACTGGTTCCATAGTCTACAAAATATGGGCTACGATCTGCACACAAAAAATTTTATATAGTGGTTAAATTTTTTAATGAACTCAATGTTCAACAATTTACTAACTAAAGTGAGCCCCACATGTTCCAATGCTTATTAATAATACTGACCTGCATATTTTGGTCTCTGAGATATTGCTGCTGGATGAACATATCTTGGGTCTGTCATTTCCTGAGGACTGCTTCCGAAATCCCATTTTTGCTTGGGAACAGATGAGGCTAATGGATGCAATGGAGTAAAATAGGAAGTATTTCGAATGGAGGGCTCGACTGAATGGGATCGAAACTGTCCTTTACCCTCAGCCTCATACCTACAGAGATAGTTCAATGTACACACATGAGTTAAAGATTTGTCTACAGTTGCTACATAAAACAATGAATTAACTATGAAGCCATTTCTAAACAAACTGAGCCAAAAGACCATTTTTAAATATTTCCAGAGCTCAGCTTTTGGTAAACAAAGTTTTGGATCTAAAAAAAAAAGGAATGCTAACCTTGCTTTACTGCTATGTTGCATTGGTTTGGAAGGTGACTGAGAGATTGGAATAAAATCTATGGTTTGTACAGGTTTTAAATTAGGTACTATTCTGTTCTCTCTTTGTTTAGATGTGTCAGTGACTGATCTCTCTTCAGATCTTGAACGATGACTTATTTCCTCCTGAGACTTTCTTCCTTTACCAAATCTATAAAAAGAGATTAACATTAAAAAAAAAAAAGTTTTAACAGACATATAGAGGAATTGTGCATTATTGTAAACATAAGTCTCTAATCAAGACCTCAAGACTATTCAGCATCTTAAAGCTTTGATCAGCAGAAGGCTGTTACTTATTTCAGAATGCTAGAAAAATCTTTAACCATTTCACAACTAGAGTTGGCAGGAGTCGCCTCTACTGGTAGACAACTAAAGTCGTCATGAGCCACCGACAATCACAGATTTTGGATTGTTTCATTTATGCCCGCACTGCTAGTTTTTAAATAATTATTTATACTTTTACCAACTCTGACCTAAGAAAGCAATAGTGATGCTATTTTTAGGAGTTTATTTGGTATCTGCAGCAAGCTGGAATGGATTTTTATGATTATTTGAAAATTATTTTTTCCCCTAGCCTACAATAATGGAACATATTTAGGCTAATGTGTAGGCTTAAGTTGAATAAGATTTAATGGGAATATTAATGTTTCAGCTGTAGAGTAAGGAAATAATGATTGGAGTAAATGAATTAGAGCCATTTGAGATCGATAATAGTGAAAATAAAGTAAAAATCCATGCTAGATCCAGTATTGATTATGTTAGATCTATTCAAATGGAAGATCGGAAGGCAACTAAATCTGACATATTTTAATATTTTTGAGCTCACACTTCAAGGACAAGTTATTGGGACTAACTATGCCAGCATGTCAAGACCTTGAGGTATCTTTATAAGGTATCTGATTGTAAAATAAAGTAAGGTTTTGTTTCCAACAAGATCTTGAGGTATCTTGGTCAGATTGTCTGGGTGTTCATGTTAAATTTAAATTATGTGTTGTTCATATTTTGTTATATTTAATTAAATTGTAAAAATATTTTATGACAGAAGTCCCATATTTTACTACATAGTGTGTAATACAGACTGTAAAACTGCTAATGATTTGTTTATTGCATCAAAACAATCAACTACCTTAGAAAACCTTTCAATAAATTTCCTTTTTTCTCTTTTTCTTTGAGCTTAAGTCTATGTATACTGCTGTTATCCTGCTCTGTCATTTCACTGCTGACTGAGGAACGACTTGACACTGAAGGATCTAAAGTGTTTCCACCACTTTCTAAACTTTCTTCTTCCACTGAAATGACAAAAAATTGTTTTGAGAAACAGTTTACAAATACAGTGTCATTTGAAACAGTCAACAGGAAACAAATTACAGTTTTATTAAAAACAGGAAACAAATACAGTTTTATTAGAAACAGTCAACAAGAAACAAATTACAGTTTCATTAAAAACAAGAAACAAATACAGTTTTATTAGAAATAGTCAATGGGAAACAAATAGTTTTATTAGAAACAGTCAACAGGAAACAACAGTTTCATTAGAAACAGTCAATGAGAAACAAATAACAGTTTCAATAGAAACAGTCAATGGGAAACAAATACAGTATCAAGAGGAAAAAAAGTAAAAAAAAAAATGAATGTTTAAATAAATTCAGCTAAGCAATTGAAAACAAAAATATTTGTCAAACAAAACATCCACAACTTCTTAAACAAATGATACTTATAAACCAATACTATGTTTATCTTATAAGTTTGACTTCTATTTAGTTAATACAATTTTTTTAATTTTAGAAAAATGATCATTTATATTAATTTCACAGTGCTTACTAGTTAGTAGAAACTCTTAGTTAAAGTAAGATTTTGTAGAGAAAATTAAAACACTTTAACTTTGTGATAGGAAACACAGCTTGAACCTTTCACATTCCCAATGTTTGTTTGAACAAAGCATCAGTAAAACATGTAGGACTCAGGTGGCCCAAACTAGTTTTTAAAATACTGTAATTCTATTTAAACTAATGAAGCTGGTGATAACATAAAATTTTAAAATTATTTAGAAATTTGTTTAAATCAATTTGTGTACCACAGCACAATGTCACATGTACTGTAAATAACTTGACAGGTCTTATCTTATCTTATATAATACAGACGTTACTTCAAAAAAGAAGATGATTACGTCCTACCCGTCATTCATTTAGTCATGCATATTAACCAATGACTTAAACTCTGCCAAGTCACTGGTTTTCCTGGCTAGCTCAGGCAACCCATTCCATGCTCTAATAGCACTAGGGAAGAAGGAGTATTTGTACAAATTTGTCCTAGCATATGGGACGAGGAATGTGCCTTTATCTTTGTATCTTTCAGAGTATTTTATTAAATCTAGGTCACACAGTCTCATTAAAAGGAAGAGAATTAACTTCATTATTCATTTCAAAGATTTTAATTATATACTTCTAGATTAGTGAACTTTGCACTGTATGACTAGTCCCATAGGAGCTATGTGCCCAAGTCATAATAATTATTTGGTCAATTTTGTATCAGAGTAAGATATGGGACTGCTGTGAACTCTGTGCAGCATCATAACTTTTGAAATATAAAGAAGAACAAATATCATTAAATTGTGTCCAATATATACTGTACATGTATCCATCAAGGCAGGATCTTGTAAGTCATAGGATCTATCTACAGCAGCACGAAAACTTTCATTACATGCCCTTCCTCTTCCAAAATGTTGATTGCTCCAAGAATTATCATTCTGTTCCTAGATATTCAAATAGATTGATATTGTTGTAACAAAAAAAAAATTGTAAGATTGATAATCATAGTTATAGACAAAATTAAACTATTAGAAAGATATTGTTGTAAACAAAATCAAAGTATTAGAGTGTTATTTTCAAGAATATGTTTCTATGTTTTATTTTAATTACAAATGAAAAAAAAAATGTCTCCGTACCTGCAAATGTGACATTGATTTTATATTAGTTTGAACTTGATCCTTTACATTTTCCCTGAAATCAGAGCCTTAAACAAAACATTACAATTGTATTAGTATGAAAGATAATAACTTTTGGGTTAGAACTACTATTTAATTATGAAGGTCATACACATTCCATATGGACAATAAAGATTATTATTATTATTATTATTACTAGGAATCAAATTTTATTTTGGCTAAACTAAGGAAGAAAGCTTTTAACCAGAAGAGTGGAGATCTTTGGTAGGTAGCACAGACACAAAGCAGTTCAAAGAGTACAATGATGAAGATGACCAAGCAATAATTCTTAAGTTAAAGAGTACAATGATGAAGATGACCAAGCAATAATTCTTAAGTTAAAGAGTACAATGATGAAGATGACCAAGCAATAATTCTTAAGTTAAAGAGTACAATGATGAAGATGACCAAGCAATAATTCTTAAGTTAAAGAGTACAATGATGAAGATGACCAAGCAATAATTCTTAAGTTAAAGAGTACAATGATGAAGATGACCAGGCAATAATTCTTAAGTTAAAGAGTACAATGATGAAGATGACCAGGCAATAATTCTTAAGTTAAAAAGAGTTCAATGTGCGTTCAATACATATATCAAACAAAATGTTATGATGCAAATTGTACCTGGACTAAGTTTCAATGGAGTAGATTTCTCTGTTGAATTGGTTTTTGTAGCTGACTCATTAGGTAGATTGATATCTAAGTGATTAAATCCTAGACCAAAAAACAAAAAAGTTCCTGTTATAAAATAACTCATATTTAGTTTAATAAAATGGCTTTAAAAAAAACAACATTTTATTGAAATATGTATTTAAAAATTTTAAACACCACCCAAATGTATAAATTTTGACATTAAATTTTGAAAATGATTTTTTAAAATTTTCATGAGACTATTTTAATTAGGTAAATTTGGGTATACAAATTAAAACATAAGTAAAGAAGTATAGAATAGCGTTAGTAGTAAAAGTTGAGTCATATAAGTTAGGTAGCAAAAGTAGTCTTATAAGTTAGGTAGCAAAAGTCATACAAGTTAGATAGCAACAGTAATTAACTTTGAGAAAAAGTTGAGTCATATAAGTTAGGTAGCAAAAGTAGTCATACAAGTTAGATAGCAACAGTAGTTAACATGGAGAATCATTTAAGTATCAAAATTAGTAAAAGTTGGGGTCTTATATGATAGGTAGCAAAAGAAGTAAAAAAAAAAAAAATTAAAAAAAATTAAAAAAAGACTATAGTACCCAGAAACTAATATAGTACCTAGAAACTAATATAGTACCCAGAAACTAATATAGTACCTAGAAACTAATATAGTACCCAGAAAAGAATAAGTACTGAAAAAAGCAAGTAATGTTACATTAAGTGAGGTAGTTAGACAAAGAGATTTACAAATATCCAGGTAAGCTGGAATAATATAAAGAATTTTAAAGAAATAATTTGAAATATCCCATATTTTTTCATCAAAATCTTAAACTGAACAAACCAGTATTTTTTTCTCCTTAAAAAATTCCCTATAACATACTTTTACACCATTTAAAGAGTCTATCATCTCAAAAAACAATAGAAAACTGAACTTGTTTCTAATAAAAACACTATTTTACCACAGTACTTTCTTTCTAAATACTATTTATTTATGAAGAAAACACACAAATACAAATAAACGGCTTTATAATTTTTTCTTTCTAGAACCTAAATACCTTTATTTTCCTTGTTGGCTTTTACTATTTTATAAATTTCTGTGCTACGAGGATCAAGATGACCTTTGCGTTTTTCAGACATACTTTGTCTGCCCAGTCCTTCTCTTTCAAATGGAGGTTTGGAATTCCTTGGGGAATAGATTGGGTTCAAACAGAACAATCATTGCAATCAGCTGAATAGGTGTCATGTCACAGTCACTTAAGTTGAATACAATACACATACATGTCACTGTCACTTAAGTTGAATACAATACATACATGTCACTGTCACTTAGTATGAATACAATACATACATGTCACTGTCACTTAAGTTGAATACAATACATACATGTCACTGTCACTTAGTCTGAATGCAATACATACATGTCACTGTCACTTAGTCTGAATGCAATACATACATGTCACTGTCACTTAAGTTGAATACAATACATACATGTCAGTCACTTAAGTTGAATACAATACATACATGTCACAGTCACTTAAGTTGAATACAATACATACATGTCACTATCACTTAGTCTGAATGCAATACATACATGCCACTGTCAATTAGTCTGAATGCAATACATACATGTCGCTGTCACTTAGTCTGAATGCAATACATACATGTCACTGTCACTTAAGTTGAATACAATACATACATGTCCCTGTCACTTAGTCTGAATGCAATACATACATGTCACTGTCACTTAGTCTGAATGCAATACATACATGTCAAAGTCACTTAAATTGAATGCAATACATGCATGTCACAGTCACTTAAATTGAATGCAATACATACATATCACAGGAGTAAGATCCATGACACAGTTATTGTATAATGAGAAAGTAATGCATGTCACAGTCATTGCACTCACTGAGCTGAATGTAATATGTGCATGTCACAGTCATTGTACTCACTGAGTTGAATGTAATATGTGCATGTCACAGTCATTGCACTCACTGAGTTGAATGTTATACGTGCATGTCACAGTCATTGCACTCACTGCGTTGAATGTAATACATGCATGTCACAGTCATTGCACTCACTGAGTTGAATGTAATATGTGCATGTCACAGTCATTGCACTCACTGAGTTGAATGTTATACGTGCATGTCACAGTCATTGCACTCACTGCGTTGAATGTAATACATGCATGTCACAGTCATTGCACTCACTGAGTTGAATGTAATACATGCATGTCACAGTCATTGCACTCACTGAGTTGAATGTAATATGTGCATGTCACAGTCATTGCACTCACTGAGTTGAATGTAATATGTGCATGTCACAGTCATTGCACTCACTGAGTTGAATGTAATACATACATATCAGAGTCATCTGGACTGTTTATTAATTGTGAATCATCATCTCCAACTTGGTTAAGCTCGTGAATAAAACCAATGGTCGAATGAGGTCGCTGATGATTCTAAAGAAAACAGAAAATAAACATTGAAACTAACAGAAACACAGTTAATCCTAATATCTTTGTTTAACTAAAAAACAGATACAAAAGTTTACATACACTTTGAAATTGAAATATTTTTGAATCTGATACAGTTCCTTTGAAATGTTTATCAAAATTAATCTTGGTAGTGACAGCAGTATTGGAGTCAGTATAATTAGTATGATGGCTATTTGTGTTAAGCTCAATATTTCCTAAATCTGGATATCTGTGAAACCTGTCTAGAGATGCAGGGCTAAAGTCACTTTGATTCACATCATAGATGTGTGATACAGTCCCAGAAGGTGAGTGACTCAGTAAGATAGTTCCTACTTCAGAGTCAGACTGACTTCGTGATTGACCAGAGCCATCTGATTTACTTGAGCTTGGAGACACTTGATGAGTCTCAGACTTGCCTGTCTGTCTTGCAACTGTTAAGCTTATAACACCAGGGATTTTACCATCCTGGATCATTGCAAGTCTTAAAGCTTCCATAGCTGAAGAGTTTGAAAGGCCTTCAAGTTTCACACCATTGACTTCCAATAGTTGATCATTCACTTGCAGTCCACCATCCTAGAAAGACAAGTCATGTTCATGAAATAAGAAGAACTCAAACTAAGGAAGAATAACAAAAAAAAAACACTGCACACAATAAGCAAAGTCAAACAGAGTGTGTATACAATCAAAGAGTTTTGAAATGCACAAGAAATCATTACAAAGATTCAAAATTCAACCTTCATGAAAATTAGTTTCACAGCCTAACGAGATTTTTAATGAATTCTCTACTCTGTCATTTCTAGAGATAAACAGAAGATTAATAAAATCATAATGTAATACAGTAAACCTTTGGAAGTGGAACATTTGAATAACAGTACAATTGGGTATTTATATGATGATATGTAAGGCAATAGAATGGTACAGTTTCTATTTAACTCAAAAAAAAAAAAGATAACCAAACCAATAAAAACTAAATATTTAGGTATTTTATTGAATGAGTCCATTGAAATGAATATTGTTACAGGTTTGGATGTTTTGTTTCTAACTGATCTGTACAATGACCAAAGGCATCAAGTTATCTGCCTAATATAGTGAAACTATTTCTATCAATCACTTTGTAATGATACCCAACCTTTACAATGAAGAATCAGTGTTTTGGCTTAAGTATTGGCATATTTCTTGGATATCCTAGAGGTATTAGTTATCATAGAAATAAAGAAAGAAAGAAACTACATTGTGGAGTACTAGAACAAGAGTTTATTGTTTCCCAGTACTCTGAATTGTGTCCAATACATCTCGGGGTTAGAACCATATTCATTCAGATAAATAAGGTCTTGACCAGAATTAATCAAATCAAGATCATTACCTCTGGCAAACTAATAAAGAAAAGTACTGTCTGGACTGTTCAACTTCCAAAGGTGTACTCTGATTCAAAGGTTATCTATGTTGGTAAATCACATTATTTTGTATCAAAGGGTTTGTCCAAACCTTGTAAGCAGCACCACCTTTCAAAACTGTTTTGACAAATATGCCCAGATCTCTAGAGTTGGACTCCAAGGTTTCTGTTTTCCCCTTCACACTCACTCCAAGTCCAGCGGAACCAGTTTCATTCAAAGGAATGTGCAGTGTAATCCTCTCTAGATTTCCTCCCTTAGTGTCCAGGTCAGGTTCACTTTGGGCTGGCTGGAAGGGCAAGAGATCAGGTTCACCCAGACAGTGATCAGCATCAACAAAATGAGTTTCTTGTTTAGAAGGAGGAACACTGTCTGCCTGAAAACCAAAACAAGCAAGTCCACACACAAGGCAAGCAAGACACAGAGAAAGCAACAGAATACAATGACCACAACACTATACAACACCGTCAAAATCACATTATTATCACATCTGTGCAACTTGATCATTAGAAAATTTGCATACTAATGTTTATAAAACATTTGATTAAAAAATGAATCTATTACTAGAACTGAAAAGCAGAATTGATGATTGACATCAGATGGTGACAATAAATTGTTTTGACTAGTTTTATTAGAACACAGCTTTTAAACATTAAAAAAAACATGCCTTATTTTTTAATAGTCATTATTTACACCAAGAGTTGGAAAGTTAATTTACTTGCCTGATACATCAGATGTTTAACTTTAAGATTAAAATGTGGTGTGAAAGAGTTTTCAGCAGTCAAAAAGAAAAGAAGCTAAATGATCTTCTTTGAAGGAATGTCTGTCATTTATAAGATTTACTGCTAGAAATAGTGTCAATTTTTCTTTTAAATCTTGTACTTTTTTGCAGGTTAAGTTATCTATAATATAAAGCACTAAGTAAGGTATATGTTTGTATGTTTGACCAATCTTAATAAAACTTGCCATAAATGTTCCTTAAATACTAGCTGAAAAAGCAACACATGTAAAGTAGCCCTAAAACAAACTTAATACCTTAAAAAAAAAAAGCCCAACTCTATGAAAGTGTTACTATTTCATGGATCTATTTCATGTTTACATGAGACAAGACCAAAAGGTCAAGCATGTGCACAACAGAAAGTCTCTCGAAGCCTAGATATAGATCTACATCTAATTCTAAGATGATAGATCTACTCTTCGTAAAGATAGTTTTTTACTTTAAAAACATGAACACACAAAATATAGTCCATTCATTTCATTAATAAATTGACCTTTAAATTTGTGTTTCAAAAGCATTTTTACATAAATTTGCTCCTTAATGCTGTGACTTATCCGTCTAGATCTACATTTAATAGCCATTCATGATATTGCATGCTTTTTTACATTAGATACTACCAAAAGGTCAGGGCCGGTCCTAGCAATTGCGGGGCCCTATGCGAAACGGATTGTGCAGGGCTTATTCTGGGTAAGGATAAGGATAATAAGTAAAAATTAGGATTTTGCATTAAAAAATAAATTCGTCTTGGCATTTTATACATTCTTCACTAATTACAAAATCAGGATCAAATTAACTTTACTTTACGAGCCTTGTGTCTAGCGAAGTCATACAGTAGATCATCAAAATTCTGTTTCCTACATAGATCATGCTCAATAGCAAGAATTGCCACATTGTTCAATCTCTCTTCATGAATTGTTGACCTTAAGTAATTCTTGATTAGTTTAAGATGCGAGAAAGTTCTTTCACAAGATACCACAGTTACAGTTCAAATCTCAGCTGCAAGGAGTAAACTGCAGTGTTCACAATTCTGTTGAAGCATTTTATCCTGTAGCCATCTTCAGCTTTTCGATGTGTGAAGTTTTCCATAAATTTATCATACTGCCTTTTCCTTTGACTTTTGGCTGGAAAGATTGCAACAACATCCATGTTTCCAGCCAACTTCTTTTTGCTGTCACAAGAAGAAACAACAGGAAGAAACTTAAAACGTTCATACACAACCACAAACTCTTTCACATTAACCATTATCTGAGAGATATTGATAACATCTGCTCGTTGTGACTTTTGTCTGGAGTACAATCCAATATCACTGCATTCTTGATGTCTCGAAGGATAGAATTCACAACAGCATCAGCTACTACAGTAATGAGTTCGTTTTGAATCTTCTTTCCCAGGTAACGATCATGAATTACTGCATTGGTAACACGTCGAAGTTGTTCCCCCATTACTGGATCAAACTTTGCGAGTAATTCTACTAGACCAGGAAATTCCCATTACTTGGCTCTTTCAATGGTCCCTCTGAATGCTAAATTGCGCTTCGCTAGAAATTGTACAACTGTAACTAGTACAACGTTTAGTTTTAGAATAAAGCATCTCCTGGTGAACTTTGTCAATGCCTGTTGTTTTTTTTTTTACTTAGTCTTGCTCCAGCTTCACAGCAACTGGTCATGGCGTCTTTTTTCTTGCTCTGCTAGCCTTGTGGTACAGCTTTGCCACTGGTCAAATCCTTCAGTTAAAAAGGAACTTTTTTGTTTTTCCAGTAGACAACAGTAGAAACAATAGATCTTGTCTGCTGACACAGAATATATCAGCCAAGGACACAAAACACTTTCACCATTACTCAGGTTTGGTTTGCAATGCACTTAAGAGAAATGTCTACCATCCTTATTTTTAGGAAAATTCTCCAAAGTAATCTCAGGTTTGACCTTTTTGTAATAAATAGTCAATACAAGATCTTCAATTTTTTTCTAGACACATGGCAGGATAATCCAGAATTCTCAATGAATCGACCACATTTTGCTCATTATCTATAACTACATGTTGATCAGTTATTACATTATTGCCTTCATTTCTTACAACATGTTGATCAGTTATTACATTATTGCCTTCATTTCTTACAACATGTTGATCAGTTATTACATTATTGCCTTCATTTCTGTCGACATGTTGATCAGTTATTACATTATTGCCTTCATTTCTTACAACATGTTGATCAGTTATTACATTATTGCCTTCATTTCTGTCGACATGTTGATCAGTTATTACATTATTGCCTTCATTTCTGACAACATGTTGATCAGTTGTTACATTATTGCCTTCATTTCTTACAACATGTTGATCAGTTATTACTTTATTGCCTTCATTTCTTACAACATGTTGATCAGTTATTACATTATTGCCTTCATTTCTTACGACATGTTGATCAGTTGTTAAATCATTTTCTTCTTCTCTAAGGACATTCACCACTGCAGTTTTTGCGTTCTTCATAGAATCTGTTTCAGCTGTTTCACTAGAAGTGATTATGTTCTCATTTTTGGGTTTTCATCGTTTTAAAAATGTATTCTAGTTCTATTGGAACTTTCGTTTCGGTTAAAATTCGCACTATTATTATATTTTTATTTAAATATGAAAGCTGACAATGCTTTTTTATTCGCTTAAGATTTGTGTTTTCCATATAACAATTTTGTCTAATTTTCAGGAGATTTTTAAAATAATTTCCATGACTTTTTCGTATATTTTGCATCATTATGTAATTACAGATATACTTAGCGCGGGGCCTATGAAAGCGTGGGGCCCACTGCGGCTGCATAGGTTGCAGTGGCTTAAGACCGGCCCTGCAAAAGGTCATGCATGCGCAGGACAAAACATTATTACATTTATGCATTCGCTTTATTTATAACATTATTATTTTGTTTTATTGTTTCTAATACACTATATCAGTGACAATATCAGTGATAGGCAAATTTAGACCTTCGGGCTGCAGGTAATATATGCCTAGTTACTAATACAGCAGGGACAACATAGGGGAACATAGTTCTTTTTCCATGAAGCTCTAGTGATTAGATAGAGGCACTTGAATCTTGGAAAGTTCAAACACAAAAATAGTATTTCATAAATGAGTACAAAATGACTCTTTTAGTTTTCCTTTCCCATGAAGCTTCAGAATGAGAATTATCAAAGTCAAAACTAAAGCTATGCATTGGAGCATAATAAAATAAGATAAAATAAAAATTGGCTTTGACTTAATAATACAATGGTAAATGGTAGTTGTTCTCAATAGTTGTCTTTTGAATATGTTGAATGAAATACTTAAGAAAGACCAACAGTTATTTGAACATCATTAAAAGATAGGTAGGTAGATTACTTTGTGAGAAATATTTCTGCCAGCTGTAGATAAGTAACACCAAAAGAAAAGAATGATGTAAAGAAACAAAGAAATACAAATGAGATTACTACAAAACTGTTTGGTTTTAGAACAAATATAAGAAAAAAACAACATGCAATTGGAGGTTTCATTATGCATTAAAATATTTTGAAATCATTCAAGTCTTAAAGACTCTGTCACCTCATGGTTTTAAATTAACAAAAAAATCCACTCAAAATGACCTATTTATTATAATGATTAATGGTCTTTTAGTCATGTGTTACTGTCCAGAAAGCCAAATACTTAAACAATACATTCAAATCTAAGATCATATTATTGACAAGTCCTATTAAATGTTCAAAGAAAGAAAAAGGAAAACATCTACACAATATGGGGCAATATTTGTGTTCATTAAAATGTGAATCAGATTTAATTAGTAAAATAGAAAAGAAAAAGCCTACTGCATTATTACTAACAAACAAAAAATATCAGAATTTTAACAAATATTGCCCCGCAATTAAAAAAAAAAGAAAAAGACAATATATACATTATTCACAGATTGTTGTAAACTATTACAAAGCCAAACTTGGTTTTTAGGAGGGCAGACAGAGTTCAATGATGTCAACTAAATATATAAACCTGTAAATTGTCATGTGTTTACAAATAAAGATGTTTGTTCACCAATCCTAAGGTAAAACTACTAAGGAAGAGACACATTTTAGTTTTTAACTACTTTTGAAAGTTTCTAGCTAGCCAACTTTTTAGCAAAATCTGTTTGCCTACTGGCACCCATACCAGATACGTGCTCTCCTTTGAAAAAGTTCCAGCTCTAGTCTAACAGATGGAATAGAATCTTTAGTTAGATGGCTGGAACAAGTCAAAAAAGGGCAGAGATTTGGGAGACAGATAAAGAGACCTGATCACAAAGATGCATGGTTGTCATTAAGCAAAAAGGAAAGACTCTTAGCTCAGTTCAGAGTCTGTCATTGCCCTATTGGTGTGTACGGCTTATTCCTTGTATGTGGACAAGGAGACTATAAATACACTGCTCAATTTCTTTCATGTGCTCTTAGGGAAACACAATACTCATCCCGAAGAGGGGTAAGAGATAAGCTATCTGGTTATCTCCATCTACAATTTGTATTTTAAGTGATGTCCATCTTTAGTTTGTTGCATTTAAATATTAAATCTAGTCTCTGTTTCATAAGACTAGTATCAAACAGAAAGGCTAATCTTTGTTCCACACAAAGTTCCATATTTATATGTATGAAAACAACAAAAAATACCATTTTTCTGGGCACTTTAAACTTTTCATCCACTTCTTCCTGCCGTGAGATAACAAGCTCAACATGGCTACCTTCTGGAATCAGACGAAGAATTTTAACAGCATCAGACTGTGTTTTACCTGTCATTTCAATGCCATTTACCTGTAATGTACACAGGCTTTGTTTGAATTGAAAAGAACAATTACATACAAAAACTTTTATATATAACTTGTACACCTATGTAATGAAAAAGTCCAATTTCTATTTCTATATAGACTCTACTATTTACAAAACCCACTTAAAGATATGGACTATTGAATATGACTTAAGCCTGAGTAATAATCCTATAACCAGGACCAAGTAAAAACATTTATGAAAATAATATCTGTGAAGATTTATAACAATTGAGATATATAGCATTTTAGAAAAAACCTTGGATATAAATATATTTCTTTAAGGCAATGTACAACACCTTTTTTTAGTATGACCAAATAACATAAAGAAATAAGACTTACTTGAAGTAATCTATCTCCTGGTCTTAACTGTCCATCTTGTACAGCAGCACCCTTGGGAAGAATATTACGGATGTATATAGGACAATTTCCATCAGTCTGATTGTCCCTTGAAGTTACACTAAATCCAAGACCTGCTGGACCTTTTATTAGATGAATGACCATTTTTTTACCAATTTTCTTGGTATTTGTTATTGCATTTAGAGGCACATCTCCCATCAGTCCAGTAAGGGATGTCTGGATGCTTCTGACTGGCACTTTGGGAGGGATCTTTTTATTAGACTTGCTCATTTCTGTCAGTTTTTCAACTGTTACATTGGTTTTATTCTCACCAGCATTAGTGTCCACAACTTTGGAGATGTTCTGTTCAACACCTTGAGTGTGTGCCATAGGAAGTGTTGATTTGATTGGCATATGCCCATTGTCTCTGGGAACAGGTGCTGGATTTGTAGAATTTTGTTCCATGGTAGATGGCATTGTCAGAGGTGAAGGTCGAAGTGGTGTGTGGCTGCGAGGTTTTGGCATTACAGGTGGAGGCTGTAAGCCAGGTTTACCAGAGGAAACATTTTTTGATGGTAAACTATTGAATTTTTGATGGACTACTTTCAAATAGATTTCTTTAGAATCTTTAGCAGCTCGAAATATATCTTGTGCCCTGCAGAAAAATGTAGGAATTAATATTTATAGATTTTAAAATGTCATTAACTTTCATAACAAATGTAATAGAAGATGTTGGTTGTGTAAGAGTTGAACAAAACATTTGTTGTTAAAATGTGTTGCAGAAAACAATAATGGCTGCCCAGTGTTCTTATTGCACTGTACTTAATTATCATAGTTTCATTTAAAATCAATCAGAAATAATAAAAATAATCAGAAGTTAGAACTAGCTCATAAGTAGGCATTTGACTATTTTAAATGTTTGTTTTTCTTACATCAATAAATATGACCTACAACTTGTTACATGAAACCAAACTGAGATGGCAGCAAGTTTAATTCTAATTATAATTCCATTGTACTTTTGTAATTCTTCTCAAATACAATAATTTAATGCAATCAAAAGATATGTGAATAGTTATAAAAAAACAGAATCCCAAAAACTTTACTTTTGAAATGGAACATCTTGCAGACTGATTCCATTAATTTCTGTCACAATGTCCCCAGAATGTATCCTCCCATCATTATATACAGGCCGATCTTGCTCTATGCTTTGAATTAACAATCCCATGTTTTTTCCATTCTCATCAAAGGCAGGTATTGCATGTATTCCTAAAGGTCCACCATCATTGTTCAGGCATACTGTGCTGCTAAAAAATACATGATAATTTAATCAACATATAATATTTAATTATGGGTACAGTATATATGTTTAATATATGCTTGTGGTGTGTATTTGAATGAGCATATAAAGTCAATTTAAGGTTTTTAAGCAAATACAGTATTGAAATACATTCTACTAACGATTAATAAATCTGTTTAGTTTAAGATTGATTATAGTTTTTAAGAAAGAAAGAAATTTTAAAAGGAAATATAAGTACCCATGTCTTAAAATGCAGTTGACAATATCAACATTTTGTGTATATTTGTCTCCACACTTATGGAATAAACATTAAGATAAAAAAAAAAAACTACCTGTCAAAGTAGTTGGAAAACTTGACTTCATGACCATCATGCCCTTCCAAAAGACCAATTCTTTCCTGAAAATAAATGGAGTACATTGCTTATTGTAAATAATTAGTAAAAAGGCAAACACAATTTGAAACTGAAGAGGATTATCTTTCTAAGCTGTGACTGTGAAAATAGTTAGTTAACCTTAGAAAACAGAAACAAGATGATCATGCAAGACTTTTTTCTAGGTTAGACCTCTAATACAAACCCAATATAGGCATCAGAAGGATCCTCTCAAATGCAAACAGCAATAGTCCCCTAGGTAAACGAACCTTAGAGCAACACCTATACCATTGCATCAGAGAGCTTGCATAACCCTAGCCACCAAATGTGGCTTTTTTTCTTCTTTTTTTTAATTTTCTTGACAGAATTCTAAACCAAATGAAAATAGTGCTACGTTAAAGCTTAAACAAATAATATATTGTTAAGACCCTAGTGGCGGACTGAAAGGGTTAATGTGTGTGGCCTACTGACACACATGATTCAGGCCAATCACACAGGTCAAGGGCTGTTGAACAAGGGACATTACTGCTAATGCACGCAATATGACCTATGTTATGGTCATGTGACCAAAAAGCCTTTACAGACAAGAGACAGTGTGTTAGAAAGGACAGTTGAGTCCAGGAATGCAAGCAGTAAGGACTGTGTGTTAGAAATTGAGTCCTTGAAAATGTAGCTGTACGAGCTAAAGAGACTTGTAGTGATTGGTGAAACAAGTTCAAACAGGACTCAAATCCATAGACTTCTGGCTTAGAAGGGGAAAGAGAGAAAGGATATCTGGGTGAATTTTTACAGAATTTGCTTTTTAAAAGCTTCTACATAGACAGGGAGAGTTGATATAAGCTTTTCATAAAGAATCTTTCAAATGACATTTTGGAGCCACATTTTTGTTCTAAAGACAAACACTCTAAAAGAATAACATGATCATATAAATATATTTACATAGTGGTAGTAATTCAATTAATTAAATTGAAGAGGTAAATATAAATATTATATATATAATATATATATATATATGGCACCTTTTGTCTTGAAAGGCAATGGATGCGCCCAAATGAGTCACTGGTTTTGGCTTAATCTTGAGACGGGACAGAATCTGGTGTGGCTAATCAAGCCAATTCTAGAACAGCAGACTTTGCCACAATTCGTACATGTGTATGCCTCTGATTTAGGGCTAGCGGACAGGGCAGCTTTCTTTTTTTCCCTCTTGATTAAGGCCGCTTTAATTCTTTTGTTCTCAGCAAGGGTTGTCCCAGCACCCACAGTCTGTCTCCATGCACTCCGGTCTTTGGCTATGTTTTCCCACATACTTTCACTGATGCCTGTGGCTCTCATGTCCCGCTTGCAGACATCTCTATATGTTAGTCTTGGGCGGCCCTTGGGTCTGACTCCTTCCACAAGCTCAGCATATAAGATATCTTTCGGGATTCTACCATCTGGCATGTGGGTGACATGTCCGAGCCAGCATAATCTTCTTTGTGTCAGGAGAGCATACATGATGTTCATATTGGCCAATCTCAAAACTTCCTGATTGGAGACATGGTCCCTCCAAGAGATGCCCATTATGCGTCTCAGGCAGCGCAAGTGGAAACTATTCAATCTGTGCTCTTGGTACATGTATGTTGACCAGCTTTCACTGCCATAAAGGAGAGTGCTCACAACACAGGCGTTGTAGACTAGGATTTTGGTCGCTGTGGTCAATTTACCATTTTCTCAGACTCGCTTGGAGAGTTTTGCCAATGCTTTGGTAGCTTTTCCTATCCTTTTTGTCAGCTCGATGTATAAGTCTAGGTTACTGACAATTGTTGAACCCAAGTAGGTAAATTCCTGCACCACTGAAAGGGTGTGGTTCCCAATTTGTATTATAGGTATTTCTGCGACGTCTTGTGCCAGGATTTCGGTATTGGAGAGACTTATAGTAAGGCTAAACTCTTGACAAGCAGCTGCTAAGGCGTTCACTAGCTTCTGTAGACCTCCTTGTGAGTGAGATACGAGTGCCGCCTCATCGGCAAACAGCAGCTCCCTTATCAAGATACGATGCCTTTTCATTTTGGCTTTTAGACGTGCCAGGTTAAAGAGCCTTCCATCGGATCTGCTATGGATAGTACGACTGAGAAGAAGATGCCAAATAGTGTAGGGGCCAGTACACATCCTTGTTTTACAACGCTCTTAATGGAGAATGGCCTGGAAGAAGAACTTTCAAACTGAACAGTGCCCTGCATATTTTCGTGAAAAGCTGACACTAGTTTTCTTAACTTATTTGGGCAGCCGATTATCTCTAGTACAGCAAACAGACCGCTCCTGCTAACAAGGTCAAAGGCCTTGGTCAAATCAATAAATGCTATGAAGAGTGGCTGCTTTTGTTCTCTGCTCTTCCTGTAGCTGCCGCAGAGAGAAAATCATATCTGTTGTAGATCTACCTGCCCTAAAGCCACACTGCGACTCTGGATAAACACGATCTGCCAGGATCTGTAATCGCTTTAGTAATACTCTAGCAAAAGCCTTTCCGACTATGCTAAGCAGTGAGATGCCTCTGTAATTGTTACAATCAGAGCGGTCGCCTTTATTTTTATAAATTGTAACTATGTCTTTCAATTCCTGGGGGACCATTCCTTGTTCCCAGCACAAGCTTAGCAGTTCATGGAGTGGTTTGATTAGGGCATGTTTTCCAGCCTGAATGACTTCAGCAGGAATGCCATCTCCTCCGGGTGTTTTCCCATGTGCAAGCTTGTCAATGGCTATGCTCAGCTCCTTTACTGAGGGCGTTTCGTCTAATTCCATCAAAACTGGAAGTGATGGGAAGTTGGAAACAGCATTTGGTGAGATGGCATTTTCAATCTGGTAGAGTTCTGCATAGTGTTCTACCCATCGTTCCATCATCGCTGAAGATTGAGCCATCTTTTGACTTGAGCGGAGCACACTTGCTGGTGTGAGGTCTAAAGGCTTTTCTCATGCCCTCATATAGTCCTCTTATGTTACCACAGTCGGCACAAGATTGAATATCTTTGCATAGCTCCTGCCAGTATTTGTTAGCACACTGTCTCACTACTCTTTGGGCATTGTTACGTGCAGCTCTGAGCCTTTTTAAGTTGCTTGGGGTGGGATCCTTCTTGTAGATTAGCATGGCTGCTCTCTTGTTCGTAGTGGCAGTTTCCATTTCTGGTAGACTAGCTTCAAACCAGTCTACACTTTTCTTGGTTTTGTTTCCAAAGACCAGTGTTGATGTTTGGTAGATTCTATCACGCATAAACGTCCAGCTTTTTTCTACCTCAGTCACAGAGAATATTTTAAAAGCTTCCTCTAATTTGTTCTCAAATTCGGTGCAAAGATCAGGATTTTTTGTGCTAGTGGTATTCAGGCATGATTTTATTTTTCCCTGTGATGTGTGGATCTTAGTTGGCAGCAGTCTCGTCTGGCAGGACACTTAAGTATGATCAGTATCACAATCTGCGCTTTGGTAGCTACGTGTCAGCAGTATATTTCCAATGTCCTTTTTTCGTGTCAGTAACATATACAGCTGGTGCCAGTGCCCAGACCTAGGGTGCCTCCATGAGACACAGTGCTGTGGTTTTGTTCTGAAGTATGTGTTGGTAATGCAGAGTTTATGGTATGTGCAGAATTCAAGCAGTCTTTGTCAGTTCTCATTCATATTTCCGATTCCAAAAAGCCCAAGGCAGTCTGGCCAGGTAGTGTGATCTGATCCTACTCTGACATTGAAGTCACCTAGAAGGATCATATGTTCTTTTTGAGGAATGTTTGCAATGGCTTCTTTGAGGTCTTCATAGAACTTGTCTTTGTCCTCCTGAAGCGAGCATAGTGTGGGGGCATAGGCACTAATTAGAGTGACTTTTCCAGATGCTGTCATCATACTTATGCTTAGTAGCCGTTCCGAGCCACCAACTGGAGGACTATCATGGGAAGAAGACTGTTCTTGACAGCAAAGCCCACACCATGTATTCGAGTCTCATCCTGTGCTTTCCCTTTCCAAAAGAAAGTGTAGTCTTGCGGAGCATGCCGTTTTCGGCCAGTTGGGTTTCTTGCAGGGCTGCAATGTCAATATGTAGCCTTTTTAAGCTCGTTGTTTATAACTGCCGTCTTCCTTGCGTCGTCGATCTGCCTAAGATCATCAGTGAGACCAGGACACATTGTCCTGACATTCCAAGTGGCCAGTCGCATGACAGGGATTTTCTTTTTCAGTTTAATTTTTCTTCTTTTGTTGCTTGGTGCAAGTTTCCAGCCTACTTGTCGTTTTAAACTAAGCTCTAAGCACCCATTAGAGCAGTCAGGCTGTGGCGGATCAGCACCTAACTGACTTGGGGCTGCCCAGGTTGAGGCGGGCGGTAGCTGATCAGTGAGGCGCGAAGACCTCTCCCACCGTCAGAGACAACCCGTGGCGTCCATACATTACGCCAATCAAGTTGGACTTATAACCCATAACTGTTGTCTCCGGTGTTGTTTTAGCCGCTTTGAAGCAGCACCAGAGTTTCCTCTCCGGGGCGCATTCCTGGGCCTTGGATAAAGGGGTCATGGGTGGCCCATGCGTCATGATCCCTCTCTCGACCTTGCTGATGTCATCCAAAGGAACGCATCGCATTACATTTGTCACCAACTCAGTTGCAGAAGCTGCCGGAGGGAATTTCATAGCTGATACTCCCAACGCCTAAGAGCTTCACTCCTGATTTCTCCTCAAGGTTTTCTCCTGAAGCCTCAGTACCGCAAGGCAGCGGGGGTTTGAAGTCAGATGAACTGCCTTACTAGGCTGACGAGCTCCATCTGCCCGAAGCTCACGGTTTTGTGGCTCCAGGTATCCGCCTTCACCTGTTAGTAAGAGCAGTTTCGCGGGGCTTAATATCTAAGCCACACAAACAGGCCAGGTGTCAGAGGCTATTTGAGACGCATGCCATTAGGAGTATTTTATAGACAATGGGAGCTTAACCCCATTGACACCCCTGGCCATGACAACCTTTGAAATATAAATATTAGTGCTGAAACAAAAGAACAATGTTTTATCTTTCATGTAACTTTTGTGTAAATATTTTTTTTACCTGTACTTGTGAAATATTGGAAGACTGTAATCTTTTCTGTTCTTCTTGCCAATGATGTCTTTCTAAGTGACTGCTGAGTGAAGCTCTCAGTGCATCACGTGTGAAATGATTAGGACCTGATTTTTTTCTGTCTAGTGAACTGTACAGTATTACTTGTTTTTCTTTCTCTTCATCTGATGACTCAGAGCGCGGCTCATCACTATCCTACAAATCACAACAAGCTTAAACTAAAAAAAAACAAGGTTACAAAGACAGTTTGTGTGGAAACACAAACTCAAAATCGGCCCCCGAAGTGGTCCAGCTAAACAAGTAAAAAAGGCAGGTTTCAACATTTTCAGAAAGAACATAAGAATGAAATTCTATCAAAGAAAAATGACAAAGAATGGAGAAAGAAGGTTGACAGATCTTGTGTGGTGCCCCAGCGATTCAACAGACCATAGGATAAGTGAAAGTGAATGTGAACCTGGCCTAACTAATGTCTTATAATGAATATCGAATTGATCTAATTGTTTTGTAAAAGGTCTCAAGAAAAAAACATTTCGTAAAAAAAATTTAAAACATTTTCCTCAAATTAAGTGCAGTTCCATTGGCACAGTGTCACACTGCAGTTCACTGAATAATATGAAAAACTACTTATTAATTGTTGTTTAAATTATGTCCAACTTATATGCATACTAAAGGGATTTTTTCTCTTTTAAAAAAAAGTAAACATTTTTTTTAAATGTAGCAGTTAGTATGACAGAACTTACATAACTTAGCAATACATTTGTAAAAAAATTTTTTTGATTAAAAATCTAAAACCGTTTGTATAAATGTGTTCAAAATATGGTAAGTCGTCATCTCCCCTACTAAAGTGCCTCCAGTGTTTTTAATATTAATAGTGAATAGTTGTAAAAAAGGTGTGTTTTTAAGAAAAAACTGCTTGCATAAGTGATTTTAAAAATTTGATATTACGCTTTCAGAAAAGAAAAAAGTAGCAGTTGCATCAGAACTTTGGATGGACTAAAATATTATGTCAGATTTTCACTTATGATGTCAGATTTTCACTATCTTTTCTAGTTTACGAGATCTAAACAGACGGACAGACAGACATTTCACACAAAACTAATAGCGCCTTTCTCCTTTCGGGGGCCGCTAAAAAATAAGAATGCTAGCAAATTAAAGTCTTAAGCTTGACTCTTGTTCAAGATTATTGACAGAGACTTATGTAAATGGTGCCAAAGTTTCCTAGTTCAATATGGCTGCTTATTTAAGATAAATGGTCAGAATGATGGCCTGGATCAATGTTATTGAACTTTAATCACATGAATTAGTGTAGGCCTGTACTTAAGTGGGCCAATATGTTTACTAAGTTCCAACAAGTGTACATAGTAAATATAAATGGTAAGACAATCTTCATAGTAGGTAGGACAGGTAAAGTTTACCTGGTCAAGGGACATTTCAAAGAAAAACTTTCCTTCAACAAGGCTCTTATTTGTTTTTCTTCTACAAGGTACACAACTCAACTAATTACCTGAACGCTTTCTCTTCTTGGTACATTGAAAGCTTGCACTGATGTCTGTACATTCTGGATGTTAAGATCAGGAGCACTTCCACGTCGAACTTTCAGTTGACTTCCTACAAAGACCACATTCAAAAATACATTTAATAGACAAAATAAAAAATGTTGTCCAATGACATTTGTTATTTCTATTTTATAATAGTAATGCATATAACTTTGCAATGTTTGTTTCTTTATTGCATTAATGTATTAAATTATTTTAAAATTAATCACCAGTACCAAATTCTTGACATCACTATATAACCAAGAAAAGAGCTTCAAGATTGCTTAGCCACAAAGACAGCTTTTTAGATGAAATAGTTGACTAACTTTGTCTAAACAGTTTCTTTTATAATTTGGATCTTTTTTTTTTCTCTTTATTTTAAAAGTTTGTTATTTCAGTGTTGTATGGGCAGATTGGGGGAGCTGCAAGACATTTTGTTTCTCTTGATCCTTGTGTGGTAGTGTCTTCAACTTACTAGATGTTATAGACTAAGTGTGTGCAGAGCTATTGAGTGCTCTGTGAAGAAGACACTATTAGAGTTAAAGAGTTTGTACCTATATCAGTTTGTAGCTGTGACTAGCTAGTTGCGCTAGTTTCATTTTGAGTCATTCTGGCTCTAATAGCCTTGAATGCCCAAGTTATCCCTATTAATTCAGCATCTATGGAGCATGTAGCTAGGGCACATGGATCAGAGAGCTGATCTGGGTAGACTATAAGGGTCCCATACTCAGATCTATCAGGGTCCCTCAACACCAGACCATCAGTATAACAGAAATTATAGTTGATGCCAAATTTTGGAGTATGGCAGGTGTTAATCTGCTCTTGGTGGGTCCCTCCTGCCCTATAAGGGACAGGTTAATTTGTGGGGCTGGCAATCTCCTCCACGGAGGGTAAGTACTTATTCTTTTAATGGGAATTCTATCAGTGGAGAGCCCAGCTGATTTAGACAAATTGGCCGCAATATGTAGAAACGAACGCATTTCAATATGGTTCCTCTCTCGACTGGTTTACTAATATTGTGGTAGGTAGCTTTTATAACGCTCATAAGCCATGAGTACCGCCCTCTCCCTCCTTAAATTCAATTGGGCCACGCTACATAGAATTTCAGCAGTGTTTGTTGGGCTTGTCCGAAAGGTGCCACAAATGAACCTTAGTGCCTGTACTTGGTCGAGTGATTCGAGGGCTGTTTTACTAGCGTATACTTGAACTGTATAGCTGTACTCAATTAGCAATCTAATAGCCCCTAAGTACAGTGTGCGTAACATGTCAGCTTTGGTACCCCACTTTGTACTGAGTAACGCTAACTTCTAGGCTTCTCTTTCAACTTCCTGGACATGCTGGTGCATTGCCAGTTTTCTATCCAGGGTCATCCCTAGATATTTTGGGGTTATCCAGGGTCATCCCTAGATATTTTGGGGTATTTTCACGTTGGAGTCACAGCTTACCGAGTTGAAGCTCGAATGGAACCTTAAGAATGTCGATTCCTAGGCTGAATAGGGACCAGGTTGTTTTGGCAACACTGATTTGTATATGCCATTTTTCGCAATATGAGGAAATGGTTTGGAGGTCTGCTTGTAATGCCGCCTGAATTTGGTAGGCTATCTGCCCAGTTGACAATGTCATCTGCATATAGCAGTGTCTTTGACCGCAGTGAGCTGGGCAAATCATTGCGATAGGCCATGAAAAGTGTGCAGGAGAGGGCAGAGCCCTGCAGCTTGCTTAGGGACTGGTATCTAGTACGTGTGCTCTCCCCAGACAGAAAGGATTGCCCCGCACACCCATGGCTCTAAAGTTAAGATAGAGGCCTTGCATCCACACTTGGTCATAAGCCTGTTTTAGGTCTATAAATACTGCATATGTGCTTTCAGAACCCATCGGCCACATCCTGTGCAAATGCTCTGGCGCTAGGATACCGGCACTCTCAAAGGACCAAACTAGCCGCTCGTTAACCATGTGCTTAGCAATTTTGCCAAGTGTTGAGGTTAGTGAAATGGGTCTGTAGGACTCCACGTCAGTTGCGTCTTTGCCCTTCTTGAGGACTGGTACAATGATAGCACGTTTCCAGGCCCCAGACAGTCTAAACTCTGCCCAGGTTCGATTCATAAACTCTAGGAGTTTACCTCTTGCAATGCCCCCGAGATGTTTTAAAATCTCAGGAGTAACCTTGTCTGGCCCCGGAGCCTTTCGGTTCTTACACTTGGCAATCGCTCTGTCCAGCTCAGCATGACAGAAGGCTGCGTTGCAAGTTGCTTAGCTTTCAGGGTCATCTGGCTCCCTCTCGAGCCCTTTACGTTCCTTATTGAGGGCTTTGGACATGGTTGTCTTCTTTTCGAACTTGCTAATTTTAGCAAGTGTCAATTTAGCAAGTCAGCCATTTTGATAACTGTTGAGACCAACCCTCCGGGTGTAGATAGAGGGGCAGCCATTCGCGATGTGTCTTTGGCCTCTAGGTTTTGAAGAATACGCCAAGGCTTTCGAGGAGTCCCAAAGATCCATCCCGGCACAGGCAGCGTTCCAATGATCCGACTGGACGCTTCGGGCTAGTTCACTCGTGGCTCTACAGAGCCTGTTGTATTCCCGCCGGATTTCGAGAGTACCCTTCCTTTCAGCAAGCTTCCAGGCCCGCTTGAGTCTCAGGACCAGCTTGTTCAAATCCTGAGACCACATGCTTTTCTGCCTGATACCGAGATAAGTCAGTGGGACAAACCTCTTGGCCTCACCCAACATTGCTGTTGTTATTTCGCCGTAGATAGTTTCGATGTCTTTCTCCTCCACCGCCAAGTTCATTAGGGCAGTGTCGACTGCTGCCTCGTATGCTGGCCAGTTCGCCTTGGTGTAGCTCCACTTCTGTAGGACTTTTGGGCCCACACCCATGGCTTCTGAAAGGGCAATTGTGATTAATAAGGACCTATGGTCGCTACCTATATCGTCCAGGACCTGAAATTGAGTATTGGATTCTAAATTTACAGTTATACGAGTAAGGTCAGGTCTGGATTGACTGCCAGTAGCAGTATGGAATAATGTTGGGGGAGTATGTTTTTTTTTGTAGACAAAAGAGATTTGTGCTATTGAGCAGTTCATGTATTTTGTGTCCTGACGAGTCAGTTACGTCATGGCCCCACTGTGGAGACCTTGCGTTAAAATCGCCTGCATTGACAATTTGTGAATTGATATTTGTACTGTAAATCTCTAGACTGATTTCGTGCGGCGCGGGAAGGGGGGGGGTGTCGTTTGTTTGTACAGATTTGTAACCGCAATTTTTTGCCCTTGCTTATGGATCTCGAGGGTGATGGCGTCGGTACACCCCTGCATTCGTGGACTGGGACTTGTTTTGTAACTAAGCTATTGCTAACATGTTATCAGTAAGAGTCTCCTATAATAACGCTATATCAATTGACCTCTTGTGGAGGAGTTTAGAGGGCTCTAAAATCTTTGGGATTACCCTGCAGATATTTAGTTGTAAAATCGTGAGGGACCTAGTGTTAATGGGCTCAGTCCCTGGGGTGGGTTGGCTCCCACTAGTGTCTAATTGCTTCTTTTGGGAGCCGGAGGCTACGGTCACAGAATCGCTTCCAGTCAGAGGTACAAATGCAGTGTACGTTGAGAAGAGGACTTTGGTGGAGGAATTTTAGTCCATTTTTCGCGACCTGACAAAGTCCCCCTTGTCGATTGGACTTTTCGTGCCCAGGCCTGACGCCCACTACCCAGGACGTGGAGACTGTTCCGGTCTGCTCGTACCTGCTTTTTTTCATGTCTGTACTTGCCATTGATGTATGGTTAAGGCCGTTGGCAGTCTTAATTACTGCTCCTATGCTGCAGTGTGCATGGCCTATACTCATGTCACCATGGAGGGAAAGGAAGAACCTGCATCAGCAATCACCACCACAGTTTGGCAAAATAGTTACCTGCAGGACAGGAGTGGGGTGGTACATGCTTCTTGATATTCCCAGTATCAGAATTACCATTTTTTGCGACGTATTCCTCCACTAGTGCACCAGGGAACAGGCTAGTTAGAGCCTAGGTAGTGGAAGCCAACCAGACCGCCCGACACAGCCTGCACCAGTCAGTCCAGTCTTTGCTCAAAGAGAGACCAGCGAATCAGCCGGGACCCAGGAGATCCCAGCCAACACTCGAGTTGGTGTCCAGCCCTATCCGCTTTTCGGAGATCCTGTTAGGATTGCCATTGCCCCGGGGCCCCATGCGCGGGTGGGGTGTTCATAACCCCTTTGATGTTATTTTACACTCGCTGACTGCTCATTCATCAGTAGCCAACAACCAGAACCCTTGGCCAACCTAAGAGAGCAGTGTGATCAACTGGCGACCACGATGAGGTGGTACTGCAACGCCAGGCCATAATTAAACAGATGTTGTGAATCATCTACAAAACAAAGAAAACTTTACACCATTTTCCAAAAAAAAAAAAAAAAAATTATTTAAAGTTTATCTCATCTTAATACATGATTTAATCTTCATTTTTTTTCTCTACAACATGTATTTTGATTTAGAATAAAACTTACCTAGAGACAAGTCTGAAGATGTAACTACAATATCAGTTGAAGCATTATTACTAATGCTTTTATTTTGATTGGAAATAGAGAAAATGGATGGTATCCCATTAGTTATTTGTTCATGGATGACATCTGTTGTGAAAAAATCTGGACTAGCGGTACCAGTTGAGCTTGCACTAGCTCCATCTCCACCAATGTGTTGAGCTGTCATTCCTTCATGTTCTTCAAAGTCAGCAACAAGCTAACAAATAGAGTTACAGTGTTCTCAAGAGTCATTCAATATAAACTAGTTACAAAACAGATGTATTACAATCAAGACCATTAAAAAATTGAATATTTTAATGAATTATCCTATGAAATTAGAAAGTTGACTAAACAAATGTACAGCATATCAAAACCATACAATGTTAAAAATGACTTTACAGATGAATGGTGTGGTCAGGGGCATACATAATTAATAAGTTACCAAACAAATGTCAGAAGACCTGACTAAAAATCTGCAAGAAGATATTGTCTTCATACCTGTTCTCTATCATCAACCACATCAGAAAGCAAGTCATCTGGATCCAGAATACCACCACCACTCACAGTTTTCAGACTAGTCACTTCCACCCAGTGATTTGTTCCCTGAAATAATTCAAATTTGAAAATAATGTATTGATATTTTTATCAAGAATGAATTATAATTCTGTATAAAGTAAATATTTTAAGACTTTTCACTTCAAAACTTGACATTTTGGTGTGTAAAAAAATATAATTTTGTTTTCCACCAAACTGGTATAGTCTGACATAACCTATTTAGATCTACAGTACATATGAGAACAAGAACAGAAATATATTATTACTTAAATATATAGGTCACTCAAGGTGTATGCTTGTAATGAAGTGTTTTTTGAACTCAAATTAAGGGTGACAATTAAGAGTTTGGTCATTTGAAGGTGGGTTAGGGGTAAATAATCCAAAGTACAAAGAGTTAAAGTTAAAAGATTTTTTCATTTAATACTTTGATGAATGCATTAATGCTGGACTAGGTACTTTCAGTAAAGGCTCTTTAAAGCTTTGTCTTCTAAGACCAATCATTAATCCTTCTGTCACTTTGAAGCACTACAAGATATTGTTTTGTTGGTGTCTAGTATTATTTATGGTAATGTATATCTTATAACATTACAACTTCCAGTGTGAATTGCTAACTCAACTCACCTTACCAACTGCTCTTTTATAGCGATGTATGGCTTTGTTAATGAGCTCCTTGACTGGGAAATTTCCTTCACCACATGGAACAGTGACACGAACATTGTCAAAGCACACTATCACTTTTATTGGCATTTTGAATGTCATTCACAACAAGATAATGCACTGAAAACAAATCAACTTTCTTTGAAAAATAAATAGTATGAAAATTTTTTTCAAACTGTCTCTATAGATCATTTATTTTTATTAAAATAAAAACAATGACACAGCTCAAATCTAGTTACAATGATAACTTAGTTAACATAGTGTTTTATGTGCAGAGTGACAAAGAATAAATATATAAAATATGTATATTAACTTTCTTATTCACGTAAATGTTTGCAAGTATAGATTCAAGACAATGGGTTTTCAAAGTGAAACATTTGTTTGAGTCTACATTCTACATTCTTTTCATTATTGTAGTGGATTTGAACAACATATATAGTATCTTCCAACAAAACCATCAAGTAAACTTTATTACTGAACAAGCCCAATAATATTTGACAACAACTGCAATTTTACTAACAGAATCTACAAATGTCGTAAGTAAGCTATACAACACTGCTTTGTAAGCTCTGCAATATGTGCAAGGTTTATCACAAAATGTATTATTATATCAACCCTCAACTTTTTAAAAACCCTTCATTTGAACTAAAATTTAAATTAGATGAGCTTTTAAAAAAAAATCCTTAATTACAATATTCCTGGTTAAGCTACTTGTACAAACCTCAATAAAACATCCTTTATCCAAATAACTAAGTTGTTTTTATTTCAAAGGAACAAATATTGTATCCAGCCATTATACAGCAAATCAAATTATTTTCAAATGAAGCAATGCAAAATAAACATCATCTATGAACAGTCTAGAATCTAGATAGCCTTCACACAAAGTCTATCTAAATAGCCTGTAAACATACAATAGAAGGACAATACTATTATCACTAAACTTCTCTTATGATGTCTAATGTCATCTGATTGTTAAAACTATTGTCAATTTAACATTTGTTATTGAAAGTTTAATAAATATGCTTTTCATTAAAAAACAAAACAAAAAAAAAACTTTACTTAATTTACATGTACTAAAATTTTCTCCGTTATCCCAAGTGAAAGAAAAAATATGTATCTATGCATGGCATTGATGAATAAACTTAAATTCCTAAGCTCATTAACAATATGTAGTTCTAGCTAGTGTTCTAAAGCTCTAGTCAGTGCTGGGAGATAAGCTAGTTTTTATACATTTTTTTATTTATTTGCTGGAAGTGAAAAAAAAAAAAAAAAAAAAAAATTTAAGTTACACCATTTTAAATTTAAAAAAAAAGTTTCGTCAATATTAAGCTATATATTATATATTTTTATATATACCATCTATATTTTTATGTCGATTTGATTTTAAACAAAATTAGAAAGTTATTTTCATAGAACTATTTTTAAAAAAAGAAAAGGGGGGGGGGGGGTTTCATGGAGGTATTGTATTTTTAAATACATATAGGACCAAAAAAAAAAAAAAAAATTATTTTCATTGGTGAGTGTATCAATTGTAACTTGTGACTCGTTTATTACTTGCAGAAAACAGATTTTCTAGCTATCCACTTTTTTGAAGCAAGTTTATTAACATATTTAAAGTGACAATCGCTGACATTATTTATATATATGTATGTCAATTTTATTTCCAACAGTTGAGGAATTCATATTTAAAATAAAATTATAAGCACAAGATATTTTTTAAAGCATAACAATGAAAAATCCATTTTTTGTTTTTGTAACATCCAAGATTATCACTATTATCTTTTTATAACACTAAATTTAAGATATGCCTTAAACAATAAGCCAACACTGAGATATTACTTCTTATAAAATACAGACATTACTTCACAAAAGAAGATGATTATAAAATGTCCTACGCATCATCTAGTCATGCATGTTAACCAATGACTTAAATTCTGCCAAGTCATTGGTTTTCCTGGCTGTCTCAGGCAACCCATTCCATGTTTTAATAGCAATAGGGAAGAATAGCATTTGTACACATTTTTACTAGCATATGGAACGAGGAATGTGCTTTATCTTTGTGTCTTTCTGATTATTTTATTAGGTTTTGTTTTTGTATTTGATGATTATGGTTCAGTGTTTTATGTATAATTGCAACTTTACTTTTAAGTCTTCTTCCCTGAAGGCTTTCTAAATTTAGTGATTTTCCTAAAGGCAGTGTTACTCTAGACTCTATAGTCAAATGTGAATATTCGTTTCTAAAGAATCTCACTGCTCTATTTTGTGTCTGTTCCAGTTTCTTAATGTTATCTTGACTTGAGTTGAAGGGTCCCAAACAGAGGATGCTTTTATATTCCATTTTAGGCCTAACCTACTCTAGCCCAAAAACACTAAACTTGAATAAACGAGATAAACATCTATATATATATATATATAATTCTCTTCTTCCCTCAACAGTAGTAAGGAGTAAAGGAAAGATCACTCTGCGGAAAGTCCATGAGAAAACAAGAAGGGGGGGGGGGGGGAGAACACATAGTCACAAAATAGCAGGGCAGGACCGTTGCAATATCACTCTTTTTTTTTTTATTTCTACCTCACGTTAAAAAAAAAAGGGGGGGGGGGGGGGAGTAATCTACTCTGTAGTAACTATCAAAGCGACAGAACTTGCTCAAGAGTTTGGAAACAATGGAAAGATCACTCTTTTTTTTTTGCAACTCGGACAGAGGCAGTTATCCTAGGTAATTTAAGAGTGAAAGAAAAAAAAGACAATTTACGTCTGTATATTTCAGGAGATTAGTATTCATGAGTTTTCAAAAGATTTTAATAATTTCCGGATATTTCTAGGACTTTTTTGTATATTTTGCAATTTCAGGAGATTTCCAGGACCTCCTGTTAAATCGACAGGAGGCCGCGGGAAATCTGTTATAAATTATAAAATGGTTTAATTTAATAATTTATACACCTAAAGTTAGCGTGGGTCCTATAAAAGTTCTGGGCCCACTGCGGTCGCATAGGTTGCAGTGGCCTAAGGTTGGCCCTGCAAAATAGCGGAGTATGCTACGCCGCCGGTCGACTAGTTTAAATATAAAGTACATTTTCCTCATTAGTTTATAGATGTAGATCTATTACAAGAAATAAGTAAACAGAAAATCTAGACTACACTTAATTCTAAACACAATATTTAAAACTAGAGATCTTGAAGTCTACTTGTTAAAATATAGTGATAGTCTGACAGTAACAGAGTTAGTGTCTATTTCAATGTAGATCTATATACATTTAGATTTTAGATCTATATATCTAGACTTAGATCTAGAATAATGAATAATCTAGACTAGAGTGTCACTAGAGATTCTATCCTATAACTATAAATCTAAGTATTATTATTATATTAATTATAAATTTTAACTAGTTACTATATAATATAGAGATTATTATCACTAGATTGTAGATCTATATTTATGACTAGATTAGTAGACTAGATCTCTACTCTCTCTCTATACTTTATATATATTTTATTATATATCACATAATACAGGGTCTAGAGTGTAGACCTAGATACGACCTAGAGTCTCTAGACTCTTTTTTTGTGTTAGTCTTTTACTTTACTTATTACCAGAAATCTAGATGACTATGACCTATGAGGACTAGAAGACGAAGGTTATATAAATTCAACTAGATTGTCTAGATCTAGAAGTAGAAGACGAAGATTATTCAAGTAGAGTCTAGTTAGATCTATTTCAACTTAATTTCAAGTCAGAGTCAGAATCATTATATGAACATTTAGATATGTCATTTATGATTTACTGTAGTTTCCATTTGACTCATTTTGAGTCTAAGTCTAAGAGTCTTATTCTTAGGCTTAGCCTTAGGTGACACTGTCCGAGTCTATAGACTGTCACTATGCCGATAGAGTCTACTCTAGACGTTTCTTAGTTTCTAGATAGACCTATATAGGCTATAGTTATAAGTTATAGGCTATACTATTAGTATTATAATTATTATTTTATTAGACTAGTCGTCACTAGTCCACTCTCACTCACTAGTTAGAATAGTTAGATTATTCTTTAATTATAGACAAATACTAAGAATACTAACTAAGATTATAGACTAGTCACTAAGTACTAAGTCGTCTAAGTAAGACTAGATTATTTATTATACTAGATAGACACTAAAACTGTGGGTCACTAACCTAACCATTATAATAATTAGACTATGTCACTATAAACTCTTATACAGCAAGCGAATTTATTAAAGTTAAATGCAATTTCAATCAATTGATGATAATCACTGCTATGAACTACGTTAATCCAAGTCTTTTATTATGTTTCCAATATTTCCATCCTTCTGTTTTCTGCCTCGATTTCATTTCCGGGCTGGACAATGGGACGTTTTTAGGTAATCGTTTTTTTATCAGTCACCGAATATTCGCATGTTTAGTTGATTTTTTTTTTACTATACAGAGAGAAACACACACACACATAATATATATATATATATATACCATGGGCGTAGCCAGGGGGGGTTCAACCCCCCCCCCAAATGAAATCTCTCCCGGAGGGGGGGGGGGGTCGGAGTTTAGTGACTGATCTTTTGCTTTGATTTTTATTTATTTTAGGTGAAATTTTAATTTTAATACTAAACCATTACTTGCCAAGGGGGTTTTGAGTTGGAAACCCCCTACCAGAGGGTTTTGAGTTTGAAACCCCTACCAAGGGGGTTTGAGTTTGAAACCCCATACCAGGGGTTTTGAGTTTAAAACCCCCCTACCAGGGGTTTTTAAGTTTAAAACCCCCTACCAGGGGGTTTTGAGTTTGAAACCCATTACCAAGGGGTTTTGAGTTTAAAAACCCCTAATAGGGGGTTTTGCATTGAAATCCCCCTCTTGTATAAAACAAAAAAAACAAATAACCGGGTTTTGCATTGAAATCCCCCTCTTGTATAAAACAAAAAAAAATTCAAACGACAATCCCAAAATTCCAAGAGCACATCTAAGGAAGATTTTGATTTTAAACACCTCTCCAAATTTACGATATAAACCCCCTCTTCAATATAAAAAAAAAGCAAATTACTCACTCAAAATTGTACGAGCGTAGCCAAATGGGTTTTGAGTTGAAACTCCTCTTCAGCTGGGTTTGAAGCTAAAAATACCTTTTCAATATAAAAAAAAAGCAAATTACGCACTAAAACCCCTCAAGATAGTTTTGAGTTTAAAATCCCCTTACAGAGCATTTTAAGGTTGAAAGCCTCTCTCTTCAATGTTATTTCTAAAGCAAACTACAGTCACCAAATTATATGACCATAGCTAAATGTGGTTTTGAATTTAAAAAAAAACAACTCCAAATATATTTTAGTTTAAAACCCCCCAACAAATGATTTTGACGATAAAACTTCCCTCTTCGATATAACATCTAAAGCAAAATAGTCACCTAAATCCAAGATCGTAGTCAATAGAAGTTACACATGCCTACCAGTGGCTGGGCTCCATTAATAAAGTGCAATGAAATTGAAAAGCACTAAATGTGTCTCTACAAAGATGGCTAAGAAGAATTTTAGGAGTCAGTTATAGAGATCAGGTCTAAATCAAAGAAACCCTATGCCGAAATGAAAGTCAACCCCTTAGTAAGGTTGTGACAGAGCGTCGCATGAGGTTTGCGCGACATGTTCTCCGAAAAATGTATTACGCATAATAAGAGTTGCGATGACATCCTAGTACAACTTGGCGCCACACTTCATGGAGGTCCTCAGAGCAGGTTGGAGGAGGCTTCAGACATTGCCAGTGACACATTTTTATGGAAACAGCTTGCCAGCAAATGCGCCGAACGGCGCGGGAGGGTCTAAGTCAGTAAGAATAGCACATTAGGTTTTTGAAATAAAACTTTTTAATAGCAAAATAATGCACTGTAGGTACCTCAGAATATGCATTTAGTTGGCTTTCAATGCCAGATATAGTGCTGGGCGGCGGGGCTTCGACCCGCGCTGGGGGAGCTCTCAGCGCTCCCCCGGAACCCCTTGCTGGCAATGGCGGGAGTCTACAATTTTTCCACTAACTCCAGGGAGAACCTATTCTAGGTCACAATAAACGTCTTCGAAAGAATGAAGGGTCAGAATGTAATAAAGATTATGTACACACACACACATACATACATATAAAAAAATTCGCGGGGAAGAGGGGCGGGGAAGGGAGGACCCCCCCCCCCCCCGGAAAAAAATCCTGGCTACGCCGATGATGGGTTCCATCTGCTTTAGTTGTGGTAACAAATAAACAATTTAATAGATTGCAAAATCTTCATAAAAGTTCAATAACCCAAGATAAGTTGAGGTTTTTTTTCCAGTACTCAAATACTGGTGAAGTGTCAGCTGTGTCCAACTTATATTTTCAAATGAACGGATGTCATCAATCATTGTACGCTGTACAAAAATGGCGGCAATAAAAGAAACCATGCCGAAAGATCAACAGCTACTTTCTTTTGTAACATCTTCATTTCTGGAAAGAAATGCTTTATTAAACATAGACTCTGTGCCAGCGGTTGTTAGACAAACACATATTATTTGCACCATCGGGCCAGCTTCTAGAGAGGTGTAGTATTTAAAATATTGGAATACTGTCAAAAATTGTTCCGTTTTGTGATTTGTAAAAATAGAATCTATAGGGGCAGAGGTTGCATCCATATTTATTAAAGAAACTTTTTTTTTTTCACCATAAGTGACCCCATTAATTGAAATTCTCAGTAGGAATAAAATTTGAAATCCTCAAGTATTCTAAGTGCTCTATGAAAGAGATCTGCCTTTTAAATACACCTGTATTACATTTTATTTTGTTTGACGCAGGTGGATATGTTGAGTAAGCTGATGGACGTTGGAATGAATATATGTCGTCTGAATTTCTCTCATGGATCCTATGACTACCACGCAGGCACTGTACAAAACATCAGAGAAGCAGCTTCCAGACGTCCTAAAGGTTCAGTTATTGCTATTGCACTTGATACTAAAGGTCCTGAAATTCGTACAGGGGTTTTAGAAGGGGGCGCAACCGCCGAGGTCAACTTAGACACAGGTAAGACCATAATTTTGTAACAAAATAACTTACTAAGGGTTTATACATAATCTCTTAGCATGTTTTGCAAGAAGGTTCTGGTGTTAAATAATTGAATACGTAATATAGTAATGAAGAGGCAGAGTTAAAAATGTATATTAAAATGAGTAGACTAATCTCAGTTTTCAGAGAAAGAAAGAAATTTAGTATATATTATAGAAATGTAACGGCTACTATCAGTTGTGAAAAGAAGAAGAGCCTAGCCGAGCTTATTCGATATAGGCTACCTCTAAAAAGAGAGACTGGTGTTTCAGTGACTTTGTTCTATTTGACTTGAACTTTGACTTATTTATGAATGCTTGAACTCCATTTTGGTTTTATTGTTGAGCTAATTTCGTGCAGCATGAGAGTAACATGTGAATAATGGACCCGATAATGTGTTTGTCTACACTCAGGCTCATCCTTGACAGTAACAGTAAATGATAGCTTCAGGGAGAAATGTTCTGCACAAACTCTGTGGGTTGACTACAAGAAAATGATACAGGTTCTCTCTGTCGGCAATTTGATTTACGTAGACGACGGTTTGATCTCTCTGAAAGTGACAGAAAAAGGTTCTGATTATCTCAAGTGTATTGTGGTCAATGGTGGCAAGCTGGGCAGCAAAAAGGTAATGACACATTTTATACATAATATAATGGCTTCAGTAATCCATTGCTTTGGTAAATACATTGTATAATAATGACCAATAATCCCTGATAAATGCTTTGTATAATAATGACCAATAATCCATTACCTTGGTAATACATTGTATAAGAATGACTTAAATAATCGATAATCTTGGTAAATACGTTGTAGTCTTTAGAAGAATGGCTTCAATAATCCATTAGATTGATAAATACATTGTAGAATAACGACTAAATGTTTTAGTAGCTTAGTAAAAACACTATAGCATTACTAGAGTTAAAGACGTCCGGCAAAAGAAAGACACGTCTCTCTTTTTGGGGTCGGGTTCTCCGTACGGCCAACATTGTCTACAATGTGAAAATGTCAGACAAATGTCTGTTGTTTACTGCAGTACCATTTTATCAATCAGTTGATTTCAATTCTTCAAATAGATTACAAAGAGAGTTTGTGTTATCACACAAACTCAGAGGCGGCCCCCGTCGGAGTCGGATCCCTGTCGGATCCGCCTATTCGCAAGGAATATTCAAGACGATATTTAATTTTGATTGTCAAAAGTAATACTGTTTCAAAGATTCATTTGCCTTTTCTGTTTTACATCTTTCGGATTTAAAAATAATGAACTTCTCGCTGGACGACGGAGGATGGCGGCGAGCAGGGTATGACCCTGCCTGGTCGTGCAGTTTGCGCGTTGGACTGTCGTTCGGATTTATCGATGGTCCCTGGTTCAAACCCTGCCCGTTCCCATCCCCGGTCGTCCTGCGGGAGGTTTGGACTAGGAAGTACCGGTAAGCTATCTTCAACTCTAAAGGAACATCCGAAACATTTTAACAAACAAACAAACAACCCGGGACCGTCGAGATAATCAGTTGGATAACTGGCAATTCTAGAGCTAATACATGCTTACCAAGCTCCGACCCTCGTGGAAAGAGCGCTCTTATTAGTTCAAAACCAATCGCCGTTGCCCTTCGCGGGGCGCGGCGTTCCGATTGGTGACTCCTTCTTCCCTAGTGCTATTAGAGCATGGAATGGGTTGCCTGAGCTAGCCAGGAAAACCAGTGACTTGGCAGAATTTAAGTCATTGGTTAATATGCATGACTAAATGCATGACGCGTAGGACGTAATCATCTTCTTTTTTGAAGTAACGTCTGTATTATATAAGATAAGAAGAATTGAAGATGCCTTGTTTCACTTGAGCTGGTGTACTACTTTTTACATCGTATGTCTACTTCATTCAGCACAGCACAACATAAATAAATAGTAATCATAAATCAAGTAAAACCTTGATCAGCAGACAATATATTTATTTCCAATAAAATAAAATAACAGTTCACTGGCAATTCCAGCCACAAAGAGATACTTATTATATTAATTACACAAGTCCAATGAAATATTCTAAGTACACAATTGATATTAAATCACTGAATCAACTATTAGACATCCTTACAGCTTAAGAATCTGGCGACTACTGCTTGACCATGTGATTAACATCCCACAATTCAACTGTAGATTCTCGTCTCTCACGTCAAACACAAGTATAACGTTTCCTTCGTGATTCTCAACTAATACATTCACAATAGCTATAAATAATGATGTGACAGTAAGTCAATGATGCTATTTCAAATAACCATTTGACATATTTTTTTAAATAAAACAACTTCGGAACAACTTCATAGTTTATAGGAAGGAAATTACATGTAATATAAGTTAGAAGAGCAACTAACATTCGTTGGCATTGATTTTTTTCACAAAAACACCCGGAACAATCTATTATAGATACTTAAAACTATTGCAATGTTTTGGAAGGAACATTGAAGGTTAAATCAGATTTTCAATAGCGTTTAGTGTTGTTATTGTTTTTATATAAATGTGAAGGACAGACCAACCAACAAACAAACCGCACAAAAATAAGCTTTTATCCTGATGGGGACACTAACCATAAAATCTGATTATTTAAAAATTTTTAAGGATTTAGTTTAGTAGCATATCATGCCGCGGCGTTACGCTACTGCACGAAAGTCGCTGCACAAAAAGTCCATTTTAAAAAATGTGCGTGATATTTACATACAAAATGCATTCTTAGCCTTTATAAACAAACATAAATGTTTTCTTTTAATTTTAGCAGCTAGTTGTCCAGAAAAAACACCTTTAACTAATATTAATATTTGTTGTGAACATTTCTTGTACATTTTATAAATATATTTGACTTAGTGATACTGAAAATACACAAAAAAATTGTTATTCCATCTTAACATATTTTAACATTGCCTCCCTTTCATTTACGTAATTGTTTTAGAATTGGTGTATTTTTATGAAAAAAAAATCGCTTGCATAATTAATTTTATAAATTAAACAGTTTGCTTTTAGAAAACCAAAAGTAGCCGTTGTACCTAAACTTTTCAAGCCGCATCGCATGGTGAAATAATATTTTTGATATCTCTTCTAGTTTTCGAGATCTGAGTGTGATAGACGGACATTTGCACAAACCTATTAGTGGCTTTTCCCCTACGGGGGCCGCTAAAAAAGCATAATGATGACAAGTTTATGGACAACCTTCTTCATGAACATGTACTCGCATACTCAAATCTTCATGAAACGTGCTCAGAGCTTCTCGTGATTTTATGTTTTATTATATTTGTGCATTTCCGGGCATAATAAAATGATAATGCTGAAAGTTTTCACTGGTGGTCACCAAAGAAAGAGAATCTTTATTGACTTAGTGAAATTCATTCTTCTCACTGAGTGATTAAGTGAATCTCATTCTTCTCACTGAGTGACTTAGTGAAACTCATTCTTCTCACTGAATACACTTTGAAGCAAATGTCGTGCTCAAACTTTTTTGTCTCCGCAAAAATTGAACAACGGCAAAAAGTCGCTTCATTTAGAAAAGGAATACTTAATATTTAAGTTTGACAACCTAAGATGTTACGGACATGCTTCATCAACATAGTGTTAAGCTATTGTTACTTTACTTTGTCTTGTTTTGTTTTGTACTTTGTTCTCCTCTGGGTGTTCCCTAAGCAATGCCCTAGGTTGTGATCCTTTTGCAAATGTTGGATTATATCACGACCTTTTTTTGGTTTCTACATTCCCTAATATCAGTTTGACAAAACCTGGAACCTGGACACAGATATCAAAAACGGCTCTAACGAATTTTTCCTATAATTTTGAGGGGGGCTATATCGTTTAGAAAAAATGCTAATTGACCACACTGGGAAAACTCTAGTGTGACCGTTATACATTTTCTAAATATAATCATCTTAAAATTTAAATTGGTCTGAAGAACTAGAATCTAGACGATATCTTGAACATAAATAAGTAAAAATTTCCGATTATATTTATTAAAAAAACAACAAAAGCAACAAAAAAAAAAAAAACTTTCGAGACAGGACATTCTACTGAAGTCTTACTTGGAAATCTAAGCTACGGTCTTTTTATGTTTCTAATCCTGGATCAATTTCCATTTCTTTAACTAGATCCAGTAGGCCCTATTCTAGTATAAATTACTGTCATCTAATGTTTATAGGTCTGGATCTATATTAAGAAAACCATAATCGTATAAATGACTTATGATTTTATATATGATTTATAAATGACTTTTTTTTGGACAAGCAAGTGGTCGGCGTACATTTTTGTATCTATTATACACTAGTTTTCAAGAGAACAGTAATCGCTCTTACAAAAGTCTTCAACTTCATAAAGCAGGAATTGTCTTTAAAAAAAAAAACATTTGTACGTTCCTTGTTCATTCTTACTGCACCTCACACTTCGGTCAGAGTAAAAATAAAAGCAAAGTAAAAATTGTGAATAATTCTTTGGACTTTTCATTATCCCATCGAGCTGAAATTTTACACATAAACTCGTGCTGCGTGACAGGACATTTTATCAAAATTTCGACAACGATCATTTTATTTATAAATTGAATTTTTAGAAACACTTTATATTACCTGAAAGTTTAAGGATTTAGATGAACTAACAATTATATATATATTTTCTTATTAATAAGGGGTCGTTCGTAAGTGACATCACGCAAAAAATGACCTTTTTTGATCCCCTCTCCCCTTGTCACAAAGTATCACAAATTCTCAGACCCCCCCCCCCCCAAACCACTTCTGCGTCACGTCACATCTATGAAAAAACAAAGAAAAATTTAAGTTAGTCAAAAAATATTTTTTTTTATGAAAATTGCTTATCATTCATGCTTACTTTAACTTTTGTGTTTTGCTGAGTCAATTCAGCAGCAGAATTGAGGAGGATTCGTGAAAATTATAATAAATTTCGAGCGATGAAAAATGACGTGTGAACTCGTTGCGCGAGAATTTAGGCGATCTCGGCCAAATGAAGCGAAATGAGCAGAAATAATTCAAGTCAGAAAAATTCATTACAGAAACTATAGCGAGAACTAATTGAAAGTTCCTGCGGATGTTTCACTCGTTAACATCTGTTGATGAATTCAAGCCCTTTATGCGATGTCACAGCTGATCTTTCGATAAATAAATTGAATTTAACTTTTTTCTCCATTTCATGTTGTTTTTAGGTTAAAGATTTGAATTCTTAAAAAACACGCTGACGTCTTTATTTTTCCCGAAATGTAAGAATTAATATTTTTGAGAAGAACAACGTGAAATTCTCAGTCGCCAGTGCCAACATGATGTTTTCAGTTGAACTCCTCAAACAAGACTGAAATATCTCAATATTTTCAATGCTTTTTATTTGAGAATAAAACTACCCGACAAGTTCATGTTGAAATGAGTACCAAAAAAAATATTATTTTTCAAAGATTTTTGAAGATTAAAAAAATATTTTATTTGTGTTTTTTTTTTCTGAATTTTAAATTTGTGACGTCACAAAAATCGCTTAACAGCCACCCCTCTTCCCCCTCGCAACAAAGTGTCACATTTTCTCAAACCCCTTCTCCCCCCTAGAGCGTGACGTCATTTACGAACGACCCCCTAAGTAGACCTATCAGTATTATCCTCTGCATATTTCCGCCCTTATGTTAAGGTTAAACAAATTATGAATAATAGAATATGAAGGTTTGCTTGACCATATTATTTGAACGTAAAACAGGAATTGGTGTAAATTTTGTATGTAAACTATTACAAGTTAGTTGTAAGATTTTATTTTCTAAATTTAGTCTATATTTTCTCTAAAGGGATGCAATCTGCCAAACACGCCAATAGATTTACCAGCAGTTTCAGGAAAAGATAAACAAGATTTGTTATTTGGACTTGATCAAAATGTGGACATGGTGTTTGCCTCCTTTATACAGTGAGTAATTTACCCTGGGAAATTAACATTGTGGGCTTCAGCCCAATCGTACAATTTACAATTTTAAAGAATTATCTACACTTATAAATTTTATTACTGATTTTGGTTACAGACAAAATTTTACTTTAAATGTACACGGCCATTTTGTTCAATAGGCATATTGATAACTTTGTTTTTGTTACAAAACTTTTATTCCAATTTCTAAACAAAAAAAATCGGAAATGGGAGGAGAAATTAAGTGCGCTTATTAGATTCTACTCTAAATTTGTTTGCATTGTTAAAATTACGGTGTGTGTTGTTAGAAGGGGTGCACCGGATAGTCGCTCCGGCTCCGGCTTCTGCCGAATATCCGGCATTTTTTACTATCCGGTGATATTCGGCTCCGGTCGGATATCACTACCGGATAGTAAAAAATACACCTATTTAATATGCATAAAGTGGACCTCGTTCCATTAATGTCTGTTGTAGAATGTATTAATGTTTATATTAAAACAA